>JARQOD010000006.1:265391680-265431839 GCA_033576555.1 Oophaga sylvatica | reverse complement strand
GCCATAATGACAGTTCTGCTTCACAACGTCACCGGTCTTAACCTATTGCATTAATTCCTGATGTCCTCTTACGTGTATAAATATTGATTCTATCACAATTTTGTATTAGTTCCAGCCTGATGAAAGATAACCATGCAGTAGTCGCGAAAGCATGGCAATTTACCATTCACTTTCACGTTTAGCCATTAAAAGAGGTATCTACTCACTGAGGACTCTCAAGTCTAAATATTTTCTAATAAAATGTATTAGTAAAGAAGAACTGTTTTCAATAGGATCATCTACTTCAAGTTAAATTAATCCAAGAAAAAAAAAATAAAAACGGCACTCAACTACAGGTATGTGATTCAAAAAGTTCTTATTTCCAATTCATTGAACAGAGCCAAGCAGAGCGGAGGCAGGGAGTGTGCAGGACTAGTTCATAGATAAGGAGTGAAAGTTTTATTACCCTCTGATTGGGGTCTGGTATTGTGTTGTGATGACCCTAAAAGGTCAGGGAAGCAGATTCCTTAATTGTTGTAGAAAGTCATAAAACTCTGGGATATATTCATCCCAGCACTAAGAGTGTCAAAGGTCATCATAAGTTTATATTCCCAGACTTTTCTATCCTTCTCAGATTTGAAGTTAGATTTTAATACCAGTAATTCCATATCCGTCATGCTATGACCGGGCATACAAAAGTGTTTTGCCAAAGGGAAATCCATTCTCCTTTCTCTTATTGTGTGGCGATGAGAATTCATCCTTGTTCTCAGTTTTTGCCCGGTCTCCCCCACATACAGACCCCCAGTTGGACATTTAGTACATATAATTAGGTACACCACATTAGATGTGATGCAGCTGAAAGTACCTTATCTATGAACTAGTCATATTTATGTTCATCCCTCGGCCATAATGACAGTTCTGCTTCACGTCACATGTCTTACCTATTGCATTATTCCTGTGTCCTCTTGTGTATAAATATGTGATTCTTCAGATTTTGTATTAGTTCAGCCTGATGAAGAGACCTGCGTAGTCTCGAAAGCTTGCAATTTACCATCTTTTCAGTTAGCCATTAAAAGGTATCAACCACTGAGGACTCTCAAGTCTAAATATTTTTCTAATAAATGTTTAGTAAGAAGAATGTTTTCATAGGATCATCTACTTAAGTTAAATTAATCCAAGAAAAAAAAAATAAAAACGGCACTCACCAGGTATGTGATTCAAAAAGTTCTTTATTTCCAATTCATTGGAACAGAGCCAAGCAGAGCGGAGGGCAGGGAGTGTGCAGGGGAGGAACAGAGAACAACGGCAGTTTCGCACAGCTGCGCTTCAAACAGTTGAACCCTTTGCAGTGCAGCTGTTCTCCGCTCTGCTAGTCTCTGTTCCAATGAATTGGTAATAAAGGACTTTTTGAATCACATACCTGGTGAGTGCCATTTTCATTTTTCTTCTTGGATGCACAATTTGGAATTTTAATGTGAGCACCACCTATAAATGATATACGGCATATTGCTCTGCAATTGAGGGTTTTTAATCTCTGGATGTTTTAAATGAAGTTTAATTTGAATTATTAAGCACTATCCTTGTGTTCCAAAATCCCTATGACAACTTTTCTTTTCCTGTGTTGTTATGGTTCACTAGTGGAAATGTTGAACCTAATGCCTTGTAAGTTGTAAGTTCTGCCCGATACTTGTTACACATTAAAGAATTAAGGTGGTACCCTAACCCTATATACATTTTTAGATATGATTTTTTTTTAGTTTGTTGGTAAACCCATCATGAGCATCTGAAGCCTGAAGCCTGCAGGGGGAGCTCGTGCTTCTATTATATGGCTATTACAAGGATTTTACACCCTTCACCCCCTGGCAATTTTTCCTTTTTTTGTGTGTGTATTCCTTCTTCCTAGAGCCATATCTTTTTTTTTCTAGCCATATATCTGTATCAGGGCTCGTTTTTTGCAGGACGAGTTGTACTTTTGAATGATACTATTCGTTCTACCATATAGTGTACTGAAAAATAGGAAAAAAAAACTTCCAAGTGCGTTGAAATTGCAAAAAAAAGTGCAATTCCACAATTGTATTTTGTATTTTTTCATTTACCATGTAAACTATACAGTATGGTAAAACTGACCTGCCAAAATTTTTCCCCAGGCGAGGTAAGCAGATACCAAACATGTATTTTTTTTTATTTAAGAGGTAAAATAAAATTCTGAAATTTGTAAATATAGATATTTGTCTTTTGTCTGCATTTTCCGAGGCTGTAATGTTTTCATTTTTCGGATCTGGGCTGTAGGATGGCTTATCTTTTGCGCCCTGAGCTGACCTTTTTATTGTTACCATTTTGGGGCAGATACGATGTTTTGATCACCTCTTATTGCATTTTATTACAATGTTGTGGCTGGCAAAAAACGTAATTGTGGCATTTTGCTTTGTCTCTCATTACACCATTTACCAATCGGATTACTTTACTTTATATTTTGATATATTGGACATTAATGAACTTAGCGATACCAAATCTGTGTATATTTTAACTTGTTTTAATGCTATTATCAGTGTAGCTCCTGCTGTAGAGGCTGAGGGCCCCTAAGGGTTGCCCCACACCCATAACTCCGTCCCTGTATATATTGGACTCCTTTAGCACTTTCTCAGTGATGGTTCAGTGCTATCTAAGCTCTCCCTAGTATAAAATCATCCAGCAAACAGCATACATTATACCAACCAAATTTAACAATTAATACAGAAAAAAGTTAAATAAAAAAATGAAATTATGAGAAAAATAAGCAGGTCATGCTCAATCTCTTTCCTAGGTGAAGACATATCTGGAAGATGTGTTCACTAAACTAAAAAGCCCAAACAAGCTTACAGTGTCACTGGAGATTGGAGCAATGCCGTGGGTGGCTAATGTGGATGATCCTCAGTATGAAGCAGCTAGAATTGCCATAAGAAAAGGTTTGTTTTCACGTTAAATATGTGCAACAAATATTATGGAAAATCATTTTAACTTTTACGTTATCCTCATATCTGTACTGCGAGGTGCCATAAAGAAGTTAATTAACAAATGCATACAGCTGATGTATCCTCGTCTATCTTTTTATTTTCTTTCAGCTCTCTACTTGTCTATTTTTCAATTTTCTTTTTATTTTCTTTATTATAACCTCAAAGGACCACTCAAATACATTTTAAATTGTGCTCCTCTTATTTTTATATATTAGACTTTTTTTTTGTGGCGCAGTGCTAGAAGCAGTGATTCGGATTAGGGGTGGCATTTTTTAAAAATGTTTGTTTATTTTTTTTATTTCTCATTTATTTCACACATTGTGCACCACATAAGGTCATAATAGACACTTGGGGACATTTCAACATTGAAATTTGTATATTTAGGATTTTCTCTGTAATTGGGGCTGGCATATTAGCCCAAGATACAGGGGAACTTTACATTCCTGCTTCAACTACAACATTGATTTGCAAATGTCAAGACCCTACAGGCACTCGGCGATCATATGATTGCTGGGTTTGAAACAAGATGCACTATTAGCGCTTTATATAACATTTACACAATGTTTGTGTATTTAGTGAACAGGAAAACAGAGATGGTAAAAATAAACCATCTCTGCCTTCTCTATGAGGAGTCCGGCTGTGTCTGACAGCCATCTTCTTGCTCCTGTAGCTGTCTGATCTTCAGTCATATGCAGACAACCTAGTTATTTAAAGTCTATTAATGGGTTAAGAGTAGTTAAAATAAATAATATATTCCACATCTATATACATATTAGGATAGTGTTTCTAAGAACAATGAAGAATGAATGGTACGCCAAAGGTGTCATGTGAAATAGCCATTACTAGGAGTTGTAAAATGTGCTAAAAGTGTTATTGATGTGAACCATTTTGTTAACGTCTATCACATCAATGTTGCAAAATCTGATGAATCTCAGTTTATTAATATCGGTGTCAAGTCATCACCATCATATTAATGTAGGTGTAATTACTAACTTTCATAAAGCTCTAGTTAGCACAATGATTATCTCTGCTGGACTTTGCAGTGTTCGGAGTTACACCAGACATGATCAGAGATGGATCCACAATCCCACTGGCCCGGACCTTTCAGGATCTGACCAAAAAGAAAGTAATGATGCTTCCTATTGGTGGAGCAGATGATGGTGAACACTCACAGAATGAAAAAATTAGCAGGTGAGAAACATGAATTACCAAATCTGATATGTGGTTTATGTGAGCATTGATGACGAGGTCAGCAGGTCACCTGACAACTAACTAATGGGTATGGTCTGGGTTAGGGCGCAGTCAGATGGCCGTAGCATGCACGACGATCACATCGCAATGCTTGGACTGGCCCTCTTCTCTAATGGTCAGAGCGTGATAGCATAGATTTCTATGCAGTTGTCACGCTCAGGTCAGGATAGCCATCGGCCAGTCCGTTCACTGCAATGCAATCGTCGTCTGTGTTATACGGCCATCTGACTGTGCCCCTAGGGCTCATACCCACTTGCGAGAAATACGGACGAGTGCAATCCGATAAAAAATCGGATTGCACTTGGACCAATGTTATTCAATAGGTGACATCTTATTTGCGATTTTTTTTTTACTCAGCCGGACTGAGAAAAAAATCGCAGCATGCTGCGTATTGCTGCGTATCTCGGACGAGACTCACCAATGCAAGTCAATGGGTGCGAGACAAAAAAGCACAGAACTCACACCATGCGAGTGCTGTCCAATTTTTAGGCATCGGTATCCTTTGAAAAGCCAGCAATTCATAAGCGGCTATAAAGTAAAATTACACTGACATGTTATAATATAAAATATACAATAGATATATACACAAAGAATAGGTGTCCATATATATATATATATATATATATATATATATAAATAATATATATATATATGTCATTAACACACACACATATACAGTACAGACCAAAAGTTTGGACACACCTCATTTAAAGATTTTTCTGTATTTTCATGACTATGAAAATTGTACATTCACACTGAAGGCATCAAAACTATGAATTAACACATGTGGAATTATATACTTAACAAAAAAGTGTGTAGCAACAGAAATTATGTCTTATATTCTAGGTTCTTCAAATTAGCCACCTTTTGCTTTGATGACTGCTTTGCACACTCTTGGCATTCTCTTGCTGAGCATCAAGAGGTAGTCACCGGAAATGGTTTTCACTTCACAGGTGTGCCCTGTCAGGTTTAATAAGTGGGATTTCTGGCCTTATAAATGGGGTTGGGACCATCAGTTGTGTTGTGCAGAAGTCTGGTGGATACACAGCTGATAGTCCTACTGAATAGACTGTTAGAATTTGTATTATGGCAAGAAAAAAGCAGCTAAGTAAAGAAAAACGAGTGGCCATCATTACTTTAAGAAATGAAGGTCAGTCAGTCCGAAAAATTGGGAAAACTTTGAAAGTGTCCCCAAGTGCAGTTGCAAAAACCATCAAGCGTTACAAAGAAACTGGTTCACATGAGGACCGCCCCAGGAAAGGAAGACCAAGAGTCACCTCTGCTTCTGAGGATAAGTTTATCCGAGTCACCAGCCTCAGAAATCGCAGGTTTACAGCAGCTCAGATTAGAGACCAGGTCAATGCCACACAGAGTTCTAGCAGCAGACACATCTCTACAATGTTAAGAGGAGACTTTGTGCAGCAGGCCTTCATGGTAAAATAGCTGCTAGGAAACCACTGCTAAGGACAGGCAACAAGCAGAAGAGACTTGTTTGGGCTAAAGAACACAAGGAATGGACATTAGACTAGTGGAAATCTGTGCTTTGGTCTGATGAGTCCAAATTTGAGATCTTTGGTTCCAACCACCCCGTGTCTTTGTGCGACGCAGAAAAGGTGAACGGATGGACTCTACATGCCTGGTTCCCACTGTGAAGCATGGAGAAGAAGGTGTGATGGTGTGGGGGTGCTTTGCTGGTGACACTGTAGGGGATTTATTCAAAATTGAAGGCATACTGAAGCAGCATGGCTACTACAGCATCTTGCAGCGGCATGCTTTTCTATCCGGTTTGCGTTTAGTTGGACCATCATTTATTTTTCAACAGGATAATGACCCCAAACACACCTCCAGGCTGTGTAAGGGCTATTTGACGAAGAAGGAGAGTGATGGGGTGCTACGCCAGATGACCTCGCCTTCACAGTCACCAGACCTGAACCCAATCGAGATGGTTTGGGGTGAGCTGGACTGCAGAGTGAAGGCAAAAGGGACAACAAGTGCTAAGCATCTCTGGGAACTTCTTCAAGATTGTTTGAAGACCATTTCTGGTGACTACCTCTTGAAGCTCATCAAGAGAATGCCAAGAGTGTGCAAAGCAGTCATCAAAGCAAAAGGTGGCTACTTTGAAGAACCTAGAATATAAGACACGAGATGGTGGCCCAATTCTAACGCATCAGGTATTCTAGAATATGTATGTAGTTTATTTATGCATGGCTCCGCTCCCACCCTCCCATCCTTGTATGCATGGCTCCACTCCCACCCTCCCATCCTATATACATGGCTCCGCTCCCACCGTGTATACATGGCATGGCTTCCAACCTCCCTTCCTTGTATACACGGCTCTGCTCCCACCCTCCAATCCTATATACATGGCTCCGCTCCCACCCTCCAATCCTATATACATGGCTCCACTCCCACCCTGTCAATTCTATATACATGGCTCCACTCCCACCCAACAATTCTATATACATGGCTCCGCTCCCACCCTCCCATCCTTGTATACACGGCTCCGCTCCCACCCTCCAATCCTATATACATGGCTCTGCTCACACCCTCCAATCCTATATACATGGCTCCACTCCCACCCTGTATACATGGCTCCACTCCTACCCTCCGCTGGGCTCCCCTGTCCTCCCCCATCATACTTACCCTCCCCGCTCCGTCGTTGCACATCCCTGCATCTCTATCCCGGCACGTCTGCTTCTTCCTCTGTGGTGCGGTCACGTGGTACTGCTCATTAAGGTCATAATTATGGATGCCACGCATATGGGAGTGGAGTCTCGTCCATATTCATGACCTTAATGAGCGGTACTTCGTGACCACCACACAGGATAGAAGCAGACGCACCGGGACAGGGATGCAGGACAGAAGGTGAGTATGTACTGGAGATGACCCATGGCTACCGTCGGGAGATAGCGGTGGTGTGGGCCGGATGTGCCTGTCACTGATTGGTCGCGTCCAGCCTGACGCGAACAATCAGCGACGCATTATTTCCGTTACAGACGGAAGTGAAAAGCTAGACAATTATATAGTAGATATTTTCAGTTTCACACTTTTTTGTTAAGTATATAATTCCACAGGTGTTAATTCATAGTTTTGATGTCTTCAGTGTGAATGTACAGTTTTCATAGTCATGAAAATACAGAAAAATCTTCAAATGAGAAGGTGTGTCCAAACTTTTGGTCTGTACTGTATATATATTTATATTTCATAGCGATACATATAGCATAATAGGTGATAATTGAATTGTCGGCTTCTGTAAAATCATTGCAGAACCCGACAGGATATGACACATGGTTTACATACAGTAAACCATTGCATGTCATTTTGATTTATATATGTCCCTGACTACTAATGTTATTAGTGCATGTGTGCAAAAATTTGAAGATGTAGATGTTAAATAAAGTATTTATTCATGGAAAACAATTGCATGCACTCCCGCACAATTTTCTCCCGCCAGAGAGGGAGAGCCAGTGACTGAGGGCAGATATTAAGAGCCTAGAAATGTGTCAGTTTAAGTTCAGATTCAGACAAGTGTATGATTAATTGTTGGTTTTTCATAAAACAAATATAACTGATTTTCATCCACATTTCATCTATATGCCATTCGCGTGTCATCCATATGTTAATTTTCTACATCCGCGTGACATCTAATTTTATACATCAGCAGTTAAAATAATTAACTAGACCAAATGCAGTTTCCCATGTTCATAATTGAAATGAATCCATAAAAAATTATGCACTATGGATGATCTATATGGGATCCATTTCTTTCTGCTCACCCATTAACTTGAATGGGCAAGTCTCATCCAAAATAAGGAAGAGAATAGAGCATGCTACAATATTTTCACATGGAAATTCGGTCTGTGTGAAAAACTTTCCTCCGAACAGCCCTAGTCATGAACATCAGTCCATGGGATATCCGATTTTACTATAGACAGAACATTAACAAATATTCTGAGAAAATAGGTTGGATGATCCACAGATCTTCATGGGGTTTTTTTACAATTGTGTTGTCTTTTTCTTTTGCAGATCTAATTACATCCAGGGGACCAAAATATTTTCAGCATTTTTCTTGGAATTGTCAAAACTTCATAAAGATTTGCAGACAAAATCAAATGCCTAGAAATTGAAAATCTCACAGCTTGTTGGGAGCGGAACTGAAGAAATATGGGCACGATTCATTAAGACTAGTGCATCTGAAAAGTGATGTGTGCTGTGCCAGAAATCTTATTTAAGTCAGGGACTGGAGTAAGATTTCTGGATAAGGTACATCACAGCTTGTCATTAATTAGACGAGTTGTGGTGTCACACCCCTGTCCAACCCCAGCAAGTTTTTGTCCATCTTCACGTAAAACAAAAATTTGGAACTTTTCAAAGCAATTTACATCAGAATTCTGGTATAATCCCGTTGATGAATCAGGGCCTTGGAATGACTGGGATGCAAGCATGTCACTGCTGACTCTGTTATATAAGTGCGCTTGTCAACACCTCCCAACACAATCTTCAGTATTTCTACAACGCAGAAGGTTGCTCTCAATTATTGTTACCTTTGATATTTTAGGACTGAAACAATGCTAAGTGAGCCCTAATCTTGCTTACACATGATCTTTTACTTGTATTATCTGATATATTATAACCATACACTATTTTATTACTTTCATTGCAAACCAATCTTGCCTTTTGCATTTTTATGTGTTGCTATTATTAACCATAACTCCATGTTCCCAAAATGTCCCGCTGCCCACTTATATATAAGTTGAGCAAGATTCTTGAAAACCCCGTCAGCAGGGCGCAAAAGACAGGAATCTTCTTAGTAAATGACAATCTTCATTTATTAAAAATTAAATATGGTAAAACAATGAATCCACAACGCGTTTCAACGGAGTGAGTCCGTCTTCCTCAGGTTTCACTCCATCGAATCGCTGATTTTGAACGACGACGACTCGTTGGCAACTCATGTCGCGGCGCAGCGGGACTAGTTTTCTTTATAAGCCCCAGCTCCGATTGGTGGCCACAACATCACCTCGCATAGTGAAAACGGACACTGCGGCCCCATCCATTGTTCAGAGCGCTTTGTGATTACTCCAACGTTCGGGGCAAACGCAATACGGCACAATGGATCGCAGAGCTGCAAAGCAGAAGGCTATCAGACTCAGTGTGGAACATGCTGGAAATTTTGTATGAACCACTTGCGCTCGAGAACATGGAAGGGAGCGCTAATACGTTCTCTTTTATGACGCGGTCGTCCAATCACAAAGCGAGAGCTGTGACATAAACAGTCATGACATCAGTGACCCCCATCTGTGCTGAGGGCGTGGAAAAGGTTGCGCTCATTCACGCCTATCGAGGTCGGGATCTTTAACAATACATGCTGTGTGACAGGTCCCAACGACCGCCGAGGTGGTTATACAGATCGCTGATGTGTCGTTTGAGATCTTCCTGTTTGGAAGCTAACTAGCGACCATATAGCGATGTACAAACGATCTCTGCCAGGTCGTGTCGTTGTCGTGATCGCTGGTGCGATCGCTTAGTGTGACAGTACCTTTAAGGTGCTTAAATCTCTCCTGAAAAGTGTTCAGTCTTATGAATCAATGTTTCCATTCAGTGAGAGTAAGCAGAGGAAGACGTGCAGTGTAGCGCTGCTGCTGGTGCCCCTGCATATTGTTCCCTTTCCCTCCATGCAGGGACGCCGGCTTACTCACCACCCAGGCCCTCAGCATAGTCCCCAGCGTACTATTGATTCCTGTCTGCGCGTTTGTGTTCTCTCCTCATTCTTAAAGGGGCAGCGTGCATATACCAAATGCTCTCAGCTGGTAGTACATCTGCAAGATGGCTCCCAGCCAATTTCTGGGAGTCATCTTGTATATATAAAAAAAAAAGACTCCCTTTCCCCCAGGGAGTCACCGAACAACATGTAGAATCATTAGTGAGTAAGGTGTACTACTAGTGAGTTGTGAGGACCCCTGGTCCTAGCGCTGACAGTGTCATGAATCTGTATCCCTGGTCCCGATGTCGCCAGTCCTGTATCCGTAATGCCCTGGTCCTGGTGTAGCCAGTCCTGTATCCATAGTCCACCTGGTTCAGGTGCGGCCAGTCCTGTTTCCTTATCCCCTGTTCTCAGAGCGCCCAGTTCCTGAACCCTGTCCCCTGGTCCCAGAGCAGCCAGTGCCTGAATTTCATCCCCTGGTCCCAGAGCAGCCAGTGCCTGAACTTCGTCCCCTGGACCCAGAGCAGCCAGTGCCTGAACTTCGTCCCCTGGTCCCAGAGCAGCCAGTGCCTGAACTTCGTCCCCTGGTCCCAGAGCAGCTAGTACCTGAACCTCGTCCCCTGGACAGAGAGCAGTCGGTGCCTAAACCTTGTCCCTGGTCCCAGAGCAGCCAGTGCCTGAATCTAGTCACCTGGTGTCATGCTGTGACGGACTTCCGTATGGAAGAGGGACCTCAAACTGTCCCTGGAACTGGGACCCTAGCTATCCATGTCCTGGGGGTACTCTTGAAGGTAGAGAGGACTGGGTCTCCAACTTTACTGTGCTCCTAAACCCTAATTTGTCCCCTCCCCTACCACATGAGGTATGGGACAGAAATATAAGGTAAAAAAGACAAACAGAAAACCTCTATCATACAAAAGCACTAATCAACAATAGGAAGGAGGATAGGGACAGGGAGGAATAAAGTAAATGGGAATAGGGACCAGGAGATAAACATACACATGCCACAGCAAACTACAGATCACTACTACAAGTCCTCTCCAACTACTTAGCATTCGCAATCAACACAGGAAGACAAATCTTTCACCGGCCGCATGGAAAGAGTTCTTAACCCACTCAGCACTGAAGGAAAGGAAATCCATTAAAATAAGACATGAATCACGCAATCTTTAAAGAAGACCTGCGTTTCATTACCCAACATGACCGTCTAACGCCAGTTCTTCCAAGGGGACGTGACACCCTCATGACACCTAGTCCCGGAGCGGCCAGGACCTGAACCTCGTCCCCTGGTCCTCAAGCGGCCAGTTCCTGAATCTTGTTCCCTGGTCTGTTAGCGGCCAGTATCTGATTCAGTATCCTATACCGTCGTGTCTGAACCGAGCCCAAATCAATGTCAGTAACCGTTCTGTAGAACTTTCAGCAGTTGCAGTACTGGGCTGGAGCCTGGGCTTTTGGAACATTCCTCATTCTTTGAAAAACCAAATGCTTTATGGGTAGGTGGTATGAACACTTCTGCCCATCAGGGGGCTGATCCCAGGAGAGGGAGAACAATAAGCCACATTTTTAGTGAAGAGTTGGTGCAATGATGCCCAAGGGCGAGGATCTGTTGGTGATGTCCTGGTGCCACTGTATGGATAGCCTATGGCGATTGGAGATGGGTTGCCGGCTGGAGCTTGATACATGTTCTACAGTCGTGATATCTATCGTCTGGACGTGAAGAGATATCTTAAGGACTGCTGTTGCTGGCTGTAGCTTTATACATGTGCTACGGTCGTGATATCTATCGTCTGGACGTCAAGAGATATCTTAAGGACTGCTGTTGCCGGCTGTAGCTTTATACATGTGCTACAGTCGTGATATGTATTGTCTGGATGTGAGGAAGTATGTGAATGACTGTTGTTGCCAACTGGAGCATGAGACATGTGCTATGATCGTGGTATGGAGCATGGACTGTGAATACAGACTATACTTGCGGAAGATACAAAAGCTGTTAGCCAACCAAAAGTTGGGAGACAGTGGGTATCGCCTGTTATGGGGGCAGTGGAACTATAGGCGCCAGCATGGGATCTTGTGGACTGGGGACATTGCACTGTGACCATCTACCTGGAATTACTGTAAGACCATGGATGTAAGGAATAAAAATAGTGGCATTGTTAACCTGCCTAGGTAATTATTACAACCCACAACCTCAGATCTTCACAGTTATCATTGAGAAATATATCACTCTACTAGGTTTACAGGAGGAGTCGGTTGACTAGGAACAGCTCATATCAGTAACAGCAATATAGGAAAAGATTAAAATGTTCAATTGCTGGCTCTGTAATGGGAGTACTGTGGATGTAACTACTATGGTATCCCTGTTTGCAGCCACTTGGCACTGTGGCTGGCTTATGTATAAACTAGCTGAAGAGCCCAGCGTTGCCCGGGCATAGTAACTAACTGTGGTTAGTTATCACAAATTATAATGATTATCCTCCATCACATAGTCCAGTGCCCATATACCCATCATACATATCCTCCATCAAATTGCCCCGTTCCCATATACCCATTATACATATCCTCCTTCCCATAGTCTCGTGCCCATATACCCATCATACACATCCTCCATCCCATATACCCATAGAAAAAAAGAGAAAAAGGTGGGCACCACAGTAAGTATCTAATAATGAAAACAGCCGGGTGCTACTGAGCGCCTAATGTAAATGGCGATATACAAGAAAAGAAAAAAGAAGCGCCCAACGCAGTGCACACACAGCCAGCAAAGAATATGAAAAGGCTTTTATTGAACAATTGTGTCAGACAGACAAAGACATGCAATAAAAACACAATTAACATGAAGGACCGATCAGAACTGGCAAAGAAAGAACTAATACATATGAGTGAAATACATTGAACCAAGTGGCATGGTAATAAATGAACCACACAGCAAATCACAAGAGGCAAACATACTGAATAAAGATCTAAATGAGACTCAATGTGAATAATGGAGACTGAAAAATAAAAATAATATAAATAACATTGTCTACACAAAAAACACAATAAGTTGCAAAAAATCAAATATGTCTCATGAAGATAATGCTACGTGGTACATCAATCACAAGGCCCATGGAGCCCGATAATGAATCCCCATACAATAAATCCCCCAGCTCCCAGACAAAGCTGAGGACAGCGACACGCGTCAGACTGGACTGACCTGACGGATGGACTTTTTCATTAAGTAACTATGTTCACATTTGGCATACAAAAAAAGGCTGCACTCAAGCATACTGAAGCATGACAACATAGAATACATGAAATTTTGAATAGCAATATGGCTTTGGAGTATAAGGAAAAATTTGAGACGCTTAGTATAAACATTTGGCCAAACATTTTAAAGCCCACCAACCATCGTCAAGGTGGTCTCAATTCTGGTGAGTCCCTGACCTAATGTGAACATACCTCTATTAGGCTGATATCTGAATTTCTGGGTGAATATGCACCTCTGTCAGTAATGCCTGCATTTATGGGTAAAGTAGGGACCTGGTGTAATTAAAATCACCACCTGGTGGGGGCGGAGTGCTCGGTCAGTAAGTTTACATTCAAAAGACAAAAAAACCTGACTGGCACTTCCAGACTAATGTGAACTAGGTGCAAACCAAAAGGAGCAACCCCATGTAAAACATGCAAAAAAAGGCTGCACTCAAGCATACTGAAGCATGACAACATAGAATACATGAAATTTTGAATAGCAATATGGCTGTGGAGTATAAGGAAAAATTTGAGACGCTTAGTATAAACATTTGGCCAAACATTTTAAAGCCCACCAACCATCGTCAAGGTGGTCTCAATTCTGGTGAGTCCCTGACCTAATGTGAACATACCTCTATTAGGCTGATATCTGAATTTTTTTTGAATGTTAGTTTACTGACCGAGCACTCTGCCCCCACCAGGTGGTGATTTTAATTACACCAGGTCCCTACTTTACCCATAAATGCAGGCATTACTGACAGAGGTGCACATTCACCCAAAAATTCAGATATCAGCCTAATAGAGGTATGTTCACATTAGGTCAGGGACTCACCAGAATTGAGACCACCTTGACGATGGTTGGTGGGCTTTAAAATGTTTGGCCAAATGTTTATACTAAGCGTCTCAAATTTTTCCTTATACTCCAAAGCCATATTGCTATTCAAAATTTCATGTATTCTATGTTGTCATGCTTCAGTATGCTTGAGTGCAGCCTTTTTTTGTATGTTTTACATGGGGGTAGCTCCCTTTGGTTTGCACCTATGTTCATATTTGGGCCATTTTACCTTGTGGTGCCTTTGCAATAGCAGGTTGCATGGGGATTTATTAAATGGGGATTCATTATCGGGCTCCATGGGCCTTGTGATTGATGTACCACGTAGCATTATCTTCATGAGACATATTTGATTTTTTGCAACTTATTGTGTTTTTTGTGTAGACAATATTATTTATATTATTTTTATTTTTCAGTCTCCATTATTCACATTGAGTCTCATTTAGATCTTTATTCAGTATCTTTGCCTCTTGTGATTTGCTCTGTGGTTTATTCACTACCATGTCACTTGGTTCAATGTATTTCACTCATATGTATTAGTTCTTTCTTCGTCAGTTCTGATCGGTCCTTCATTTTAATTGTGTTTTTATTGCATGTCTTTGTCTGTCAGGCATAATTGTTCAATAAAAGCCTTTTCATATTCTATGCTGGCTGTGTGTGCACTGCGTTGGGTGCTTCTTTTATCTTTTCTTGTATACAGTCATGGCCAAAAGTTTTGAGAATGACACAAATATTAATTTTTACAAAGTCTACTTGCTTCACTTTTTCTAATGGCAATTTGCATATACTCCAGAATGTTATAAAGAGTGATCAGCTTAACAGCAATTACTTGCAAAGTCAATATTTGCCTAGAAAATGAACTTTATCCCCCAAAATACATTTCAACATCATTGCAGCCCTGCCTTAAAAGGACCAGCTAACCTCTTTTCAGTGATTTCTCCATTAACACAGGTGTGGGTGTTGATGAGGACATGGCTGGAGATCAATCTGTCATGATTAAGTAAGAATGACACCACTGGACACTTTAAAAGGAGGCTGGTGCTTGGCATCATTGTTTCTCTTCTGTTAACCATGGTTATCTCTAAAGAAACACGTGCAGTCATCATTGCAATGCACAAAAATGGCCTAACAGGGAAGAGTATCGCAGCTAGAAAGATTGCACCTCAGTCAACAATCTATCGCATCATCAAGAACTTCAAGGAGAGAGGTTCCATTGTTGCCAAAAAGGCTCCAGGGCGCCCAAGAAAGACCAGCAAGCGCCAGGATCGTCTCTTAAAAGTGTTTCAGCTGCGGGATCGGGCTACCAGCAGTGCAGAGCTTGCTCAGGAATGGCAGCAGGCAGGTGTGAGTGCATCTGCACGCACTGTGAGGCGGAGACTCTTGGAGCAAGGCCTGGTGTCAAGGAGGGTAGCAAAGAAGCCACTTCTCTCCAGAAAAAACATCATGGACAGACTGATATTCTGCAAAAGGTACAGGCAGTGGACTGCTGAGGACTGGGGTAAAGTTATTTTCTCTGATGAATCCCCTTTTCGATTGTTTGGGACATCAGGAAAACGCCTCATTCGGAGAAGACAAGGTGAGCGCTACCACCAGTCTTGTCTCATGCCAACTGTTAAGCATCCTGAAACCATTTATGTGTGGGGTAGCTTCTCAGCCAAGGGAATCGGCTCTCTCACAGTCTTGCCTAAAAACACAGCCATGAATAAAGAATGGTGCCAGAATGTCCTCCAAGAGCAACTTCTCCCAACCCTCCAAGAGCAGTTTGGCGATCAACAATGCCTTTTCCAGCATGATGGAGCACCTTGCCATAAAGCAAAGGTGATAACTAAATGGCTCAGGGAACAAAACATAAAGATTTTGGGGCCATGGCCTGGAAACTCCCCAGATCTTAATCCCATTGAGAACTTGTGGTCAATCATCAAGAGACGGGTGGACAAACAAAAACCTAAAAATTCTGACAAAATGAAAGCATTGATTGTGCAAGAATGGACTGCTATCAGTCAGGATTTGGTCCAGAAGTTGATTGAGAGCATGCCAGGGAGAATTGCAGAGGTCCTGAAGAAGAAGGGTCAACACTGCAAATATTGACTTGCTGCATTAACTCATTCTAACTGTCAATATAAGCTTTTGTTACTCATATGTTTGCAATTATTATATTTCTGTCTGTGATAAAAACATCTGTCAAACACACATAAAAACCAGAGGGCAGCAGATCATGTGAAAATATAATATTTGTGTCATTCTCAAAACTTTTGGCCATGACTGTATGCCCATATACCCATCATACATATCTTCCATCCTATAGTCCCATGCCCATATACCCATCATACACATCCTCCATCCCATAGTCTCATGTCTATATACCCATCATACATATCTTCCATCCTATAGTCCCATGCCCATATATCCATCATACATATTCTCCATCCCATAGTCCCATGCCAATATACCCATCACACATCCTCCATCCCATAGTCCAGTGCCCATATACCCATCACACATCCTCCATCCCATAGTCTCTTGCCCATATACCCATCATACATATCCTCTATCCTATAATCTCGTGTCTATATACCCATCATAAATATCCTCCATCCCATGGTCCGGTGCCCATATACCCATCATACATATCTTCCATCCCATAGTCCAGTGCCCATATACCATCATACATATCCTCCATCCCATAGTCCAGTGCCCATATACCCATCATACATATCCTCCATCCCATAGTCCAGTGCCCATATATCATCATACATATCCTCCAACCCATAGTCCAGTGCCAATATACCCATCACACATCTTCCATCCCATAGTCCCGAGCTGGGTGGTGCTGAGCAGGGAGTTCCTGGAGATGTGCTGTTATGTAACCTGGCAGTGCGGCTCTGTGTGCGGCCGCTGATGAAGCGGTTTTCTACGCCGGTAACAATAGAGCGCGGCAGTAATAGAGGAGGGGGTGATTAATTTCTGTGATGTGCTCTCTGCTCCTTTCTGGGGGGCAGACAATGGCTGGGAGCTTATGTTCTTGGGGATGCTAGATTTCTCCCACCCGTTCAGTGTCTGCTGAGGTGTTGTGCAGTGGGAAACCTGTTGCTCATAGCAACCAATCACAGCTCAGCTTCTTTTAAACAGATCTGGTGAAATGAAAGATGCTTAGGTGATTGGGTGTGGCAGATATACACACATGGTTAGTTATAACAAATTATAATGATTATATCTATATATACAGTACAGACCAAAAGTTTGGACACACCTTCTCATTCAAAGATTCTTCTGTATTTTCATGGCTATGAAAATTGTAGAATCACACTGAAGGCATCAAAACTATGAATTAACACATGTGGAATTATACATTACACTTTACAAAAAAGTGTGAAACAACTGAAAATATGTCTTATATTCTAGGTTCTTCAAAGTAGCCACCTTTTGCTTTGATTACTGCTTTGCACGCAGAAAAGGTGAATGGATGGACTCTACATGCCTGGTTCCCACCGTGAAGCATGGAGGAGGAGGTGTGATGGTGTGGGGGTGCTTTGCTGGTGACACTGTTGGGGATTTATTCAAAATTGAAGGCATACTGAACCAGCATGGCTACCACAGCATCTTGCAGCAGCATGCTATTCCATCCGGTTTGCGTTTAGTTGGACCATCATTTATTTTTCAACAGGACAATGACCCCAAACACACCTCCAGGCTGTGTAAGGGCTATTTGACCAAGAAGGAGAGTGTTGGGGTGCTACGCCAGATGATCTGGCCTCCACAGTCGACAGACCTGAACCCAATCGAGATGGTTTGGGGTGAGCTGGACCACTCACCGCTTCAATTTTGAATAAATCCCCAACAGTGTCGCCAGCAAAGCACCCCCACACCATCACACCACCTCCTCCATGCTTCACGGTGGAAACCAGGCATGTAGAGTCCTTCCGTTCACCTTTTCTGCGTGCAAAGCAGTAATCAAAGCAAAAGGTGGCTAATTTGAAGAACCTAGAATATAAGACATATTTTCAGTTGTTTCACACTTTTTTGTAAAGTGTAATGTATAATTCCACATGTGTTAATTCATAGTTTTGATGCCTTCAGTGTGATTCTACAATTTTCATTGTCATGAAAATACAGAAAAATCTTTGAATGAGAAGGTGTGTCCAAACTTTTGGTCTGTACTGTATGTAAAGCAGAGTATATAGCCCCGCCCACTCCGAATAGCCACACTCACTATAATATCCCACATCATCCCGTTAGCCAAAGCCACCGGACTACTACCACTAATATCTCACATCATCCTGTCAGAGCCACCGGACTACTACCACTAATATCTCACATCATCCTGTCAGAGCCACCGGACTACTACCCCTAATATCCCTCAACATCCCGTCAGCCAGAGCCACCAGACTACTAACACTAATATTCCACATTATCCTGTCAGAGCCACCGGACTACTACCCCTAATATCCCACATCATCCCATCAGAGCCACCGGACTGACTACTACCCCTAATATCTCACATCATCCAGTCAGAGCCACCGGTCTACTTCCACTAATATCCAACATCGTCTCGTCAGAGCCACCGGACTACTACCCCTAATATCCCACATCATCCCATAAGCCAGAGCCACCAGACTACTACCCCTAATATCCTACATCATCCCATAAGCCAGAGCCACCGGACTACTACCCCCAATATCCCACATCATCCCGTCAGCCAGAGCCACTAGACTACTACCCCTAATATCCCACATCATCCCATAAGCCAGAGCCACCGGACTACTACCCCTAATATCCCACATCATCCCGTCAGCCAGAGCCACTGGACTACTACCACTAATATCCTACATCATCCCGGCAGAGTCACTGGACTACTACCCATAATATCCCACATCATCCCATCAGCCAGAGCCACTGGACTGCTACCCCTAATATCCCACATCATCACGTCAGCCAGAGCCTTCGGACTGCTACCCCTAATTTCCCAATCATCCCATCTATTTATATAATTACCTTAAATTGTCTGTCATCCACTTCCGTATGGACGTCCTCGAATCCCGCAATCCACCGCGCCGCACAGGAAGTACGCCGACCGCCATATTGGAATACCCAAGTGATGGGTATTCCAATATGGCACCCGCTGGTGGTACTAGGCCCTTGCGCAATACCATCAGCGGGACACCGCCGGGACACCCACGCCGGACCCCCGCCAGGACCCACCGCCGGACCCCCACTAGGACCCGCCGCCGCCTGACTACACGCGCCGGATCCCGCCGCTGCCTGCCCACCCACCTCCGTGCAGTCACAGCCGGCAGGAAAGACTGCGGCTTGCGGCCTGTGCTGGAGATGGTGTGCGGGCGCCCTCTGGTGGTGCCGCACCCCACCTCCAGCACAGGCCGCAAACCACTGTGACTACACAGTGTAATGTCCCCACACACACACATTCACGCACATACACACATACAAGCACGCACATACAAACACACATACGCACATGCATACACACACAGTATAATGAACCCACACACACACACACACACACCCGTGCATACACACACACGCACATACAAACTCGCATGCACACACAGTATAATGTTCCCACATGCACATACAGTACATGCAACCATGCACATACATGCAACCACGCACATACATGCAACCACGCACATACATACAAACACGCATACACACACAGTATAATGTCCCCACATACTCATGCACACGCACATGCACGCACATACTTTATACACACATGCAATCATGCACATACACACGCAAGCACAAAGATACACACATACACGCACAAGTGCATACCCACACGCAGATACGCACATACACATGCAAGCACATACATACACGCATGCACATACACACAGTATAATATCCCCATACACACAAACACACATGCCCGTGCATACACACACACAGATACACACGCACTCACAAACACGCATGCGTATACACACAGTATAATGTCAGCACGTATACATGCAAGCACGAACATACAAACACATACACACAGTATAATGTCCCCACACACACACACGCAGATACAGACGCACATAAACACGTAAACATACACGCATACGCACGCGCATATACAGACACATACACACAGTATAATGTCCGCACACACACATACGCACACATACATACACATGCACACACAAACACGCATATACGCACGCATGCACATGTACACACATACGCAAGCATGCACATACACACAAATGTGCATATATGCACGTAGATACACACGCACACATACACACACACACACAAACACGTATACACACACAGTATAATGTCCCCACACACACGCAGATACGCACATACACAAACACACATGTGCAAACACTCGCACGGTGGGGGAGGGGGGAGAGACAGCTGCCACCCCCAGCGCCACAGAACTGCCCCCATCGTGATGTCACTGCCCACATCTGGTATATAATATAAAGGAAGTGTGGTTGAGAGAATCATGGATGGATCTAGATGGTGAACAAAATGGGCTAATATGATTGGCATGATTGGCTGTTATAGCATTTAACATAATCACCTGACCCTTTACATCCAAAAATTGCACAATGGTTCACCTGTTGCTGTTGCAGCTCAGCTCTGTTCACATGCTGTGCCAAACACAACCCATGGACATGTGTGGCGCTGTTCCCAGAAGAAAGCAGCCATGTTTTTTCTGGACAACTCTTGGAATACATTTTTTTTATTGTTGCTGTATTCTGTCATCTTCAGTCCATCTTCCTCAAGTACAATTGTGACTGTGTGGCATATTGAGAGTTGGAGGGGAGCATGAAAGGGTGAAATGAAGGTAAAAAGCCTGAAAAGAAGTAAAATGAAAGTAGTGCTCTAATCAATGGCAACGGTTATCTTTAACTGAATATTTTTGATGTATGAGGCACACTGCCATGAGAAAGCAGTGCAGCTAATAACTGTATTAGAAGCATTCAGAGAAAGACCTGTCACTCAAGGGAAGCGGGTATGAAGAAACCATCAGCTACCCGCCTGTTTGACTATTCTCTTGTGCGGCTCGGTCCCCGGCGGTTTTTAAAAGATGTTTTTCTCTGAAATGCCGCAGTATTTTAGACTCAATCATGTGTGGCTGAAATCATACAGCCAGTATATGATACATACTGCCCATGGATTGGACAGTATGTATCAGCTGCCAGGTTTCCTTTAACCCCTTAAGGACCAGGGGTATTTCCGTGTTTGTGTTTCCAGTTTTTGCTCCCCTTCTTCCCAGAGCCATAACTTTTTTATTTTTCCATCAATATGGCCATGTGAGGGTTTGTTTTTTTGCGGGATGAGTTGTACTTTGAACGGCACTATTGATTTTACCATATCGTATACTGGAAAACGGGAAAAAAAACTCCAAGTACGGTGAAATTGCAAACAATGTGCAATTCCACAATTTTTTTTTTTAGTTTTTTTTCACCATGTTTACTAAATGCTAAAACTGACCTGCCACTATGATTCTCCAGGTCATTACGAGTTCATAGACACCAAACATGTCTAGGTTCTTTTTTTATTTAACTCCTTTACCCCCAAGGGTAACTTGCACGTTGATGACCGGGCCAATTTTTACAATTCTGACCACTGTCCCTTTATGAGGATATAACTCTGGAACGCTTCCATGGATCCCGGTGATTCTGACAGTGTTTTCTCGTGACATATTGTACTTCATGTTAGTTGTAAAATTTCTTTGATATAACTTGCGTTTATTTGTGAAAAAATGGAAATTTGGCAAAATTTTTGAAAATTTTGCAATTTTTCAACTTTGATTTTTCATGCCCATAAATCACAAAGATATGGCACACCAAATACTTAATAAGTAACATTTCCCACATGTCTACTTTACATCAGCACAATTTTGGAACCAAAATTTTTTTTTGTTACGAAGTTATAAGGGTTAAAAAATAACCAGCGATTTCTCATTTTTACAACACCATTCTTTTGAGGGGACTACATCACATTTGAAGTCACTTTGAGGGGTCTACATGATAGAAAATACCCAAAAGTGATACCATTCTAAAAACTGCACCCCTCAAGGTGCTCAAAACCACATTCAAGAAGTTTAAAATGAAATGAAAATGAACATATAACTTTTTTCACAAAAAAAATTATTTCAGGTCCAATTTTTTTATTTTCCCAAGGGTAACAGGAGAAATTGGACCCCAAAAGTTATTGTGCAATTTGTCCTGAGTACGATGATACCCAATATGTGGGGGGCAACCACTGTTTCAGCGCACGGCAGAGCTCGGAAGGTAAGGAGCGCCGTTTGACTTTTTCAACGTAAAATTGGCTGGAATTGAGATCAGACGCCATGTCGCGTTTGGAGAGCCCCTGATGTGCCTAAACAGTGGAACCCCCCCAATTCTAACTCCAACCCTAACCCCAACACACCCCTAACCCTAATCCTAATCCTAACCCTAATCCCAACCCTAACCCTAACCCTAACCCTAATGGGAAAATGGAAATAAATATTATTTTTATTTTATTATTTTTCCCTAACTAAGGGGGTGATAAAGGCGGTTTTTATTTACTATTTATAGTGTTTTTTTATATTGGGTTTTATGTTTGGCTGCTGTCACACGCTAAAAGACGCTTTTTACTGCCAAAAATAGTTTTTGCATCACCACATTTTGAGAGCTATTATTTTTCCATATTTTGGCCCACAGAGTCACGTGAGGTCTTATTTTTTGTGGGACGAGTTGACATTTTTATTGATACTATTTTCGAGCACATCACATTTTTTGATCGCTTTTTATTACGATTTTTGGGAGGCAGAATGAACAAAAACCAGCAATTCATGAATTTCTTTGGGGTGGCGTTTATACGGTTCCGTGTGTGGTAAAATTGATAAAGCGGTTTTATTCTTCGGGTCAGTACGATTACGGCGATACCTCATTTATATCATTTTTTTATGTTTTGGCGCTTTTATACAACAAAAACAATTTTATATAAAAATAATTATTTTTGCATCGCTTTATTCTGCGAGCTATAACTTTTTTATTTTTTCCCTGATGATGCTGTACGGCGGCTCTTTTTTGCGGGACAAGATGACGTTTTCAGCGGTACCATGTTTATTTATATCGGTCTTTTTGATCGCGTGTTATTCCACTTTTTGTTTGGCAGTATGATGATAAAGCAATTTTTTTGCCTTTTTTTTTTTAAAAGGTTCACTAGAGGGGTTAACTAGTGGGGCAGTTTTATAGGGCGGGTCGTTACGGACACGGTGATACGAAATGTGTACTTTTATTGTTTTTTTTTATTTACATAAAGAAATGAATTTATTGGGGAATATTTTTTTTTTTTAAATTTATTTAGGATTTTTTTTTTTTTTTACTTTGTCCCAGGGTGGGTCATCACTGCATAATATCAGATCGCTGGGTCTAACAGTTTGCACAGCACTCTGTCAGACCAGCGTTCTGACAGGCTGTGCTGGAGGCACCTCAGTGCCTGCTCTCAGCAGGCACTGAGGAAGCCGCCTCCCTGCAGGACCCTGCAGGACCCCACGGCCATCTTGGTCCTGCAGTGAGGAGGCCCTCAGAACAACGCGATCACATTGCGCTGTTCTGAGGGTCTCAGGGAGCACGCAGGGAGCCCCCTCCCTGTTCGATGCTTCCCTGTACCCCTGGTGCACTGCGATAATGTTTGATCACAGTGTGCTAGGGGTTAATGTGCCGGGAGCGGTCCGTGACGGCTCCTGGCACATAGTGCCAGGTGTAAGCTGTGATAAACAGCTGACATCCGGCCGCGATCAGCTGTGCTCCCCCCGTAAGCGTAGCTGATCGCGATGTCGTACTATCCCGTCTATGGTCATACTGGCCCAGGTACCATGGACGGGATAGTACATCTGATGTCAGAAAGGGGTTAAGTGGTGAAAAAAAATCCAAATTTTGTAAAAAAAAAAATGTCGCCATTTTCCGAGACCCATAGCATTTCCATTTATCGGGATCTAGAGTTGTGTGAAGGCTTATTTTTATTTTGATATGATCTTTTGATCGCCCATTATTGCATTTTATTGCAGTGTTGCAGCGACAAAAAAAGTAATTCTGGCGTTTCTGATTTTTTTTCTCGCTACGTCGTTTACCAATCAGATTAATTATTTTATATATTGATAGATCAGGCGATTCTGAACGCAGCGATACCAAATATGTGTATATTTGATTTTTTTTATTGTTTTGATTTTGAATGGGGCAAAAGGGGGGTGATTTCAACTTTGATATTTATTTAATTTTTTTATATTTTTAAAAACATTTTTTTACTTTTGACTATCTTCAATAGTCTTCATGGGACACTAGAAGCTGCAATTATCCAATCGCTTGTGCTACATAGAACAAGGCTGCAGCACTGCTCTATTTAACAGAAATGCTCACTTGCTATGAGTGCCGATCGCTAGGTTGCGCTCAAAGTGATCCAGCAATGACAACTACAGGGGTCTCCTGCAGACCCCACGTTGTCATGCCAACCCATCGGCGACCTGCGGTCATGTGACACGGAAGCCGATGGGCGTGGTCAATGACGTGTTTCCTGCGCGTGCATGTTAAATGCCGCTGTCAGAGTTTGACGGCGGCATTTAACATGTTAACAGCCGAGGGTGGATCACGATTTCACCCACGGCTGTTAGAGGCACATGACAGCTGATCAGATCAGTTGTCATGTGCTGGAAAAGGTGTGGACTCATCGCCGGAGCCTGCACCAAACAGGGGGAGGTGTCCAATGTCGGATATATCCATCATTGGACATTAAGGGGTTGGAGGACTAGTGTCAAGTTAGGACTTTGCATTATTTTGAAAATTCCCAATCTCATACATTCCTCTACAGTCATAGCTGTACATAATAAAATTCTGTCTGTGACATGTGACTCTGATTTGTGACTTTGACATCTTACTCTGACATCTTTCAATGATATCTGACTAATAAAAAAAATGTCCGCTACTGGCTACTGCGACTTGAACAAAAAAATCTATGTCCAGAAGCTATCCACTCACTCAAAGAAACATGGGCATTCTATTTATTTATGTGATTCACAGTGGGATTGGGATTTTCACCTTCAAGCTTGGGTGGATGCAAAGAAAAATTTACAGTAAATAAATCTGATCATTAGATCCTTGCCTAAGAAATTATGCAAACGTACAGTCGCTTGGAAAAAGATATATGGTAATTTAGTGCCCCCACAACCCCACCCCAATTTCCTTTTGGCTTTGTGATTTACCATACAAATACACAGCGTGTGTGAAACTGATTATTGACATGTCAGGATGACTATCAGAATGTCAGATATTAAAAGTAAAACATCACTGTAGTTTGTGTGCTAGCCAGCCTAATATTAAACATTAAACCAATCTTCTGCTCCTGGGAATTGAATCCAGGTGCTCCACTCTGAAGCTTTAATAGGGTCTGCCGAATCTAGATGGTTTTTCTTGGCCTATAAGATTAACTATGAAAATACTCAGGGTGTCATTTCTGATGTGTGAAGAATGTCAGATGTGAGACTCAAACATCATTGTAGTTGGTGTGCTAGTCAGCATAATTCTAGAAAGCAAGGTTTCATTTTTCTTCTGCTAGGATTCAAACTCAGAAGATTTCAGTCCATGAGGCAAGAGCTTTACCATTTTGCCATAAGCTTAAGTGATGCTGGTTGATAGTTTTTCTTGGCATATAACATTAACCATGCAAACACTCAGGGTGTCAAAGTCCTTGTGATTTTAATTCTGATGTGTGAAAAATGTCAGATATCAGAGTCAAACATCATTTGAATTTGTCTTGGAGGAGGTCTGTGTGAAAATCCCAATAAATTTCAGACATATATTTGCAGTGGAAATCACATAAATAAATAGAAGGTCCACGTTTCTTCAATTGAGTGGATAGTTTAATAGTGAGTGTACTGGCTTGAAGACATAGAATTTTTGGTTCAAGTCTCAGTAGCCAACAGTGGACTTTTTTTATTAGTCAGATATCAATTCAAAATGTCAGAGTCAAACTCAGATGTCACATGTCAAAGTCACATATCAGAGTCACACATCAGAGTCAGATGTCAAAGTCAGATGTAAAAGTCAGTTCTCAGACAGCGTATTTAGCCTCAAACTGACAATTTTCTGATGATTGACTTTGATAGATGATCATGTCCTAAAATGAACACTGTATGGCTGCCACGAGTCACCACATACACAGTAGGTTTATCCATTTCAATGGTGCCTGTATACATTTTTATGCATTAAGTTTCCCTTAATGCTTTGACTGTGTTGTGTTGGAAGTCAGAGGGAACAGAGTCAAGCCCTTTACCTCCATAGATTGCACAGCAGCTCTGTCATACCAAGCAATGTTTTTATTGTTTCTTTTTTTTAAATTGGCATGTAAATTTACTTTAGTAATTAGATTTCTAAGAAGACCAGAGGTTTAGACAGAAAATGCATATTTAAATTTCAAGAAGCCAATAGTTTTTTCATAATTGTATGTGTCGCAAAACTTAAATACATACTTTGAAGCCTATGGTTTTAGGTATACAGACATAATAAAAAATTCCTGTTCCCGGTTCTTAGGTCTTAAAAATTAGGAAAATGCAACCTTAAATATATAGTGACACTGTGTAATTTATCATGTGTTGTGCATCTAACTAAAACTTGGTGTTATGACTAACAAAGCACATTAATACGGGTAAAGTACAAACCAGTAAGACACCTGAATCTGACAGGTCCCTGTTCAGACTACTAAACGTCCTTCTCTAATCTTCATCTGTCCCTGCCTGACTGCGGAGGTTGGCACCTTAAGATAACGCACCCCCACTCAACGGCAGCTTACCCTGAATGTCCTTCGCAGCTCCTAGGACCGCTAGAGAAGCAATGGAGAATCACACACAAATCAACTGCAACCAAACATAAACTACAGCAAAGTGAATGAATCCAACAAAGTCTATCACCAGCAGGAAAAACGAGTAGGGGAAGGTATCTAAAGCTGCACCTGAGAAGTGATAAGACAGAAAAATAGAGTAAATGAAAAACACAATTTTTTTCCCAAAACCGACAAAAGAATAGATAACAGAACTAAAACAACTAACATAAAGGTGTATCTGTCGTGGTTCACCAGGAAGAGATGTTGAGCACAGAATCAAGAGTTTGAATCCAGAAGCATTACACTTGGACAAAATACAGAATCAGTAAGTAAAAAATTAGGAACACCCCATGAATCAATATCTTGTAGAACCACCTTTAGCAGCAATAGCAGGAAGTAATAGCTTTCTGTTAAGGTACTGTCACACTAAGCGAGATCGCTAAAGAGTCACCGATTTTATGACGCAGTAGCGATCTCGTTAGCGACTTAGCTGTGTGTGGCATGTAGCAGCGATGTGGCCCCCGCTGCGATGTCGCTGATTGCTTATGAACGTTCTGAGCCGTTTTTTTGGTCGTTGGTGTCACGCTGGTGAGCCTGAATCGCTGAGTGTGACACCCTTTATGAACGACTTTACCAGCGTCACAGGCGGGACTAGGTTTTCCCAATGACCGCAGAGGTCGTTATACAGATCGCTGATCTCTGATGAGATCTTTGTGTTTGGAAGCTAACTAGCGACCACATAGCGATCGCACTAGCGATCTCGCCAGGTCGTGTTGTTGTCGTCATCGCTAGTGTGATCGCTAAGTGTGACAGTGCCTTTAGAGATGCAATCTCTCAGATTTACAACGCTGCTTAAGGCTGGGTCTCACATAGCAATACACCAGCGATCCCGACAACGATCAGGATCGCTGGTGTATCGCTACATTATCGCTGCTGAGCTGCCAAACAGGCAGCTCAGGCAGCAATCAGCACAAGGACACTGCGGGTAAACATCGCTTAGTTACCCGCAGTGTACCTTGGATACCAGCGTCCTGATGCAGGGAGCTGGTAACCAAGGTACACAGCGGGTTTCCAAGCGCTGCGCGGTGCCTGGAAACCCGCTGTGTACCTTGGTTACCAGCTCCCTGCATCAGGGAGCTGGTATCCAATGTACACAGCGGGTTTCTAGGCACAGCCCAGCGCCTGGAAACCCGCTGTGTACCTTGGTTACCAGCGGATCGCTGGTCTCCCGCCTGTCACACGCAGCGATGCGTGCCTGTCAGCGGGAGACCAGCGATCAAAAAAATGTCCTGACATTTCAGCGACGATCAGCGATACCCGGCAGGGGGGCTGATCGTCGCTGAATGTCACACACAGAGATATCGCTGGTGAGCTCGCTGCTGCGTCACAAAACTAGTGACTCAGCAGCGATCTCGCTAGCGATATCGCTATGTGAGACGGGCCCTTTAAATTCAGTGATATTTGTGATATAGGAAAGATGTGTATCTTCGTACCGTGTTAGCCAGTAGATAGAAAAATATTTAGACTTGACAGTCCTCAGTGGTTGATACCTTTTAATGGCTAACTGAAAAGATGGTAACAAATTGCAAGCTTTCGAGACTACTCAGGTCTCTTCATCAGGCTAGACTAAAGGGTATGCCACACTAAACAGCGTCGCTAACGAGATCGCTAAAAAACGTTACTATTTAGCGATCTCGTTAGTGACGTTGTTGTGTGTGGCATGTACTAAAGACGTGGCCCCTGCTGTGCTCCTGCTGTGATCTCGTTCATCGTTCTCATCGTTCCGGACCCTATTTTTATCGTTGGCGTCCCGCTGGTGAGTATATATTGCTGAGTGTGGCACCTTTTTTTTAGCGATGTGCGGTGTTTTTGTACCGCCAAAGTCGTTAAGGAGATCGCTAACCGCGATAGCGTCCTTAACGACATCGCTAAATTAGTGCGCTACTAGCGATATTAAAACGATCCTGCTAGCGATCGCATTAGTATGCGTCGTTATCGTGATCGCTAGCGGGAGCGTTTAGTGTGGCAGTACCTTAATACAAAATGATGACCTTTGACACTCTTAGTGCTGGAATGAACGTGTCACATGGATTTATGTCTTTCTATATCAATTAAGGAATCTGCTTCCCTGACCTTCTAGGGGCATCAAAACAGAATACCAGACCCCAATCAGAGGGCAATAAAACTTTCTCTCCTTATCTATGAACTGTTCCAATATTTATGTTCATCCCTCTGCCATAATGACAGTTCTGCTTCACGTCACTTGTCTTACCTATTGCATTATTCCTGTGTCCTGTTGTGATATTTGTGGGCATTCATTTATGCACAGCTCTCTGAAGGTCCCGCTAACGCATTTTTAATTGGGTTGAGGTCTGGACTTTGATTTGACCATTGCAACAACTGATTTTTTTCCCATTCTGATATCAGTTAGCTGGCGTACTTGGGATCATTGTCCTGTTGTATGACCCAGTTTTGGCCAAGCTTTAGTTGTTGGATACATGGCATTAACGTGTGACCCTAGAATACCTCGGTACATAGAGAAATTTATGAAAGATTCAATGACTTCAGATTACCGTGGCCCTGAGGCTGCAAAAAAAATACAAAATCATCTCCCCTCCACCACCATTGCAATGGGTGAATTTGCTGTGATGTCCACTCTTGGAAAGATTGTCACCTGTCGTGAATATTTCCATTTGTGAATAGCCTTTCTCTGCAGAATTACGGAGGTTGTATTTACCTCATTGTAATATCGTCCAAAGACCAAATATGTTCTATTATATCCTCATATGTAAAACCATAGAATTCAAAGAGGTAGTATTTACTATTTCTCATAACTGTATGTGTTTGTCCTTATGATGAGCATAAGTCAACAAAATAGGCCAGTACTGCAAAGGCCAAAAAGTGCACTACTATGAATAGCACACATAGCAAATTCAATATCGTGAATGATCCCAAAAATCTTGCAATCTTTCCATTTATGATGAAGTTGATGAAGTTCATCTGCTAACTTTGTGCTATAGCCAACAGGTATGATACGTAGCCAGGCCAAATGGCACATTAGCTTAAATAGGCATGCTGGTAAAGCAACAGTACAAAGAAGCTTAGTAATTAAAAATTGCAGTTAGGATTAAAATACTTGCAAGTTTTAATTTAGAAAGATTGTTACAAGGCCAAATAAAAAGAAAACTCAACACTTTCCCAGGTTTGGCATCTTAGACTAAAATAACACAGGGTTTTTTTTTGGGGGTAAGTGAACCTAACATAAACTTTTATATACCGTGTATATTTGTATATAAGTCGAGTTTTTCAGCACATTTTTTATGGTGAAAAAGCCCCCCTTTGCTCATAGTCGAGTGATGGTCCCACTTACGGTATTTTTCGGACTATAAGATGGAGAGGAACAGGAGCAGCGGGTCACAGTAGGCAGGAGCCGGCTGCTGTGGCTAACACCTGTGCCTGCTGCTAAAGAGAAATTAATATTCACTGCTCTCCAGGCCCATGGAAATGAGGAGCAGTGAATATTCATTTCTCTTTAATAGCAAACATGCCGTTAGCCGCAGCAGCCGGCTTCCTGCAGCTGCTGGGCTCTGACGTGTGCCCGCAACTTAAGGAAATTAATATTCACTGCTCTTCACTCCCATGGGCATGGAGAGCAGTGAACATTAATTTCTCTTTAATAGCAGGCACAGTAGTCGCAGCCGCCGGATTCCTGCAGCGACCGGGTGATCACGTGTGCCTACTTAAGGGAATGAATATTCACTGCTCTCCACTCTCTTGGGCGTGGATAGCAGTGAATATTCTTTCCTTTTAGCAGCGGGCACACGTTATCGCCCAGATGCTGCAGCAAGCCAGTGGCTGAGGTTACTGTTCCCACATTTAAAGATCAATGAATATTCACTGCTCCACATGCCCATAGTCCCGGTGTGCAGAGCAGTGAGTGTTCTGGCAGTTGTCCTCATAAATCATATACTGGCTTCAGAACAGAACACTGCAAGGGAATGCAGGGAAGGTAAGCAGGATGGCTTATGTTTTTTTTAATGTTTTTCTGATGGGGGCCATGCATACCAGGATGGGGATGAGGGTGCCATGCATACCAAGATACTGATGAGGGGGCCATGCATACCAGGATGGGGATGAGGGTGCCATGCATGTCAGGATGGGGATGAGGGGGCCATGCATACCAGGATAGGTATTAGGAGGCCGTGTACAACAGGATGGGGGGATGAAGAGGCCGTGCACACTTGGATGGGGATTTGGAGGCTAGGCATACCAGGATGGGGATGAGGGGACCATGCATACCTGGATAGGGATGAGGGGGCCATGCATATCAGGATGGGGATGAGGAGGCCATGCACACTAGGATGGGGATGAGTAGGCAATGCATACCAGCATAGGGATGAGTCATGCATACCAGGATAGGGATGAGGGAGCCATGTATACCAGGCTTATACTCGACTCAATAATTAAGTTTTCCCAGTTTCTTGTGGTAAAATTAGGTGCCTCGGCTTATATTCAGGTTGGCTTATACTTGTGTATACACAGTAGTTGTAAAGGATTTCTATGGCATTTTACACAAATTTTTATTCACTTAAATAAACTGCGTTCACAAACAAAATCTTAAAAAGATATCAGGATATGCATATGTTATTACCAAAAAAATAGCAAAATTACACTATAGCATTTTTAGTTAAGAAAAAAATATATATAAAATATGCATCTATGGAAATTGCAGCTGACAATCGGAAATTCGTATTATTAGGAAAGTTTCCAACAACGCATTTAGATGCCCATAATTATCTTTTTCAAGTAAAAGAGATATGCATTACAACACTTTAAATGACATTAAAGACATTATGTCTCCCTGGTTATATACCTTACCTTTGTTTGTTAGATGGAACTTGTGCATGCGCTGTTGCTATGATCCTATCGCACAGAGAGGATCGGAGCACAGCTGCGGAGGCGGTGGAGAAAGTAATTTCTCCATCTCCTTCGCTGTTGGCATATATGGCACCGCACACTGCGTTGTGTCACTTGCACCCATAGACTTATATGGGTGCGAGTGAGCCGAGACTTGGCGTTGTCTCGCTGCCAATCACATCATGTTGCGATTGATCTCACATGCAGATACGGCATAAGAAAATGATCACAGATCTGAGCTGCCCCATAGAGTAACACTAGACCGAGTGCTATGCAATGTTTTGTTGCATATCACTCAGCCATATTGTACGCAACTCCGGCCTAAATCTAATCCCAGGTCTCTTCCACATGTTCCCAAAGTTGGTGCATCTTGCTCGTTGATGTACACATTATAGTCTAGTTGTTTCACGAATGTTGTATCATGTATTTTTATCGTCCATGTGTAGCTTTTTTTTTTGCAAGTTTAATACTAAGTTGGCGAGACTGGCACCCTTTTTGAAAGTATGTAATGTCATTTAATGTGTTGTGATAGTATGTATGTCTCTTGGACTTGAAAAACAGGCCTGTGAGCCTCAATATGCTTTGTTGGAGACTACTGATAAAAGGAATTCCAGGTTATTATCTATTGGTATCTGCAACTTCCATTGTCTTCAGATTATTCCATGCTACATTGAGTGAAGTACCACCAGCATCCCAGTAGGACCCAACAAAGCTGAATGAGGGTCCTGGACACTGGCAGTGATTTATCCAGCTTTTCTGTTTCGTTGCCCTCACTGGAGTTGTGCCCACTTTAGCACAACTCAATAGGGTGAGCCTTCATGTGGTCCCACTTTCACTTTTCCCATAACCCTATGAGCACCTCTTTTCTAGTTTTATGCACAGTCTTTAAAAAAAATACAACAAAACACTTTCTAAATCCAACTTTAGGCCTCATTCACATGGACATTTTTTGTTGTAGGTTCTGCTAGTTTTTTTTTTCACTGATTGCACACTGACTAGTCACACGTCATTTTTTTTTTTATTTATGAAAGATGGGCCATATAAATAAAAACAATAGAGACATCTCCGACTTTAGTGTGATGTATAGAACAAATTCAATACATTAGATCAGAAAAGGAAAAAACACAGGCAGAATATGAATGACACTCAGATTGCAACTGGGTGCAGGTCGTTTGTCACTGACTGATTACTGGTCTATGTGATCTTCTATGGTGATCTTCATGTCTGTGTTTTTTCCCGACTGGTGTCTTTGGAGTCATGGATCAGAATTACCAATACAAATCTATAGATCTGTGAAATTCATGGACAGCACATGGAAGCAATCTATATGCAATGCATCTGCTGTCCGTTATTAACAGTGTAATATATAGGAGATTCGTTACATCTTTTTTTCATATGTGAAAATCACAGATGGTGAAAACTGACACAATGGATCAAACACCGATGGAACTGAAATCGAAAACTCTGATGACACCCGGCCCATTTTCTATATAAGTGAAAAATCACAGATGTCTGAATGAGGCCTGAATCAGTTTACTCTCTGTACAAATACATGGAGAGAAGACCAATGTGACAGGAGCACCAGGTCCGATCACGTCTCCTCCTTCACACATTTCTTTACTCTGTAAATATCTTCTGCTCATTCATTGCTTACGTATGGAGCAGAAGATATTCACAGAGTAAAGAAATGTGTGAAGGAGGAGACGTGATTGGACCTGGTGCTCCTGTCACATGGGATAACCTAAAGATATGGACACCTTTGGCATGAAAAAAAGGATTATTTATGTTAATCGTCACCGTTCGTGCATAATATTGCACTAATTTTCAGATTGCAATCTTCATTATTTGGCTCACTCACACCACCGTATAAATTGGACGAGTGCTACCCGATTTTTTATTGGACCAATGTTATTCAATGGGGCACTGCTGCTGATCTTTTCTTTTTCACTGACAGAATATGCGCTGCGATTTCACTCCGAAGTCAGATGGACGCGAGAAAAAAATCAGATGCCACAGTATGGCATCCAAGTTTTATGGACACATTACAATTCTGTAGCACAGGAAACTGTAAATGGTCCTGTAACAGATTAATAGCTGCTGTTTAAAACAATGGATTGTACATGGGCAGCACACGGGTGACAAGGGAGAAAAAAATCGTCCCACTCTCCTGGATGAAAATGGGACCGCTTATTAATCTGATCGAGTGACTCCAGTCTTTCAGCCGCCTCTGATTTGCAGTTTGCAGCCTGGTCTAAGTTTATGATTTTCTCTTCCAGTAATAGGGACTGATCAGAGGTCTGGGGGTCCCCAGGGTGCTGCTGTCTTGATTAGCATATAACAGTACAGTGTCTTTCCTACACTTTTGTTTCTTTTCCATGTGTTTCCTCCTTATCTCTCATCTACTTGCTCTTTTTCCATATCTTCGCTGACTCCTGAATGTCTATTGATCCCTGTGAAATGTAAATGTGTCTCTCATTGTGGGGAAACACAATTCGCAGATGACTTCCACCTCGGACACCTCACACCCCACCTTTACTATGTAAATTCAGAGTGTGATCTAGTAGGAGCATTTGGCTACCTCAAATGAGAGACATTGTGTGACTGTAACATCTTTCAGGAAAGAGTCATATCTTATGTGGAATATATCATAGTTGATGGGGGTAGGGAGAGGTGTGCATGGGTAGAGAAGAACCCACCCATGGGTGGGCCCAGGAAGGAGACTAATGTTCCACATCATCCCTAAGGATGGACAGTATACAATGAATGGATTTTTTCCCATAAGTTGACACAAGTTGAGGACCCCCCAAGCTAACTGGACTTCTGCACATTCTTGCCCATATCCCTGGAGAAGGGAAGGACTTTCTTACAAAGGACTGCTAAGTATGGAACTTACTGGTTGTTAACCTTTTATTTTTATAACTGTTTTTGCACCTTTTATGTACCGGTATGTCCGTTATTTTCTTTTTATATACATAATCATTAGGCACTCTATGTTTTGGTGTATTAAGGCCTAAAACATTAATATCTTTGCCTTGTTTTCCTAAAGAACCCAAGTGTCTCCAAAAAAACTAAAGGGTAGTTTGTGCATGTGACCTGCTGGCTGTGAGTACATTGGGTGCATGACATTGGGACTTATCGCCCTTTCGGTTAGTGGGGACACATTCAGTGTCTTGGGTGTGTGGACTGGTTGGGGATATGTTCTGGGTTCAATCTGTAGCCTGAGGGGCTAGTGTGAGATTGAGCTGTAGAGTGACGTGTACCCCTTATAGTCCCCCATCCCACATCATGGACTGAGGGCCTCACCATGACAAAGACTATTAAAAAAGATGCTTAACTTTGAAGTTAGGAAGTAAATCATCAGTTAAAAAAACAACAATTCTGTGTAAGTAAAGGTGTACTTAGCCTTTTTTTTTTTTTTTTTCAGAAGACAGGGGTCTTACAACTTATAAGGTGCTCAGATTGTTCTCTGAACCCAAAGCTGCACATGTGAAAGCCATCCCTGGATAATAGTTGAAGGAGGAGAGTCATCACACAATATACACCAGTTGGCTTACTAGATAGTACTAATGAAAGTGAGGTCAGACCTGCCTCCCAATCAATGTACAGCTAATAATGACTGATAATAATTTAAGCTTTTCTTTCCAGAACACCTCAAAGAACTTCTAAGGGATGCGGATAGGTGCATTTTTTATTAGTATGTTATTAATTAGCTTCATTTTAAGTGACTCACTGACAGAGACAGTTACTCCAATTACCAAGCTCCTCCAATCATCATGCCAAACGGCAGTTCCAGGTTATCCTTATAGGTTATCCTACTTCTTATCTTCCACTGTTCCCATGTAGGTATGTTTATCCATCCATCTAAAAGAAATGGTAGCAATCTGTGCTGGAGCATCGATTACGATCAGTCAGGTCCTTCCAAATACATGTGACTTAGTTTATAAATATATATTACAGGTGAAAGTAATAATACAACTTTTGTTAATAAGGAACAGTCACAGGCCCCCTTCATACGTCCGTATAATACCGGTACCAGTGTCTTCAGTGTTTTACATTAGTGTGCCATCCATTTTTTCTGTTATTCTTAAGAAAAATTAATTTCAAAGCTTCTCCTATACTTTACAATGTTAAACACATATACTTCAAAAAAGGAAAAATGAGGTTTTTCAATATAAAAATAATTTTTATTAAACAATTATTAAAAATGAATTTAAAATATTCATACATATACAAAAAAGCGGGGAACATATGCAATAAAGATATAAATAAAGCCTAATGAGGGTATTCATGCAAATGGTTAAATAAGGAATTTCTTACTAATAATCTCGGGAGAGAAAAAGGCTGCTCAAGTGTGCTATATATATCTACTATATGGTGCAGCATAAAGTTCTCCTCTTTAAATAACACCTCAGTAACCATGAATATACGCCTAGCTCATAAATACATATATAAAAAACCAAGTGGTTTATAAGTTGTGCAAGCTAGAAAAGAGTGCCTAGTATATTATATATAGCAGAACTAATGCCTATATCAAACATTTGCCCTGTTCAAAATGTGAGCCAATATGGCAAAAACTAAATAATGCTTGCAGGAAAAAAGCAGTTTCATGGCTGGCAAAAGGTTCCCATACCTCTAATCAGGCTGCAGCACCCCTGACGCGCGTTTCGCTAGTCGCTTCTTCCAAGGGGACGTTACTGAGGTGTTATTTAAAGAGGAGAACTTTATGCTGCATCATATAGTAGATATATATATAGCACACTTGAGCAGCTTTTTTTTCTCTCCCGAGACTATTAGTAAGGAATTCCTTATTTAACCATTTGCATGAATACCCTCATTAGGCTTTATTTATATCTTTATTGCATATGTTCCCCACTTTTTTGTAGGGGTGCTGCAGCCTGATTAGAGGTATGGGAAACCTTTTGCCAGCCATGAAACTGCTTTTTTCATGCAAGCATTATTTAGTTTTTGCCATATTGGCTCACATTTTGAACAGGGCAAATGTTTGATATAGGCATTAGTTCTGCTATATATAATATACTAGGCACTCTTTTCTAGCTTGCACAACTTATAAACCACTTGGTTTTTTTATATATGTATATATGAGCTAGGCGTATATTCATGGTTACTGAGGTGTTATTTAAAGAGAACTTTATGCTGCACCATATAGTAGATATATATAGCACACTTGAGCAGCCTTTTTCTCTCCCGAGATTATTAGTAAGGAATTCCTTATTTAACCATTTGCATGAATACCCTCATTAGGCTTTATTTATATCTTTATTGCATATGTTCCCCGCTTTTTTGTAGGGGTGCTGCAGCCTGATTAGAGGTATGGGAAACCTTTTGCCAGCCATGAAACTGCTTTTTTCATGCAAGCATTATTTAGTTTTTGCCATATTGGCTCACATTTTGAACAGAGCAAATGTTTGATATAGGCATTAGTTCTGCCATATATAATATACTAGGCACTCTTTTCTAGCTTGCACAACTTATAAACCACTTGGTTTTTTATATATGTATATATGAGCTAGGCGTATATTCATGGTTACTGAGGTGTTATTTAAAGAGGAGAACTTTATGCTGCACCATGTAGTAGATATATATAGCACACTTGAGCAGCCTTTTTCTCTCCCGAGATTATTAGTAAGGAATTCCTTATTTAACCATTTGCATGAATACCCTCATTAGGCTTTATTTATATCTTTATTGCATATGTTCCCCGCTTTTTTGTATATGTATGAATATTTTAAATTCATTTTTAATAATTGTTTAATAAAAATTATTTTTATATTGAAAAACCTCATTTTTCCTTTTTTGAAGTATATTTGTGGAGGTATAATTTTGTAGGCTTATACATATGAGAATGTTAAACACATACAGCACACGGACGGCACATGGATGACACATGGATGCCATCCGTGTGCTGTGCATGTTCTACATGGACCCATAGACTTGCATTGGCCCTTGTCAACCGTCAGCGTTGGTATGCTTGACAAATAGGCAGTTATATAACAAAGTGGTTGTCCATGTTTGGAATGAATGTCTGCATCCATGTGACTGCAGACTTTTGAATCCTCACAGCATGCGCACTGCCAGCGCCGAGAACTGACTGTCATATGACTGCGAGTATGCTATTTGCACACTTCTGACCACACTATGATTAGACGAGCGCAGCCTTGCACATCTAGTCGGACTCGGCACATGACCGCATGTATACAAATTGCACGCTTATGGTCACATGACCGACAGCCCTCACCGCCGACATTGGAGAATCATGACAGCGTGCAGTGCGCTAGCTGTAAGGATTCAGAAGTCTGCAGTCGCATGCAGTGACTACAGACTTTCATCACAAGCCTGGACAACAACATTTAATACTTTTTTTTGTTTTTTTGCATCATTAATTGCTGTGGTAGAATTTGCCTTGAAACTGTATATATTGTATTTATTTTTTAAGCAAGGCCTCTTGCAAAGTGGTTTTACTTTTAATTTCAGATGAAAAAAATACATAAGAAAGCTGGACATGGTGAATTAGTAAAAAATAAAACCTACTAACTTATAAACAATAAAAAAATTTTGTAAAGTGAAATGGGTTAAATATATAAACAAATTTAATAAATCATAAAAATAAGATTAACCGCCGTGTGAAATACCTCACTCAGAATAAGTGGAATAAGTGGCCTAACAGCTTAACTTCATAAGTAATACATGTATTGGGTACGAAAAAGCTGATTAAGGGATCAAACCTGAATCCCCTGCCAGTCTCATTGTTAATATCCAATAAGGAATGTGGGACATTGCAGCTGTAAAATGTGATCTCTGGTAGGGCAACTCTCAATATATTTCCCTTCATCTACTGTTATGAAATGCTTGGACATAAATGATAAAGTCTCTTCTTCAAATGAACATATGAAGAATTTAATCTTAATGGAGTATTTCGGTAGCAAGAATTTTTCACCTATCCTCCATTTGCTATTTTACCACAACCTCCTCCACCCCCAATTGCCATAATCTCCATTAGAATGGTGCGGCAGTGCACATGCTCAACCTCAACATGCTCAACAGTGCACATGTTCAACCTCAACATGCATAACAGTGCACATGCTCCACCTCAACATGCACAACAGTGCACATGCTCAACCTCAACATGCTCATCAGTGCACATGCTCAACCTCAACATGCTCAACCTCAACATGCTCATCAGTGCACATGCTCAACCTCAACATGCTCAACTGTGCACATGCTCAACCTCAACATGCTCAACAGTGCACGTGCTCAACCTCAACATCCTCAACAGTGCACATGTTCAACCTCAACATGCACAACAGTGCACATGCTCAACCTCAACATGCTCATCAGTGCACATGCTCAACCTCAACATGCTCATCAGTGCACATGCTCAACCTCAACATGCTCAACTGGGCACATGCTCAACCTCAACATGCTCAACAGTGCACATGCTCAACCTCAACATGCTCATCAGTGCACATGCTCAACCTCAACATGCTCAACTGGGCACATGCTCAACCTCAACATGCTCAACAGTGCACGTGCTCAACCTCAACATCCTGAACAGTGCACATGCTCAACTTCAACAGGCTCAACAGTGCACATGCTCAACTTCAACAGGCTCAACAGTGCACATGCTCAACTTCAACAGGCTCAACAGTGCACATGCTCAACCTCAACATGCTGAACAGTGCACATGCTCAACCTCAACATGCTCAACAGTGCACATGCTCAACTTCAACATGCTGAACAGTGCACATGCTCAACCTCCGACTCATTCACTACCAATGGAACTGCCGAAGACAGCAGAGTACATAGCTTCGGCAGTTCCATAGAAAATGAAGGGAGCTGTGGACGAGCATGTGTACTGCCACTCCATTCTAAGGGCATAAAAGTTCCCTGTTCTGGCAATCAATGGGGGTCCTGATCATTGGAACTCCAACAAACTAGAAGTTATCATCTACCGTATTTGTGGATAGTAGTGATGAACGAACGTGCTCAGATAAGGTGTTATCTGAGCATGCTCATGTGCTAATAGAGTATCTTCGGCGTGCTCAAATACTATGTTCGAGTCGCTGCTGCTGAATGTTTCACAGCTGTTTGACATCCACAACACCTGCATGGCTAGTTTATTTGTTAGGCAATCCCTGCATGTGTTGAGGCTTTTGAACAGCCCCAGCGACTTGAACATAGTATTCGAGCATGCCGGAGACACTCGATTAGCACACGAGTATGCTTGGATAACACCTTATCCAAGCAAGTTTGCTCATCACTAGTGGATAGGTAATAACGTCTGTCTATCAGAATACCACTTTAAGGCTTCAAAAACAATCACACCACTAAAAATAAGGGTTTACTAGCTTGGCCCATGCGAAATTTTCGCACATTGGTTCGTCGGGGGCCAGGCAATTTCAGAAAAAGCAA
>JARQOD010000006.1:265357478-265391580 GCA_033576555.1 Oophaga sylvatica | reverse complement strand
CAAAAGCAAGATTGGTTTGCAATGAAAGTAATAAATAGTGTATGGTTATAATATATCAGATAATACAAGTAAAAGATCATGTGTAAGCAAGATTAGGGCTCACTTAGCATTGTTTCAGTCCTAAAATATCAAAGGTAACAATAATTGAGAGCAACCTTCTGCGTTGTAGAAATACTGAAGATTGTGTTGGGAGGTGTTGACAAGCGCACTTATATAACAGAGTCAGCAGTGACATGCTTGCATCCCAGTCATTCCAAGGCCCTGATTCATCAACGGGATTATACCAGAATTCTGATGTAAATTGCTTTGAAAAGTTCCAAATTTTTGTTTTACGTGAAGATGGACAAAAACTTGCTGGGGTTGGACAGGGGTGTGACACCACAACTAGTCTAATTAATGACAAGCTGTGATGTACCTTATCCAGAAATCTTACTCCAGTCCCTGACTTAAATAAGATTTCTGGCACAGCACACATCACTTTTCAGATGCACTAGTCTTAATGAATCTGTGCCCATATTTCTTCAGTTCCGCTCCCAACAAGCTGTGAGATTTTCAATTTCTAGGCATTTGATTTTGTCTGCAAATCTTTATGAAGTTTTGACAATTCCAAGAAAAATGCTGAAAATATTTTGGTCCCCTGGATGTAATTAGATCTGCAAAAGAAAAAGACAACACAATTGTAAAAAAACCCCATGAAGATCTGTGGATCATCCAACCTATTTTCTCAGAATATTTGTTAATGTTCTGTCTATAGTAAAATCGGATATCCCATGGACTGATGTTCATGACTAGGGCTGTTCGGAGGAAAGTTTTTCACACAGACCGAATTTCCATGTGAAAATATTGTAGCATGCTCTATTCTCTTCCTTATTTTGGATGAGACTTGCCCATTCAAGTTAATGGGTGAGCAGAAAGAAATGGATCCCATATAGATCATCCATAGTGCATCATTTTTTTATGGATTCATTTCAATTATGAACATGGGAAACTGCATTTGGTCTAGTTAATTATTTTAACTGCTGATGTATAAAATTAGATGTCACGCGGATGTAGAAAATTAACATATGGATGACACGCGAATGGCATATAGATGAAATGTGGATGAAAATCAGTTATATTTGTTTTATGAAAACCAACAATTAATCATACACTTGTCTGAATCTGAACTTAAACTGACACATTTCTAGGCTCTTAATATCTGCCCTCAGTCACTGGCTCTCCCTCTCTGGCGGAGAAAATTGTGCGGGAGTGCATGCAATTGTTTTCCATGAATAAATACTTTATTTAACATCTACATCTTCAAATTTTTGCACACATGCACTAATAACATTAGTAGTCAGGGACATATATAAATCAAAATGACATGCAATGGTTTACTGTATGTAAACCATGTGTCATATCCTGTCGGGTTCTGCAATGATTTTACAGAAGCCGACAATTCAATTATCACCTATTATGCTATATGTATCGCTATGAAATATAAATATATATACAGTACAGACCAAAAGTTTGGACACACCTTCTCATTTGAAGATTTTTCTGTATTTTCATGACTATGAAAACTGTACATTCACACTGAAGACATCAAAACTATGAATTAACACCTGTGGAATTATATACTTAACAAAAAAGTGTGAAACTGAAAATATCTACTATATAATTGTCTAGCTTTTCACTTCCGTCTGTAACGGAAATAATGCGTCGCTGATTGTTCGCGTCAGGCTGGACGCGACCAATCAGTGACAGGCACATCCGGCCCACACCACCGCTATCTCCCGACGGTAGCCATGGGTCATCTCCAGTACATACTCACCTTCTGTCCTGCATCCCTGTCCCGGTGCGTCTGCTTCTATCCTGTGTGGTGGTCACGAAGTACCGCTCATTAAGGTCATGAATATGGACGAGACTCCACTCCCATATGCGTGGCATCCATAATTATGACCTTAATGAGCAGTACCACGTGACCGCACCACAGAGGAAGAAGCAGACGTGCCGGGATAGAGATGCAGGGATGTGCAACGACGGAGCGGGGAGGGTAAGTATGATGGGGGAGGACAGGGGAGCCCAGCGGAGGGTAGGAGTGGAGCCATGTATACAGGGTGGGAGTGGAGCCATGTATATAGGATTGGAAGGTGTGAGCAGAGCCATGTATATAGGATTGGAGGGTGGGAGCGGAGCCGTGTATACAAGGATGGGAGGGTGGGAGCGGAGCCATGTATATAGAATTGTTGGGTGGGAGTGGAGTCATGTATATAGAATTACAGGGTGGGAGTGGAGCCATGTATATAGGATTGGAGGGTGGGAGCGGAGCCATGTATATAGGATTGGAGGGTGGGAGCAGAGCCGTGTATACAAGGAAGGGAGGTTGGAAGCCATGCCATGTATACACGGTGGGAGCGGAGCCATGTATATAGGATGGGAGGGTGGGAGTGGAGCCATGCATACAAGGATGGGAGGGTGGGAGCGGAGCCATGCATAAATAAACTACATACATATTCTAGAATACCTGATGCGTTAGAATTGGGCCACCATCTCGTGTCTTATATTCTAGGTTCTTCAAAGTAGCCACCTTTTGCTTTGATGACTGCTTTGCACACTCTTGCATTCTCTTGATGAGCTTCAAGAGGTAGTCACCAGAAATGGTCTTCAAACAATCTTGAAGAAGTTCCCAGAGATGCTTAGCACTTGTTGTCCCTTTTGCCTTCACTCTGCAGTCCAGCTCACCCCAAACCATCTCGATTGGGTTCAGGTCTGGTGACTGTGAAGGCGAGGTCATCTGGCGTAGCACCCCATCACTCTCCTTCTTCGTCAAATAGCCCTTACACAGCCTGGAGGTGTGTTTGGGGTCATTATCCTGTTGAAAAATAAATGATGGTCCAACTAAACGCAAACCGGATAGAAAAGCATGCCGCTGCAAGATGCTGTAGTAGCCATGCTGCTTCAGTATGCCTTCAATTTTGAATAAATCCCCTACAGTGTCACCAGCAAAGCACCCCCACACCATCACACCTTCTTCTCCATGCTTCACAGTGGGAACCAGGCATGTAGAGTCCATCCGTTCACCTTTTCTGCGTCGCACAAAGACACGGGGTGGTTGGAACCAAAGATCTCAAATTTGGACTCATCAGACCAAAGCACAGATTTCACTAGTCTAATGTCCATTCCTTGTGTTCTTTAGCCCAAACAAGTCTCTTCTGCTTGTTGCCTGTCCTTAGCAGTGGTTTCCTAGCAGCTATTTTACCATGAAGGCCTGCTGCACAAAGTCTCCTCTTAACAATTGTAGAGATGTGTCTGCTGCTAGAACTCTGTGTGGCATTGACCTGGTCTCTAATCTGAGCTGCTGTAAACCTGCGATTTCTGAGGCTGGTGACTCGGATAAACTTATCCTCAGAAGCAGAGGTGACTCTTGGTCTTCCTTTCCTGGGGCGGTCCTCATGTGAACCAGTTTCTTTGTAACGCTTGATGGTTTTTGCAACTGCACTTGGGGACACTTTCAAAGTTTTCCCAATTTTTCGGACTGACTGACCTTCATTTCTTAAAGTAATGATGGCCACTCGTTTTTCTTTACTTAGCTGCTTTTTTCTTGCCATAATACAAATTCTAACAGTCTATTCAGTAGGACTATCAGCTGTGTATCCACCAGACTTCTGCACAACACAACTGATGGTCCCAACCCCATTTATAAGGCCAGAAATCCCACTTATTAAACCTGACAGGGCACACCTGTGAAGTGAAAACCATTTCCGGTGACTACCTCTTGATGCTCAGCAAGAGAATGCCAAGAGTGTGCAAAGCAGTCATCAAAGCAAAAGGTGGCTAATTTGAAGAACCTAGAATATAAGACATAATTTCTGTTGCTACACACTTTTTTGTTAAGTATATAATTCCACATGTGTTAATTCATAGTTTTGATGCCTTCAGTGTGAATGTACAATTTTCATAGTCATGAAAATACAGAAAAATCTTTAAATGAGAAGGTGTGTCCAAACTTTTGGTCTGTACTGTATATGTGTGTGTGTTAATGACATATATATATATATTTTTATATATATATATATATATATATATATATATATGGACACCTATTCTTTGTGTATATATCTATTGTATATTTTATATTATAACATGTCAGTGTAATTTTACTTTATAGCCGCTTATGAATTGCTGGCTTTTCAAAGGATACCGATGCCTAAAAATTGGACAGCACTCGCATGGTGTGAGTTCTGTGCTTTTTTGTCTCGCACCCATTGACTTGCATTGGTGAGTCTCGTCCGAGATACGCAGCAATACGCAGCATGCTGCGATTTTTTTCTCAGTCCGGCTGAGTAAAAAAAAAATCGCAAATAAGATGTCACCTATTGAATAACATTGGTCCAAGTGCAATCCGATTTTTTATCGGATTGCACTCGTCCGTATTTCTCGCAAGTGGGTATGAGCCCTAGGGGCACAGTCAGATGGCCGTATAACACAGACGACGATTGCATTGCAGTGAACGGACTGGCCGATGGCTATCCTGACCTGAGCGTGACAACTGCATAGAAATCTATGCTATCACGCTCTGACCATTAGAGAAGAGGGCCAGTCCAAGCATTGCGATGTGATCGTCGTGCATGCTACGGCCATCTGACTGCGCCCTAACCCAGACCATACCCATTAGTTAGTTGTCAGGTGACCTGCTGACCTCGTCATCAATGCTCACATAAACCACATATCAGATTTGGTAATTCATGTTTCTCACCTGCTAATTTTTTCATTCTGTGAGTGTTCACCATCATCTGCTCCACCAATAGGAAGCATCATTACTTTCTTTTTGGTCAGATCCTGAAAGGTCCGGGCCAGTGGGATTGTGGATCCATCTCTGATCATGTCTGGTGTAACTCCGAACACTGCAAAGTCCAGCAGAGATAATCATTGTGCTAACTAGAGCTTTATGAAAGTTAGTAATTACACCTACATTAATATGATGGTGATGACTTGACACCGATATTAATAAACTGAGATTCATCAGATTTTGCAACATTGATGTGATAGACGTTAACAAAATGGTTCACATCAATAACACTTTTAGCACATTTTACAACTCCTAGTAATGGCTATTTCACATGACACCTTTGGCGTACCATTCATTCTTCATTGTTCTTAGAAACACTATCCTAATATGTATATAGATGTGGAATATATTATTTATTTTAACTACTCTTAACCCATTAATAGACTTTAAATAACTAGGTTGTCTGCATATGACTGAAGATCAGACAGCTACAGGAGCAAGAAGATGGCTGTCAGACACAGCCGGACTCCTCATAGAGAAGGCAGAGATGGTTTATTTTTACCATCTCTGTTTTCCTGTTCACTAAATACACAAACATTGTGTAAACGTTATATAAAGCGCTAATAGTGCATCTTGTTTCAAACCCAGCAATCATATGATCGCCGAGTGCCTGTAGGGTCTTGACATTTGCAAATCAATGTTGTAGTTGAAGCAGGAATGTAAAGTTCCCCTGTATCTTGGGCTAATATGCCAGCCCCAATTACAGAGAAAATCCTAAATATACAAATTTCAATGTTGAAATGTCCCCAAGTGTCTATTATGACCTTATGTGGTGCACAATGTGTGAAATAAATGAGAAATAAAAAAAATAAACAAACATTTTTAAAAAATGCCACCCCTAATCCGAATCACTGCTTCTAGCACTGCGCCACAAAAAAAAAGTCTAATATATAAAAATAAGAGGAGCACAATTTAAAATGTATTTGAGTGGTCCTTTGAGGTTATAATAAAGAAAATAAAAAGAAAATTGAAAAATAGACAAGTAGAGAGCTGAAAGAAAATAAAAAGATAGACGAGGATACATCAGCTGTATGCATTTGTTAATTAACTTCTTTATGGCACCTCGCAGTACAGATATGAGGATAACGTAAAAGTTAAAATGATTTTCCATAATATTTGTTGCACATATTTAACGTGAAAACAAACCTTTTCTTATGGCAATTCTAGCTGCTTCATACTGAGGATCATCCACATTAGCCACCCACGGCATTGCTCCAATCTCCAGTGACACTGTAAGCTTGTTTGGGCTTTTTAGTTTAGTGAACACATCTTCCAGATATGTCTTCACCTAGGAAAGAGATTGAGCATGACCTGCTTATTTTTCTCATAATTTCATTTTTTTATTTAACTTTTTTCTGTATTAATTGTTAAATTTGGTTGGTATAATGTATGCTGTTTGCTGGATGATTTTATACTAGGGAGAGCTTAGATAGCACTGAACCATCACTGAGAAAGTGCTAAAGGAGCCCAATATATACAGGGACGGAGTTATGGGTGTGGGGCAACCCTTAGGGGCCCTCAGCCTCTACAGCAGGAGCTACACTGATAATAGCATTAAAACAAGTTAAAATATACACAGATTTGGTATCGCTAAGTTCATTAATGTCCAATATATCAAAATATAAAGTAAAGTAATCCGATTGGTAAATGGTGTAATGAGAGACAAAGCAAAATGCCACAATTACGTTTTTTGCCAGCCACAACATTGTAATAAAATGCAATAAGAGGTGATCAAAACATCGTATCTGCCCCAAAATGGTAACAATAAAAAGGTCAGCTCAGGGCGCAAAAGATAAGCCATCCTACAGCCCAGATCCGAAAAATGAAAACATTACAGCCTCGGAAAATGCAGACAAAAGACAAATATCTATATTTACAAATTTCAGAATTTTATTTTACCTCTTAAATAAAAAAAAATACATGTTTGGTATCTGCTTACCTCGCCTGGGGAAAAATTTTGGCAGGTCAGTTTTACCATACTGTATAGTTTACATGGTAAATGAAAAAATACAAAATACAATTGTGGAATTGCACTTTTTTTTTGCAATTTCAACGCACTTGGAAGTTTTTTTTTCCTATTTTTCAGTACACTATATGGTAGAACGAATAGTATCATTCAAAAGTACAACTCGTCCTGCAAAAAACGAGCCCTGATACAGATATATGGCTAGAAAAAAAAAAGATATGGCTCTAGGAAGAAGGAATACACACACAAAAAAAGGAAAAATTGCCAGGGGGTGAAGGGTGTAAAATCCTTGTAATAGCCATATAATAGAAGCACGAGCTCCCCCTGCAGGCTTCAGGCTTCAGATGCTCATGATGGGTTTACCAACAAACTAAAAAAAAATCATATCTAAAAATGTATATAGGGTTAGGGTACCACCTTAATTCTTTAATGTGTAACAAGTATCGGGCAGAACTTACAACTTACAAGGCATTAGGTTCAACATTTCCACTAGTGAACCATAACAACACAGGAAAAGAAAAGTTGTCATAGGGATTTTGGAACACAAGGATAGTGCTTAATAATTCAAATTAAACTTCATTTAAAACATCCAGAGATTAAAAACCCTCAATTGCAGAGCAATATGCCGTATATCATTTATAGGTGGTGCTCACATTAGAATTCCAAATTGTGCATCCAAGAAGAAAAATGAAAATGGCACTCACCAGGTATGTGATTCAAAAAGTCCTTTATTACCAATTCATTGGAACAGAGACTAGCAGAGCGGAGAACAGCTGCACTGCAAAGGGTTCAACTGTTTGAAGCGCAGCTGTGCGAAACTGCCGTTGTTCTCTGTTCCTCCCCTGCACACTCCCTGCCCTCCGCTCTGCTTGGCTCTGTTCCAATGAATTGGAAATAAAGAACTTTTTGAATCACATACCTGGTGAGTGCCGTTTTTATTTTTTTTTTCTTGGATTAATTTAACTTAAGTAGATGATCCTATGAAAACATTCTTCTTACTAAACATTTATTAGAAAAATATTTAGACTTGAGAGTCCTCAGTGGTTGATACCTTTTAATGGCTAACTGAAAAGATGGTAACAAATTGCAAGCTTTCGAGACTACGCAGGTCTCTTCATCAGGCTGAACTAATACAAAATCTGAAGAATCACATATTTATACACAAGAGGACACAGGAATAATGCAATAGGTAAGACATGTGACGTGAAGCAGAACTGTCATTATGGCCGAGGGATGAACATAAATATGACTAGTTCATAGATAAGGTACTTTCAGCTGCATCACATCTAATGTGGTGTACCTAATTATATGTACTAAATGTCCAACTGGGGGTCTGTATGTGGGGGAGACCGGGCAAAAACTGAGAACAAGGATGAATTCTCATCGCCACACAATAAGAGAAAGGAGAATGGATTTACCTGTGGCAAAACACTTTTGTATGCCCGGTCATAGCATGACGGATATGGAATTACTGGTATTAAAATCTAACTTCAAATCTGAGAAGGATAGAAAAGTCTGGGAATATAAACTTATGATGACCTTTGACACTCAGTGCTGGGATGAATATATCCCAGAGTTTTATGACTTTCTACAACAATTAAGGAATCTGCTTCCCTGACCTTTTAGGGTCATCACAACACAATACCAGACCCCAATCAGAGGGTAATAAAACTTTCACTCCTTATCTATGAACTATATTTAGACTTGAGAGTCCTCAGTGGTTGATACCTTTTAATGGCTAACTGAAAAGATGGTAACAAATTGCAAGCTTTCGAGACTACTCAGGTCTCTTCATCAGGCATAGACTAATACAACATCTGAAGAATCACATATTTATACACAAAATAGCACAGAAAAAATGCAATAGGTAGGACTAGTGACATGAAGCAGAACTGTCATTATGGCAGAGGGATTAACATAAATATGACTAGTTCATAGATAAGGAGTGAAGGTTTTATTACCCTCTGATTGGGGTCTGGTATTGTGTTGTGATGACCCTAAAAGGTCAGGGAGGCAGATTCCTTAATTGTTGTAGAACGACATAAAACTCTGGGATATATTCATCCCAGCACTAAGAGTGTCAAAGGTCATCATAAGTTTATATTCCCAGACTTTTCTATCCTTCTCAGATTTGAAGTTAGATTTTAATACAAGTAATTCCATATCTGTCATGCTATGACCGGGCATACAAAAGTGTTTGGCCACAGGTAAATCCATTCTTTTTTCTCTTATCGTGTGGCGATGAGAATTCATCCTTGTTCTCAGTTTTTGCCCGGTCTCCCCCACATACAGACCCCCAGTTGGACATTTAGTACATATAATTAGGTACACCACATTAGATGTGATGCAGCTGAAAGTACCTGGTATCTTGTAGTCCTGATGGGAGTTGGGGATCTTTATCCTGTCCGTGGTCATTATAGATGTACAGGTCTTGCATTTCTTTGTCTGCAAGGAAAGGTTCCTGCAGCTGTTGGGGAGGACAGGGAGCTTCTGACAATGATGCTTCTTAGATTTGGGGGCTGCCTAAAACATAGTAGTGGGGGGTCTGGAAATATGGATTGTAATCGGCATCTTTTTGTAGTAAAGGTTGTAGTTTCCGTGCAGCTCCCCTTAGCATCTCCAGACTTGGATTGTAGGTGACCACTAGAGGCACCCGGTTATTTTCTTCTTTAGCTTTGTAATGTAGCAGGTGATTCCTTGATATTCTGGTGGCTCTTGTAATTTGGTTTTCAATTGTTCTTGGATGGTAGCCCTGGTTCAAAAAAGTCTTTCTGAGGCGACCAGAAAGACTTTTTTGAACCAGGGCTACCATCCAAGAACAATTGAAAACCAAATTACAAGAGCCACCAGAATATCAAGGAATCACCTGCTACATTACAAAGCTAAAGAAGAAAATAACCGGGTGCCTCTAGTGGTCACCTACAATCCAAGTCTGGAGATGCTAAGGGGAGCTGCACGGAAACTACAACCTTTACTACAAAAAGATGCCCGATTACAATCCATATTTCCAGACCCCCCACTACTATGTTTTAGGCAGCCCCCAAATCTAAGAAGCATCATTGTCAGAAGCTCCCTGTCCTCCCCAACAGCTGCAGGAACCTTTCCTTGCAGACAAAAGAAATGCAAGACCTGTACATCTATAATGACCACGGACAGGATAAAGATCCCCAACTCCCATCAGGACTACAAGATACCAGGTACTTTCAGCTGCATCACATCTAATGTGGTGTACCTAATTATATGTACTAAATGTCCAACTGGGGGTCTGTATGTGGGGGGACCGGGCAAAAACTGAGAACAAGGATGAATTCTCATCGCCACACGATAAGAGAAAAAAGAATGGATTTACCTGTGGCCAAACACTTTTGTATGCCCGGTCATAGCATGACAGATATGGAATTACTTGTATTAAAATCTAACTTCAAATCTGAGAAGGATAGAAAAGTCTGGGAATATAAACTTATGATGACCTTTGACACTCTTAGTGCTGGGATGAATATATCCCAGAGTTTTATGTCGTTCTACAACAATTAAGGAATCTGCCTCCCTGACCTTTTAGGGTCATCACAACACAATACCAGACCCCAATCAGAGGGTAATAAAACCTTCACTCCTTATCTATGAACTAGTCATATTTATGTTAATCCCTCTGCCATAATGACAGTTCTGCTTCATGTCACTAGTCCTACCTATTGCATTTTTTCTGTGCTATTTTGTGTATAAATATGTGATTCTTCAGATGTTGTATTAGTCTATGCCTGATGAAGAGACCTGAGTAGTCTCGAAAGCTTGCAATTTGTTACCATCTTTTCAGTTAGCCATTAAAAGGTATCAACCACTGAGGACTCTCAAGTCTAAATATTTTTCTATCTACTGGCTAACACGGTACGAAGATACACATCTTTCCTATATCTATGAACTAGTCATATTTATGTTCATCCCTCGGCCATAATGACAGTTCTGCTTCACGTCACATGTCTTACCTATTGCATTATTCCTGTGTCCTCTTGTGTATAAATATGTGATTCTTCAGATTTTGTATTAGTTCAGCCTGATGAAGAGACCTGCGTAGTCTCGAAAGCTTGCAATTTGTTACCATCTTTTCAGTTAGCCATTAAAAGGTATCAACCACTGAGGACTCTCAAGTCTAAATATTTTTCTATCTACTGGCTAACACGGTACAAAGATACACATCTTTCCTATATAAACATTTATTAGACATTTTTAGGTAATTCTTAATTAATATAAAGAGTCCTGTGTTCAGAATATAAGTAGTTACAAAGAGCGTCTCTCTATAAAGGACCTGTTCTGTATGACACAGACAGCCCAGTGATCTGAATGGATGTGTGTGTCTGTCTGTGTGTTTCTGTGCATGTGGTTTAGCCCAGAAGCCCAGAATTTGCGGACTATTAGTGGTGTAAATATATATATGAAGACATATATGTGTATGTATGTGCTCTGTGTATACATATACATAAATGCCTCGTCACAGCCTGAGAGATAACTACACCCCCTATAGCCCCCAAACATGTAATGGCGGTTAAACAAGAAGAAAGCACGAACACAGACAGAAAATAGAATGAGCAAACGCTGGGGCCACAAGCTGACTAAATAGGATAGGACAGGAGAGATTACTTTCTGCAACCCAGAAAACCCTACAAAAATCCAACAATTCTGATTACAAAAATACTGAGATCACACGATCTTGCCACCCATTAAATCAGATCTCAGTGTGAACAAAACCAAGCCACAGCCACTGAAAAAACAGGAAAAAGAAAATGAACAAATAACAGTGGCTTCAGATAAACTGAGAGGAGCACAAGCCCCCTGGAGGGGACCTGGCTGACCTCCACAGAAGTACAGGGAACAATGCAAAAAGCAAGCACAAAAATAAAAGCAGAAAATATCTTATCTGATAGCAGAAGATGCAGGCAAGACTCAGCAAATTTCCAAATGAACCAGGAACCACAACTGAGACAAGAACAATTGATCACCAGCAACCATCATGGGAGGGAACCTCCCTTATATCAGACCAGTCAGTGAACCCAGATTGCCATTCCTCGCTGAAATGTTTAGTACTGTTTGTAACCACCAGAGGGAGCCTCTGCTCAGAAACCATCTCTAGCACATTCATAACAGTACCCCCCCCCCCCTTGTGCAACCAGGCCGATCAGGATGAGCTCGGAGATAGGCACGGATCAGTCTCCTAGCATGGATGTTCGAAGCAAACACCCAAGAATTGTCCTCCTGACCATAACCTCTCCACTTAACCAAATACTGGAGTTTCCGTCTAGAAAAACGAGAATCCAATATTTTCTCAACCACATACTCCAGATTGCCCTCAACCAAAACAGGGTCAGGAGGTGCAGCCATAGGAACCACTGGCTCGACAAACCTCTTCAATAAGGACTTGTGGAACACGTTATGGATCTTAAATGTCCCTGGAAGAAGCAAACGGAAGGAAACAGGATTAAGAATCTCCATGATCTTATAAGGTCCAATGAACCTAGGCTTAAACTTTGGAGATGCAACCCTCATAGGGATATTTCTTGAGGACAACCAAACCAAGTCCCCCACTTTAAACCGAGGACCATCAGTCCTATGCCGGTTGGCAAACCGTTGGGCCTTCTCCTGAGAGAGAGACAACCTCTCCACTACCCGGTCCCAAATCTGCTGCATTCGCTCCACAACAGAGTCAACACCTGGACAGACAGAAGCCTCCGTCTGTCCCGAAGAAAATCGAGGGTGAAACCCAAAATTGCAGAAAAATGGAGACATCAAGGTGGCAGAGCTAGCCCTATTATTAAGAGCAAACTCAGCCAAAGGCAAAAAAAGAGACCCAGTCATCTTGATCAGCAGACACAAAACATCTCAAATAAGTCTCCAAGGTCTGGTTTGTTCTCTCGGTTTGTCCATTGGTCTGAGGATGAAAAGCAGAGGAGAAAGATAATTGAACAACAAGTTTAGAACAAAATGTCCTCCAAAATCTGGAAACAAACTGGACTCCTCTGTCAGACACAATGTTCTCTGGAATGCCATGTAACCGAACCACGTGCTGAAGGAGCAAAGGCACCAATTCGGAGGAGGAAGGTAACTTAGGTAATGGCACAAGATGTATCATCTTGGAAAACCTATCACAGATTACCCAGATAACGGTCATTCTCTGAGAAACAGGGAGGTCGGAAATAAAATCCATAGAGATATGGGTCCATGGGCTCTTGGGCACAGGTAATGGCATTAACAAACCACTAGAGCGAGAGCAAGGCTTGGAGCGAGAGCAAGTCCCACAGGACTGCACAAATTCCCTGATGTCACGAGACAAAGTAGGCCACCAAAAGGACCGACTCACCAAGTCTCTGGTACCAAAAATCCCGGGATGACCAGCCAACGCGGAACAATGAATCTCAGACATCACACTCTTCTTCCACTGGTCTGGGACAAACAATTTCCCAATAGGGCAGCGCTCAGGTTTATCCTCCTGACACCCTTCCAGAGCAAGTCTCAAATTGGGCGAGATGGCGGAAAGAACTACACCCTCTTTCAAAATAACAGTAGGATCAGATAACTCAGGAGAGTCCGCAAAGAAACTCCTTGAGAGGGCATCCGCCTTAACATTCTTAGTGCCAGGAAGAAAAGAAACCACAAAATTAAAACGTGTGAAAAACAATGCCCACCTGGCCTGTCTGGTTTATCTCGAATCAGCCAAGCGACTTAATCCTAGATTCTTATGGTCCGTGAGGACCACCACCTGATGTTTGGCTCCTTCCAGCCAATGTCTCCACTCTTCAAAGGCCCACTTCATGGCCAATAACTCCCGATTACCCACGTCATAATTACGTTCAGTTGGAGAAAATTTTCGAGAGAAAAAGGCACAAGGGTTACTCTTAGAGGTCTCTGGATCTCTTTGGGACAAAACGGCACCTGCCCCAGTTTCAGAGCCATCAACCTCCACCTGAAACGGTAGAGAAACATCAGGCTGCCATAGAACAGGAGCAGAAGTGAATCTCTGCTTAAGTTCCTGAAACTCAGAGACTGCCTCAGGAGGCCAATTCACCACATCAGAACCCTTTTTGGTCAAATCAGTCAATGGTTTAACAACACCGGAGAAATTACCAATAAATTTACGATAAAAATTGGCAAAACCCAAAAATCTCTGAAGAGCCTTTAGTGAAGTAGGTTGGACCCAATCACAGATGGCCTGAACCTTGACCGGGTCCATTTCAATAATAGACGGAGACAAAATGAATCTCAGAAATGAGACCTTCTGTACGCCAAAAAGACACTTTGATCCCTTCATATACAGTGCATTCTCTCTCAAATCTGGAACACAGTCCGAACATGTTTCACATGAGAGTCCCAGTCATTGGAAAAAAATCAAGATATCATCCAAATAAACAATCATAAATGTATCCACAAAATCCCTGAAAATATCATTCATGAAGGATTGGAAGACGGAAGGAGCATTAGTGAGCCCAAAGGGCATCACTAGGTACTCAAAATGCCCCTCTGGGGTATTAAACGCCGTCTTCCATTCATCCCCGTGCTTAATGCAAATAAGGTTATACGCCCCCCTGAGGTCAAGCTTGGTAAACCAACTAGCACTTTTCACCCTGGAAAACAGGTCAGAAATCAAGGGTAACGGATATTGATACTTCACAGTGATCTTATTCAAGAGACGATAATCAATACACGGCCTCAATGAACCATCCTTTTTGGCCACAAAGAAAAAACCGGCACCCAAGGGTGAAGAGGATGGTCTGATATGACCCTTCTTCAATGACTCCTTGATATAAGATCGCATAGCATCGTGTTCAGGTACAGACAAGTTAAAAAGGCGACCTTTAGGAAATTTACCACTAGGCACTAATTCAATAGCGCAATCATAGCTCCTGTGAGGGGGCAAGGATGCAGATTTACTTTCACTAAATACATCTGAAAAATCTGTCAAAAAGTCAGGAACATCCTGAGACTGGGGAGAGGCAGAAAAAACAGGAGTGTCGGCATTAACACATTGGCAGCCCCAACTGGTCACAAACACAGATTTCCAATCCAAAACAGGATTATGAGACTGTGACCAAGGAAAACCTAGTACAATAATGTCATGCAGATTATACAGCACCAGAAATTTGCAACTCTCCTGATGATCTGGTTCAACCCTCATTATCACCTGAGTAGAAAACTGGGGTTTATTCTCCGCCAAAGGGGTAGAATCAATCCCCAGTAGGGGAATAGACTTCCGTAGGGGTATCATGGGAAACCCACAACGTTTGGCAAAGTCAAAATCCATCAGCTTAATAGCTGCTCCTGAATCAACAAATGCCTGAGCAGAAAATGTGGACAGGTAGCAAATCAGAGTAACAGTCAACAGAAATTTAGTCTGAACACTACCCAAGACAGCTGAGCGTGCAAAACGTCTTCCCCGCTTAGGGCAGACGGAAATAGCATGAGAGGCGTCACCACAGTAGAAACATAACCCATTGCACTTTCGAAACTCATGACGCTGTGCCCCAGAAGTCACTCTATCACACTGCATGGGCTCAGAAGCTGGCTCACAAGGCAACACTATCTCACGCATACCTCTGCGCTCACGCAAACGTCTGTCAATTTGAATAGCCAATGACATAGAATCATTGAGACCAGAGGGAGCAGGGAATCCACCATAACATCCTTTACATTCTCTGACAGCCCCTTCCGAAAAAGGGCTGCCAAAGCATCATCATTCCATTTGGTCAGGACTGCCCACTTTCGGAATTTCTGACAGTACAACTCAGCGTCTTCAAGACCCTGATTTAATGCCAACAAGGTTTTTTCAGCTTGATCAGTGACATTAGGTTCATCGTACAATAACCCCAGAGCCAGAAAAAATGCATCAATATCATTCAAAACAGGATCCCCAGGTGTCAGGGAAAAAGCCCAATCCTGAGCATCACCGCCAGGAGAGAGATGACAATTTGAACCTGATGTGCTGCATTCCCTGAGGACTTAGGCTTTAAGGCAAAAAACAACTTACAGTTATTTTTGAAATTCAGAAATTTAGCCCGATCCCCCAAAAACCAATCTGGCTTGGGAATCCTAGGTTCCACAACCTGCAACCCAACCTAGCAAGATAGGTAGCAATACTCCGAACCTCAGTGGTAAGCTGATCCACACGGCCAGACAACTGTGCAAACTATTGAGAAAGAAAAAAATAGTCCTCCTCAGCACCCAGAGAAAAAGAGGGAAAAAATGCAACAAACAGAAAAAAAAATCTCTGAAACTTGACAACTTTTTCTTTCCACACTATTTTTCCCTTCTGTGAGTACCATATAATTTTCAGTTTGGCCGGTGATACTGTTATGTTAGGTAGCTGAGGAGGACAGGAACAACAGCCGGGCAGCCGAACATCTGAGATGTTGGTAACTAATGGGTTACAGATTCCTAAACTAACCACACAACTAGAGATAGCCGTGGAGCGTTCCTACGTTGATCCTAGACGCCTCGTCACAGCCTGAGAGATAACTACACCTAAAGGCAGAAAGATGAAAGCTATCTTCCCCGGAGCAGATCCCCAAAGAAAATAGGAAGCCCCCAAACATGTAATGGCGGTTAAACAAGAAGAAAGCACGAACACAGACAGAAAATAGAATGAGCAAACGCTGGGGCCACAAGCTGACTAAATAGGATAGGACAGGAGAGATTACTTTCTGCAACCCAGAAAACCCTACAAAAATCCAACAATTCTGATTACAAAAATACTGAGATCACACGATCTTGCCACCCACTAAATCAGATCTCAGTGTGAACAAAACCAAGCCACAGCCACTGAAAAAACAGGAAAAAGAAAATGAACAAATAACAGTGGCTTCAGATAAACTGAGAGGAGCACAAGCCCCCGGAGGGGACCTGGCTGACCTCCACAGAAGTGCAGGGAACAATGCAAAAAGCAAGCACAAAAATAAAAGCAGAAAATATCTTATCTGATAGCAGAAGATGCAGGCAAGACTCAGCAAACTTCCAAATGAACCAGGAACCACAATTGAGACAAGAACAATTGATCACCGGCAACCATCATGGGAGGGAACCTCCCTTATATCAGACCAGTCAGTGAACCCAGATTGCCATTCCTCGCTGAAAGGTTCAGTACTGTCTGTAACCACCAGAGGGAGCCTCTGCTCAGAAACCATCTCTAGCTCATTCATAACAGGAGGCGGTGCGTCTCTTTCTGGGGGCCTCCGGCCTTAATGGCCCTTTGTGTACGCTTATTTTTGAGCTGATGCACTATGTTCTTACCCACAATTTTTTTGTTTTCAAGGACAATTTTTACCTGCAGAAGCGCGACACAGCCATGGGTGTGGCCTGTGCGCCCACGTATGCCAATCTCTTCCTGGGGTCCTGGGAGAGATCCCTTTTTGGCAGCGCGGGCCCGCCAGCCGCTTCCCATGTGCTGTGCTGGCTTTGTTATATTGATGACATCTTTATATTGTGGGACGGGACGGTGCAGCAGCTCGAGAATTTCATGACAGATTTAAACACCAATTCTTTGAATGTTTGGCTTACTTATGCCTTTGATACCAAAAAAATCGACTTCCTGGACATCTCTCTGGAGGTTGATTTTGATCAGCACATCCAGACTGATGTCTACAGGAAGCCGACATCTGTCAATTCTTTATTATATGCCACTTCGGCTCACAATCCAGCCACCATTAGGGTCATCTCGGTCGGACAGTTCCTCAGGGCAAGGCAGAAACCCCTTCTGAGGAAGATTTCTATCGAAACGCGCATCAAGGGGTACACTGGTTGGTCTCCTACTTTGGGTAAATATGATCTTGTGTGGCTTTTCATCTATAATATAACGGTGGGAGCGTCACTCTGTCTGAAGCCTTTATAGACTGCGCAAGCGCGACACGCCTGCGCAGTCTGGCTCCAGACAGAGTGAGGCATCCAGAGCGGTGAGTACTCTGTATGGCGCCGGAGATCGCGGTATGCGTACTGGATGCATACCGCGATCTCCGGCGCCATATTCACATACTTACCTGACCGGGAGGAACGTTGCCACGGCGCTTCTCTTCTCCCGGGGCAGGAGACCAGGAGTGCGCGTCGGATCGCGCATGCGCAATAGCGCTATCCGGCGCCATTTTGCTGAAGACACATTTACAGTGTGTCTTCAGCAATATAGCGCCGGACCGCGCGGTATGGGCATGCGCGTACTCCGGCGCCGCTCTCCTCACCCGGCGTCCAGCTGAACGGAACAGCGCTGGAGCACAGGGATGAAAGGGGAGTATAAATGTTTGGTTTTTTTGGGGTATCTGTGCAGTTTAATAGCGGTGAGGGGGCCATGCACATCAGGATAGGGGGGGCGTGAGGGGACCATGCACATCAGGATTGGGGGGGTGAGGGGACCATGCACATCAGGATTGGGGGGGTGAGGGGACCATGCACATCAGGATAGGGGGGGGTGAGGGGACCATGCACATTAGGATTGGGGGTGTGAGCGGACCATGCACATCAGGGTTGGGGGGTGAGGGGACCATGCACATCAGGATTGGGGGGGGTGAGGGGACATGCACATCAGGATTGGGGGGGTGAGGGGACCATGCACATCAGGATTGGGGGGTGAGGGGACCATGCACATCAGGATTGGGGGGTGAGGGGACCATGCACATCAGGATTGTGGGGTGAGGGGACCATGCACATCAGGATTGGGGGGTGAGAGGACCATGCACATCAGGGTTGGTGGGTGAGAGGACCATGCACATCAGGGTTGGGGGGTGAAGGGACCATGCACATCAGGATTGGGGGGTGAGGGGACCATGCACATCAGGATTGGGGGGTGAGGGGACCATGCACATCAGGATTGGGGGGTGAGGGGACCATGCACATCAGGGTTGGGGGTGAGAGGACCATGCACATCAGGATTGGGGGGGTGAGGGGACCATGCACATCAGGATTGGGGGGTGAGGGGACCATGCACATCAGGATTGGGGGGTGAGGGGACCATGCACATCAGGATTGGGGGGTAAGGGGACCATGCACATCAGGATTGGGGGGTGAGGGGACCATGCACATCAGGATTGGGGGGGTGAGGGGACCATGCACATCAGGATTGGGGGGGTGAGGGGACCATGCACATCAGGGTTGGGGGGTGAGAGGACATGCACATCAGGTTTGGGGTGAGGACCCTGCCATCAGGATTGGGGGTGAGGGGACCATGCACATCAGGATTGGGGGTGAGGGGACCATGCACATCAGGATTAGGGGGGGTGAGGGGACCATGCACATCAGGATTAGGGGGGGTGAGGGGACCATGCACATCAGGATTGGGGGGTGAGCGGACCATGCACATCAGGGTTGGGGGGGTGAGCGGACCATGCACATCAGGGTTGGGGGGGTGAGGGAGACCATTCATACCAGGATTGGGGGGGTGAGGGGGCCATGCACATCAGGATTGGGGATGAGGGGACCATGCACATCAGGATTGGGGGGTGAGGGGACCATGCATATCAGGATTGGTGTGGTAAGGGGGCCACGCACATCAGGATTGGGGATGAGGGGACCATGCACATCAGGATTGGGGGTGAGCGGACCATGCACATCAGGATTTGGGGGTGAGCGGACCATGCACATCAGGGTTGGGGGTGTAGGGACCATGCACATCAGGATGGGGGGTGAGGGAACCATGCACATCAGGATTGGGGGGTGAGGGGACCATGCACATCAGGATTGGGGGGTGAGGGGACCATGCACATCAGGATTGGGGGGTGAGGGGACCATGCACATCAGGATTTGGGGGTGAGCGGACCATGCACATCAGGGTTGGGGGGTGAGGGGACCATGCACATCAGGATGGGGGGGGTGAGGGAACCATGCACATCAGGATTGGGGGGTGAGCGGACCATGCACATCAGGGTTGGGGGTGAGGGGACCATGCACATCAGGATTGGGGGGTGAGGGGACATGCACATCAGGATTGGGGGGTGAGGGGACCATGCACATCAGGATTGGGGGGTGAGGGGACCATGCACATCAGGATTGGGGTGTGAGGGGACCATGCACATCAGGATTGGGTGGTAAGAGGACCATGCACATCAGGGTTGGGGGGTGAGAGGACCATGCACATCAGGGTTGGGGGGTGAAGGGACCATGCACATCAGGATTGGGGGTGAGGGGACCATGCACATCAGGATTGGGGGGTGAGGGGACCATGCACATCAGGATTGGTGTGGTAAGGGGGCCACGCACATCAGGATTGGGGATGAGGGGACCATGCACATCAGGATTGGGGGTGAGCGGACCATGCACATCAGGATTTGGGGGTGAGAGGACCATGCACATCAGGATTGGGGGGGTGAGGGGACCATGCACGTCAGGATTGGGGGGGACTGTAGGTGTGAGCGGACCATGCACATCAGGATTGGGCGATGAGGGGACCATTCATACCAGGATTGGGGGGTGAGGGGACCATTCATACCAGAATTGTGGGTGAGGGGACCATGCATTCCAGGATTGGGCGGGAGGTGACCATGCATACCAGGATTGGTGGGTGAGGGGACCGTGCATACCGGGATTGGGGGGAGGGGACCATGCATATCAGGATTGGGGGGGGGTGAGGGGGCCATGCACATCAGGATTGGGGATGAGGGGGCCATGCACATCAGGATTGGGGATGAGGGGACCATGCACATCAGGATTGGGGGTGAGCGGACCATGCACATCAGGGTTGGGGGGTGAGAGGACCATGCACATCAGGGTTGGGGGGTGAGGGGACCATGCACATCAGGATTGGGGGGTGAGGGGACCATGCACATCAGATTGGGTGAGGGGACCATGCATCAGGATTGGGGGGTGAGGGGACCATGCACATCAGGATTGGGGGGTGAGGGGACCATGCACATCAGTATTGGGGGGTGAGGGGACCATGCACATCAGGATTGGAGGGTGAGTGGACCATGCACATCAGGATTGGGCGATGAGGGGACCATTCATACCAGGATTGGGGGGTGAGAGGACCATTCATACCAGGATTGGGGGGTGAGGGGACCATTCATACCAGAATTGGGGGTGACGGGACCATTCATACCAGAATTGGGGGGTGAGGGGACCATGCATTCCAGGATTGGGCAGGAGGTGACCTTGCATACCAGGATGAGGAATGGGGTGCCATGCATAGTAGATTTGGGTGGGGGTGAGGGGACCATACATACCAGGATAGGGATGAGGGGTGCCATGCATACCAGAATAGGAGGGGGGAAGCATATACCAGAATGGGAGACCATGTACCTATAAAAATGCTTGCTACCCGGGCGTAGAACGGGTTCATCACTAGTTTTGTTATATTGATTATGATTATGTTACATGGATTATGATGTGCACCTTCCATTCCTGGCCCTCTCTTTACATTTTTATATCATTACTTAAGTAGTGCACTTCTCTCATTGGGAGCAAAAAGGTTTTTTTCACTTATGAGAGAGGGCTAATGATGGAAGTATCAGTAATGTTTGCAATCAAATTTTGTACCATATATCTTGACCATGTGAGTATAACTATATAGTTATCCATTTATACACTGGCACTTTATGGGATTTGTGGAATATTATATTTTCGCTTGTGTTTTTGATGCATAATTATTGCAGTGTAAATTATATTACTATTTAGTCATTGCACTAGCATTTCATGTAACTTGGATAGCGTTTTATTTCTTGCATGGTTTTGTTCATATATAATACTTGGTGCCATCTACTCAAAGAAAATTATCTTGCCACCAGTATTTTTGTCCATCCAGTGTTTTGCAGTTTTCCAGTTTCTGTATGGTCTACCTTATCTCCTTATATTTATTTTTACCTTTTAACCAATAAAGTTTACTTTTTTGTACTGAGTCTTTGGAGGACCTTTCTCGTGTGACTTTATATAAGGGTAACCTGGTTTTATCTGCCTTGCCTTGATTTATGTGTTTTTGTATGGATATGTACCTTGTTTGTTTATATTATACTTAATAAAGATTATACTCTATTTTATCTTTTATCACCTGATACTCCTGCTTCCTCCTTGTTCCACATAGTATAGCTAATAAGGGTACATGATGGTGTCCTATTGTTGTTCTGTTTATCACATCTAACATGAATTACTAGAGATAATGAGACGATAAATATTTGAGCTGCAAACAGAGGATTATAACGAATCCAAAAATCAAGGGTAAAGGTAAAGCATCCTTTTAATAGCGATTCGCTGACTGGTTAAGCTCCCGTCTCACATAGCGAGATCGCTGCTGAGTCACAAGTTTTGTGACGCAACAGCGATCTCCCCAGCGATATCGCTGTGTGTGACATTCAGCGACGATCACCCCCCTGCTGGGTATCGCTGATCGTCGCTGAATGTCCTGGACATTTTTTGATCGTTGGTCTCCCGCTGGCAGGCACGCATCGCTGCGTGTGACAGGACGGAGACCAGCGATCAGCGAGCTGGAGCTGGAAACCAAGGTAAACATCGGGTTTCTAGGCACCGCGCGGCGCCTAGAAACCCGATGTATACTTAGATACCAGCGCGCTGGTGCAGGGGAGCTGGTAACCAAGGTAAACAGCGGGTTTCTAAGCACCGGGAGTAGTGTTGAGCATTCCGATACCGCAAGTATCGGGTATCGGCCGATATTCGCGTTATCGGAATTCCGATACTTAATTCCGATACTTTTTCAATATCGTATACCGGAATCGGAAGTTCCCATAATTCTTTGAGAGGCAATGTGATTTTAGTCAGCCAATGAGGAATCCTACGAAGTGTGGGCACATCCTGTAATGCTGCGGTCATCTTAACTAATGGCATGGCTGTGATTGGCTGCTGAAATGATGTCAGAATGCACTATAAAAGGCGCCGCAGCCATTTTAGCGTCACTGTGCTGTGAACTCAGTAAGGGACAGAACGCTGCTGTGCTGACTCTGAGGGACAGTTAGATATTGCGATTTTGTGTACTACTGTGCTTGAGGCAGGCTAGTTTACCAACCGCTGTGTAAAGCTTCATTTTGCCAGTGTTGTTTTAACAGCTCTGTGCAAGGTGTGTGTGTGACAGTGCAGGTGACGCTGCAGTTTGCTCTGCATCCACCGCTGTTTGTAGGCATCTGCACGTGTCACTGACTTTTTTTTTATTATTTTATTTAGTGGAATTGGTGCAGCTCCATTATATTAGAAAAAAATCAAATCTATTAGTGTGACGTGCTTCCATCCGTATACAATACATTGGTTGCAAACACTATAGAAGTACAGAAAGGAGCTTTTCACAGATAGTGAATAGTTGTGTTTCAGTGTTCACTGCAGTCTGTGAGGTTTTGATTTTTTGAGTGCAGATCACGCTCCAGTTAGTTCTTCAACCACTGCTGGTTGTAGTCTGCTGAGCGTGTGTCACTGCCTCATCCTTCACATTTTTCTCTAATTGGTGCTGCTCCATTTTAGTGGAAAAAAATCTAATCTATTAGTGTGACGCGCTTCCATCCGTATACAATACATTGGTTGCAAACACTATAGAAGTACACAAAGGGGCCTTTAACAGCTACAGAACAGTTGTGTTTCAGTGTTCACTGTAGTCTGTGAGCTTTTCATTTTGTGAGTGTTAGATTACGCTCCAGTTTGTTCTTCAACCACTGCCGGTTGTAGTCTGCTGAGCGTGTGTCACTGCCTCATCCTTCACATTTTTCTCTAATTGGTGCTGCTCCATTTTAGTGGAAAAAAATCTAATCTATTAGTGTGACGCGCTTCCATCCGTATACAATACATTGGTTGCAAACACTATAGAAGTACACAAAGGGGCCTTTAACAGCTACAGAACAGTTGTGTTTCAGTGTTCACTGTAGTCTGTGAGCTTTTCATTTTGTGAGTGCAGATTACGCTCCAGTTTGTACTTCAACCACTGCCGGTTGTAGTCTGCTGAGCGTGTGTCACTGCCTCATCCTTCACATTTTTCTCTAATTGGTGCTGCTCCATTTTAGTGGAAAAAAATCTAATCTATTAGTGTGACGCGCTTCCATCCGTATACAATACATTGGTTGCAAACACTATAGAAGTACACAAAGGGGCCTTTAACAGCTACAGAACAGTTGTGTTTCAGTGTTCACTGTAGTCTGTGAGCTTTTCATTTTGTGAGTGCAGATTACGCTCCAGTTTGTTCTTCAACCACTGCCGGTTGTAGTCTGCTGAGCGTGTGTCACTGCCTCATCCTTCACATTTTTCTCTAATTGGTGCTGCTCCATTTTAGTGGAAAAAAATCTAATCTATTAGTGTGACGCGCTTCCATCCGTATACAATACATTGGTTGCAAACACTATAGAAGTACACAAAGGGGCCTTTCACAGATACTGAACAGTTGTCTGCAGGGTTCACTGTAGTCTGTGAGGAATAACCACACTTAGGCCTTAACTTTTCTGACTTTCTTTATCAATCTACCAAGATGAAGAAGTCAGTGAGTAAGGCACGTGGTCGTGGTCGAGGCCGTGGATTTGCAGCAGGGAGAGGACGTGGGGATTCTGTGGCTGCTGCCGCACCCAGTGACACAGCATCCACCAGTTTTCCCCGTGAGCGTTCCTTTATGCGCACTTTTGTAGGAGCTCAGCGTACCCCCTGCTGCGTGAAGAACAAATTGAAGCCGTTGTTGGTTGGATGGCAGCCAATGCATCGACTTCAATAGCTTCCACCTCCTCTCAGGACCACAGCACTGTTGAACAACCATCAGTCTCTTCACCGCCTGCCAAATTGCCCAGGCAGTCAGAGAGCTCTGTACAGGAGCCAGCTGAGTCTCTGCTTCTGTTCTCAGAATCTGTTGGCTTGGAAACAGGGGCCCAGCCAAGCAGCATTCTGGAATGTGAAGAAGAGGCAGTATGCAGTGATGCGCAACAGCTGTGTCTCTCTGAATCTGAAGAGGCGGGTGAGCCAGTGCCGATGGTCAGCACACCGCAGAACGCATCTGATGATGATGAGACTCAGTTGCCAGTTTCTGTTGAGCATGGTGCTGGCCAGACCACCCAACAACAGCAGGTGTTGGAAGAGGGTAGTGGTGGAGATGATGAGGTCCAAGACCCAACATGGCGTGAGGAACAGGAAGGTGGTGGGAGCAGCTCTGAGGAAGAGATTGCACCAACGGTCCAAACAGTAGGGAGAGGTAGGCTGCAGACTCGCTTGCCTGTAGCCTCCAGTTTGGCACCCGTTCGGAGCAGTTCTCTTCCAACAGCCAAACCGGGCGCTCCCAGGACTTGCTCTGCGTGGTCCTTTTTTGATACAGTTGCAGATGATATTTGCTATGTAAAATGCAAGCTGTGTAATCAAAAAATTAAAAGAGGTAAAAGTGTCAGTAACCTTAATACAACAAATATGTGGAAACATGTGCGGTCAAAGCACTTTGTTGAGTTACAAAGACACACTGGAGATGTAGGCCAACCTACAGCAGCACCTACATCTTCAGCTCGTGTTGGAGCCTCTTCCTCCAGTTCACACACAGCTGGTTCGGCTTCCTCAAAGGATCGCCATGGAAGAACCTCTGTCACTGTTGTCCAGAGACACAGTGTTATTCCACCCACAGCTGCAAGTTCCCTGTCATCCTCACACACCCAGGCCACAAAACAGCCATCGGTAGCACAGGCATGGGATAAAAGACGGCCATACTCGGCAAACCATCCACGAGCACAGGCTCTGAATGCTGGCATTGCAAAACTCCTGTCCCTTGAAATGCTGTCATTCAGGCTGGTGGAGACTGACAGTTTCCGTGAATTAATGGCATTGGCAGTCCCACAATACAATGTGCCCAGCCGATTTTATTTCAGCAGGCAAGCCGTCCCTGGTCTGCAAAAGCATGTTGAGGCAAAAATTAAACATGCGCTACTAAACGCCGTCAGTAGCAAGGTCCACCTGACCAACCGATGCGTGGACCAGTACCCATGGCCAGGGACGATACCTTTCACTCACTGCCCATTGGGTGAATGTTGTGGAGCCGGGTACAGATCTTGCGAGTGGCGCTGTACGTGTTCTGCCAACTCCAAGGATTGCCGGAATCAAGTCTGTCCACATTGACTCCTCCTCCTACTCCAGTTCCTCAGAATCATCGCTGCAGGAGCCGTCACGGTCTACCTCCACATGGACCCGTGGACGCTTACCTGATGCGACCGATATGAGCACAGCCGTGGCCAAACAGCAACAGGCCGTTCTGAAATTAATTCCCATGGGGAATCGAAGCCACACAGCGCAGGAGGTCTGGAATGCCATCAAGCAGGAGAGCGACGTGTGGTTTTTGCCAGCGAATCTCCAGCCAGGCTTGGTAGTGTGTGACAATGGCCGAAATCTGGTGGCAGCTCTGGGCCTTGGAAACCTCACTCACATACCATGTCTGGCACATGTGCTCAACTTGGTCGTGCAGAGTTTTTTGAGGGACTATCCGGATCTTGATGCACTGCTGCACAAGGTCCGCCTAGAGTGCGCTCACTTGCGACGTTCCAGCATGGCCAGATCGCGCATTGCAGCTCTGCAACGCAGATTGCGCCTTCCTGAACATCGCATCATATGTGACGTATCCACCAGGTGGAATTCAACGTTACATATGTTGGAGCGGTTGTGTGAGCAGCAGCCAGCAGTTATGGAGTATCAGCTGCATCAGGCGCAATCAACACGCAATTTGCGCCGTCCACACTTCACCATTAATGAGTGGGCCACTATGAAGGACATGTGCCACGTTTTGCGTGCGTTTGATGAGTCAACGCGGATGGCGAGTGCAGATGATGCACTAGTCAGCCTGACTGTCCCCTTATCTGCCTGCTTCAAAAAACACTGCAAGCAATAAGGGATGAGGTTTTGGAAGAGGTGGAGGATGAGGAGTCACAAATTCCATCACCTTCTGGAAAGTCAGCGCAACGTGGTTCCTCACAAAGGGCTGGGCAGGGCTCACTTTGTGAGGAGGATGAGGAGGAGGAGTCAATGGAGGAGGAAGACATCGCTCCAGAGGGAGGTACACAACGCTCTAGTCAGTATGTAGAGCGAGGGTGGGGTGATGCAGAGCAGGCAGAGATAACGCCTCTTGCAGAGGACAGCGTTTCTTTGCCAGTTGGGAGTCTGCAGCACATGGTTGATTTCATGCTGCAGTGCCTAAGAAACGACCGCCGCATCGCCCACATTCTCACGACGTCTGATTATTGGGTGTACACCCTCCTAGACCCTCGCATACCGGGACAACGTCAAAAGCCCATCACACCGTTGAACCGGGAGCGTAAAATGCGGGAGTACCAAGACACACTGGTGCAATCCCTAATGTTCTACCTTACTGCCGAGAGCACTGCTGCTGCTACTGCTTTACAAAGCAGCTCTGTGCGTCGAGGCAGTGTAGAGAGCTCTGCAACAAGAGGGAGCACACGCAGTGCCTCTGCACAGGGAAAGACCAGTATGTTAAAAATGTGGCAAAGTTTTGTGGCAGCGCCACAAATGTCTACACCATCCGAGAGGGCTCCAGTCAGCGGGAGGCAACGTATCCGTCAGATGGTGACAGACTACTTGGCTTTGCCTCTCAGTGTAACTCCCAGATGGCTCTTCCCCATTCAAGTTTTGGGTCTCTAAGCTGGATACATGGCCAGAGCTTAGCCAGTATGCATTGGAGGTGCTGGCTTGCCCTGCTGCCAGTGTATTATCGGAGCGCGTCTTTAGTGCTGCAGGTGGTGTACTAACAGACCGTCGCATGCGACTATCCTCCGATAATGTAGACCGGCTTACTTTTCTGAAAATGAACAAGGCATGGATCTCGCCAGAATTTGTCTGTCCGTTTTCAGATTAAATAACTGGTTCGCAACGTTATCCATGTCTCCTGTTATGTTCATCTTTCTACCACCTGAACTCTACTCCCTGGGCTCCAACACTGCCAGTTGCTGCTCAGAAGTGTCGTGTCCACAGAACAAAACACAAGCTCTACTGTTAGTGGGGTTCAGTAACGCCAGCTGTTCCCCTGCTGTGTCAACGGCAAGAAGTCTCCTGTTCCCGACACATGGACAGAAAAACACATGACCAACAGCTCCAAATAGGGAAGAGCCATCACCCTGCTTGTTATGCTGAAAACATGAAATTGTGAAGTTTTGCAGGCCTAGAATGATAAATTTTTATGACAAATATGGACAAATAATAATTTGTCATCACAGCGCATATCTGCACATGTCTATTAGAAATGGTAACAAAAAATAAAACATAGTCTACTCTTCACATTTGAAATTAATGCATAAAAGTACATTTCAGACTTATGAATTAATGCTTTTTAAGGAACTTTATCTGTACCTGTAAGATAATGCAGTCAATGGATGTACGAATCATTAAATCCTCATCATCATCATCACGAGTTTTATTTATGACAGACATTATAAAATACACATACTGATGCCAACTGTAACTTCAAACACCATATATGAAATGGCCAGCATGTAAACATGGTAATAATGTCCAATAATAAATTATTACATCTAGAAAGTGCATACTGACAATAGGTAGTTATACCTGCAAGTGCTGTTGAAACAACCACAAGAGATATAAATTAATACTGGTATATAGGTTATCACAGTGCATAGTTACTCATGGACAATGTTGATGTAATACTGTATCTCAATTTAAGTCAGCGTCAACCATTAGGCTTGTTAGTCTTGTACATTGTTAAAGAGGGAACGTAATTTTTTTGTTTGTCATAGGTGGAGTATTACACATAAATTATTACTGCTGTATTTTTTTTTTGCGTCCCTAGTGCGCAATAACGCAGCCTAACCTCACATTTCATAGTCAGCTAATTGCCACACGCTACCCTACCCTACGCGTGACAGTAGGAAGGTAGTGTTGACGGATAAAGCTTTGCGCAACCAGACATTCTTTTACCTCTTCAACACTCTACAAGCAAAAAATGCATGATTTCAGCCGCAGACTTTATTGACGTACAGTATAACATCGGCATTACCCATCAGAGGCTGTCCACTGTCTGATACAGACATAGAATATACCTTTGCTATCCGTAGCCTTTGTTTCACCTACACTTGCAGGCACACACTTAAATTGTGACAAACAATGCCTAATGTTTTTTTTAAATGGTTATTTTTTATTGTACATTATTGTGTCATCAATCACATTGATGAGTCCATGCTGGACATGTCATACATGCTATAGAAAGTTACGATTTTATGAACTTAAATAATTGAAATGTCTGTGACTGTCACATAAAATTTGCGATGATGATGATGAGTGACTATTACAAAATCCATTGTCTTCACTATGTTATGGTTTAACATAGCGTTCCTTAAGCATTATTCATAAAAAAAAAAATGGACTTTTATTCTTAAATTTACAACACTATATTTTGTTTTCCAATTTTTTGGGTGTTGTGTTGTTCCATTTATTTTTGGCATGTGCATATATGCGTTTATATTTCTATTTTCTTTATTTTTCCTTCTTGAAATTAGAAAAACATGTGTATCTTTGTACCGTGTTAGCCAGTAGATAGAAAAATATTTAGACTTCAGAGTCAGCAGTGGTTGATACCTTTTAATGGATAACTGAAAAGATGGAAACAAATTGCAAGCTTTCAAGGCTACTCACGTCCTTCATCAGGGAAAGACTAACTAAAAAATTAAGCATCACATATTTCTATACACAACAGGACACAGAATAGTGCAATAGGTAAGACAAGTAAGTGACGTGTATCAGAACTGTCATTATCTCACAGGGATGAACATAAATATTGGAACAGTTCCTAGATAAGGATAGAAAGTTTGATTGCCCTCTCATTGGCGTATTTTTTTGTGGTTTTCATGACCCTGGAAGGGCATAGACGCAGATTCCTTAATTGATATAGAATGACATAAATCCATGTGATCTATTCATTCCATCACTAACAGTGTCAAAAGGTCATGATGAGCTTATATTCTGAAACCTTTGTACGTTTCTCATATTTGAAGTTATATTTTAATACCAGTAATTCCATATCCATGATGCTATGACCGGGCATACAAAAGTCTTTTGCCACAGTAAATTCATTAATTTATCTGTGATTGTGTGGCGCTGATAATTCATCCTTGTTCTCCTTTTTGTTTGCCGGTCTCCCCTCACTTGTCCCTCCCTCACTTGTCTTAGCTATTCCTGTGTCCTGTTGTGTTGTAGAAATATGTGATTCTTCATTTTTGGCTTTCTTAGCCTGATGAGACACCTGAGTAGTCTCGAAAGCTTTGAATTTGTTACCTATTTTCAGTTAGCCATTAAATGTTATCAACCACAGAGGACTGTCAAGTATAAATATTTTTCTATTCTTGTAATTGAAATTTATCATTTTATTGTTGTAGTAAAACTTATTTATTCTTGTTTGAAGTACATACATTTGCAATGGCCACGTAACAAGGCAATAACTCAATATTTTATGCCTACACCCTCCTTGACCCTGGGCTTCAACAGCGCCAGTTGCTGCTCAGAAGTGTTAGATGCACAGATGAAAACAATCGCTGATGTGTTTGTTGGGTTCAGTAACGCCTGCTGTTCCCCTGCTGTGTGTCTGGCAAAAATTACTGCTGCTAACTACAACTTCAACTTCAAACGTCTCATACTAGGCCTCTGCCTACACCCTCCTTGACCCTGGGCTTCAACAGCGCCAGTTGCTGCTCAGAAGTGTTAGATGCACAGATGAAAACAATCGCTGATGTGTTTGTGGGGTTCAGTAACGCCTGCTGTTCCCCTGCTGTGTGTCTGGCAAAAATTACTGCTGCTAACTACAACTTCAACTTCAAACGTCTCATACTAGGCCTCTGCCTACACCCTCCTTGACCCTGGGCTTCAACAGCGCCAGTTGCTGCTCAGAAGTGTTAGATGCACAGATGAAAACAATCGCTGATGTGTTTTGTGGGGTTCAGTAACGCCTGCGTTCCCTGCTGTGTGTCTGGCAAAAATTACTGCTGCTAACTACAACTTCAACTTCAAACGTCTCATACTAGGCCTCTGCCTACACCCTCCTTGACCCTGGGCTTCAACAGCGCCAGTTGCTGCTCAGAAGTGTTAGATGCACAGATGAAAACAATCGCTGATGTGTTTGTGGGGTTTTCAGTAACGCCTGCTGTTCCCTGCTGTGTGTCTGGCAAAAATTACTGCTGCTAACTACAACTTCAACTTCAAACGTCTCATACTAGGCCTCTGCCTACACCCTCCTTGACCCTGGGCTTCAACAGCGCCAGTTGCTGCTCAGAAGTGTTAGATGCACAGATGAAAAACAATCGCTGATGTGTTTGTGGGGTTCAGTAACGCCTGCTGTTCCCCTGCTGTGTGTCTGGCAAAAATTACTGCTGCTAACTACAACTTCAACTTCAAACGTCTCATACTAGGCCTCTGCCTACACCCTCCTTGCCCTGGGCTTCAACAGCGCCAGTTGCTGCTCAGAAGTGTTAGATGCACAGATGAAAACAATCGCTGATGTGTTTGTGGGGTTCAGTAACGCCTGCTGTTCCCCTGCTGTGTGTCCGGCAAAAATTACTGCTAAGCTACCTAATCATGGTGAAAAAAACATGACATCTCAAAGTGTCTAGTGCTACACATAGATATGAGGGCTACACCATGATTTCTAAGCTGTAAACATTTGAAACGTCAACTTTCAAACCATAAAATGATTTGTCTTTGTCACAAATCTGTAACAAATAATTGTGACATATTATTACAGATATGCACATGTCGAAAACAATGCAAACACAAAAGCCTACTTATGCTATAGGATACTGATGGTCAACCTTGTCACTCCATAGCTTAGACAAATCCAACTCACTCATGATGACTCAAATACTGCAATGTTGGAAGTGCATAATGTGGGTTGAACTTTGACAACTGCTGCAGTGCGAAGGGTTATACTTCATGTGTCTTGCCTTTGAAATAAAAGCATACAATAAATATTTAAAATCCAATGTTGATTTAAGGGACGTGATGTACACCTGTAATATTGTGCAAACAATGCATGTAGGAATAGTCCTCTTCAACATTACTTAATTTGTGTCATTTTAAAAAATACATATTTGATTAGAAAGTTAACAGCCCATATCATTAAGGTCCTTCATGTAAACATGATAATCGCTAACAAAAACATGCATTACCTTGGTAAAGTCAATAGTGCATAGTCACAATAGCAAAATATATACCTGTAAGTGGTGCGAAAGAACGACAACTGATTAGAATAGGTGAATGATATCTATTTATCAGACTGAATAGCGACACCTGTACAATGTCGATATAATACTGTACCTTAACAAAACAGCTGTGTCACACCTCACACCATTTTTCTTGTAGCTTGTTATGTAATAGGGCACATGCGTGTATGTTTCATCATAGGTGCATGTTTACTGAGTAAAGCAGTCATGACAACGCCTTTGTGTTGTCGGTACCTTGCGATGATGAACGATGCGCACCGTGAATGTTAGTCTGCGTCATAAGACCACAGACGCTCCAATACCCAACGCGTCACAGCAGAAGCCAGTCTGTGCGTCCAAACAAAGGCGCAAGCATACATGCACGTACCCTTTTGAAAGCTATATAAAAATAAGGATGTAGTACTTAGTAACGCACACTTTATTGAGGTACAGTATTACATCGCCATTCACCATCTGTGGCTATGCAGTGTCATCTATATACCTTATCTATCCGTTTGTCATGCTTGCAAGTCCACAGTCAGGCATAAATAGCTGTTTTCACTATGCACTTTTTAAAGGTTTTTTTTGTTAATATAAATGATTGGCACATATTATCAGTATTACATGATGGAAATTTTAGATATTTTTAAAAACTTTTTAGTGATATTATTCAGCAATGAAATTGGTGTACATACTGTTACTTATCCATCATTAATGGATTCTGATATGTTACTTGTATGCTTTTATTTAAAACCGTATATGCAATTATTTAACCGATTTTTATGGGTTTGCATTGCTTTTCAACATGTTAATGTATGCGTTTATGTTTGTCAATTATTAATTTACATTATTTTTTAAAAGTAAAATCTCATCTTATGGTACTAAAGGTTATATTTCTCTTGTTTGGAGTATAGACTTTTTTAATTGACACGTAACAAGAAAATACTTCATCTAGTATTTAAACATCCTCCTTGACCCTGGGCTCCAACACCGCCAGTTGTTTGCTTGGAAGTGCTGTTAGCCAGTCTACACTTGCTCCTGTGTTACTGGGGTTCAGTAATGTCAGCTGTTCCCCTGCTGTTGAACGGCAAAAAGTCCTGCTGCCTCCACCCTGTTCTCTTCTCATCCCTGGGTTACAACACCGCCAGTTGTTTCTCGGAAGTGCTGTTAGCACAGTCTACACTTGCTCCTGTGTTACTGGGGTTCAGTAATGTCAGCTGTTCCCCTGCTGTGTGAACGCAAACAGTCCTGCTGCCTCCACCTGTTCTCTTCTCATCCCTGGGTTACAACACCGCCAGTTGTTTCTCGGAAGTGCTGTTAGCACAGTCTACACTTGCTCCTGTGTTACTGGGGTTCGTAATGTCAGCTGTTCCCCTGCTGTGTGAACGGCAAACAGTCCTGCTGCCTCCACCCTGTTCTCTTCTCATCCTGGTTACAACACCGCCAGTTGTTTCTCGGAAGTGCTGTTAGCACAGTCTAACACTTGCTCCGTGTTACTGGGGTTCAGTAATGTCAGCTGTTCCCCTGCTGTGTGAACGGCAAAAAGTCTGCTGCCTCCCCCTGTTCTCTTCTCATCCCTGGGTTACAACACCGCCAGTTGTTTCTCGGAAGTGCTGTTAGCACAGTCTACACTTGCCCTGTGTTTACTGGGTTCAGTAATGTCAGCTGTTCCCCTGCTGTGTGAACGGCAAACATCCTGCGCCTCCACCTGTTCTCTTCTCATCCCTGGGTTACAACACCGCCAGTTGTTTCTCGAAGTGCTGTTAGCACAGTCTACACTTGCTCCGTTGTTACTGGGGTTCAGTAATGTCAGCTGTTCCCCTGCTGTGTGAACGGCAAAAAGTCCTGCTGCCTCCACCCTGTTCTCTTCTCATCCCTGGGTTACAACACCGCCAGTTGTTTCTCGGAAGTGCTGTTAGCACAGTCTACACTTGCTCCCGTGTTACTGGGGTTCAGTAATGTCAGCTGTTCCCCTGCTGTGTGAACGGCAACAGTCCTGCTGCCTCCACCCTGTTCTCTTCTCATCCCTGGGTTACAACACCGCAGTTTTTCTCGGAAGTGCTGTTAGCACAAGTCTACACTTGCTCCCGTGTTACTGGGGTTCAGTATGTCAGCTGTTCCCCTGCTGTTGAACGGCAAAAAGTCCTGCTGCCTCCACCCTGTTCTCTTCTCATCCCTGGGTTACAACACCGCCCA
>JARQOD010000006.1:265297960-265357378 GCA_033576555.1 Oophaga sylvatica | reverse complement strand
ATTTCCAAAAAACAAGATACTCCAGTTTGCCCTTTCACATATCATTTTTAAAATTTAGGGCTGTCAGGTTTAAAAAAAGCTTTTGGTTTTGGGAATTAATTTTTCATGTCCTCTACCAACCCTCCAGCACTATTCTTGGATAAAACGTGAGACCAGTATAAAAGTGATTGGGCCATTAGTTGGAGGCAACAAGCAAAACTCATATTCTTGGTTTTCTGGCACAGGCAATGGGGCTAAAGTTGACCCTCGCCGCCGAGTGCCAATTTTTCCAGATTTATGGTCTTTTAAAATAAACCATTTTAAATTTCACGCTGTTTGTGAACCTTTCCTTTTGAGTCTTTTTTGCTTTTACTTTTGACCCCCTTTCCCCTTTTATTCCCAAAGGGGGCCTCAAGGGGGGTTTTATCGGATTCCAGTGACAGTGCTTTGTCTATTAAAAAATGAACCCCTAAAGAAAGAACTTTCAAAAAACGATATTTAGGTCACATTTAATTCCAATAGTCAAGATCATAAACAGTTCACTGTAGGGAAGGAGTGAACTGCCTCCAAATTGGAAAGTTTGTGCCTATTAGCACAGCATGCAGAAATCTCTGAATAGACGTGCTTTAGTAACTAGCCCGCTGCGTTCACTGTATTTATTTGTATGAGTTAATTTGAATGTAAATGAAAGCACTAATGCAGATGTTTTTATTCAGCAGGAACATGGTGGTCATTTACTAATCTACATTCATTAAGAATATTAATAATCATCACCAGTAGACAGCAGATCTGCAAAACATTAAATTATGACACAAATACTGGAAGATATTTTATGTGAACTGCTTTATAGTATAATGTTGGAGAGAAGAGGTATAATTCATTCCTATGTGTTTCTATTTTTCTCCAGACTATGTACTCTGCTGCCCCAATCTAGGACGCAGACAAAAGCCCTGTACCACAGATAGGGCCCTGTGTTCTTAAAGGAAACCTGTCATGTCCTTAAAACACTATTAACCTGCAGATAAGAGGTTGATCTGCCAGGTAATAGTGTTATAATGCTGTATGGCTGAGAGAGCCCCTGCTGTGTGCCCGGGCCAGAACCAAGGGGGCTGTCATTTAGGTTCCCAGGGGAAAGGTTCCCGGGGGAAGAAACGACAGGACGGCTGGGAGATGGTTCTAGACGGAAAGTGGGCGGGGCAACAGGAGGAGGAGCCCGGGAGAGACGCAGGAGAGACAGGACGCAGAGACTGAGGAGAAGGAAGCAGGACAATGCTGACAAGGACTGGAGAGGCAGGAGAGCTCTGTCAGCCACGGCCGCCACTGCCACACTCGAGCCCGCGGTTGTGGCCTGCTCACCTGCAGCCGCAACCGCCACTGTCTCACCCGAGCCCGAGGTTGCAGCTTATGTGCCATCTCCTGCGGTCGCAAAGGTCCCGCTCCAGTCCGCGGCTGCGGCCTACCCGACAGCTGCCACCATTCCGCCTCCAGTAGGGGCGATCTCTACACCGGGGGATTTTCACAGGGCCTGTTGTGCCCCATCTGCGCCTGGGCGTGGGAACTTCTTGCCGGTTGGGCCCAGCGGCTGCGACATCAGACGAACATCTGCCGGATCACAGCTATACAGAACCTCCGAGAAGCTAAGTGACACTCTGTTACCCGTTGTCTATAATTCTAGGGCAGTGGATGGCCATACCGCGGCCCTATAGGCCTGGACATTCGCCTAGTATTTGTTAGCTCGTTGCTTTGCTTATTCTGTACGGTTTCCCTGCGTGGAGAACCGATTGTTACCTGTTGTTCATACCTTAATCCCCATATAAAACCACAGTTAAAGCTTGCTCCGTCTCCGACTCGTCACTGCATCCCGCGTACCTGCGAATACCACATGGCTACTGTACTGAAAGTGCGGCTACCTTTATGAAACTTTATTCCTCCTGGGAGCCGCCAGCTTTCAGTCATAGAGGTGTGCACGGAACAGCTACAGTCACGGCTCCGCATCTATGCATAGTGAGAAGTGTTGTGCGAACGTGCTCAGATAAAGTGGTATCTGAGCATGCTCGGGTGCTAAAAGAGTATCTAAGGCGTGCTCAATTACTATGTTCGAGTCGCCGCAGCTACATGTCTAACAAACAGGCAATTCTTGCATGTGTTGTGGCTGTCAAACATGCCGTGGCAACTTGAACACAGTATTCGAGCACGCAGAAGGCACTCAAGGCACTCGGTTAGCACCCGAACATGCTCAGATAACACCTTATCCCAGCACGTTCGCTTAACACTAAAAGTGAGCTATCAGAGTGCTGGGGGGGTGCTTGCAGCTGCTGCTCTCAGTGCTTTCAGAACTGACTTTAGCCACGCTCATTGAAAGCCGGCGGCTCGTGGGAGAAAGTTTTTTTTTCTTGTAACTGCGATTTCAGTAAGGTGGCCATAATTTTGACGCTATTAACCGGCAGATTACCGTATATACTAGAGTATAAGCCGAGATATTCAGCTCATTCTTTAGGGCTGAAAGTGCCCCCCTCGGCTTACACTCGAGTCATATACCAGGGGGTCAGCGGGGGAGCGGGAGCGCAGTTGTCACATATACTTACCCCATCCTGGCACGGTCTCTGCAGCCCCCCTGCTGCTCCCATGGTCTCTGGCGTCTGTGTTCAGCGGTCACGTGTTACCGCTCATTAAAGTCATGAATATGTGGATATTCATGACTTTAATGAGCGGTACCACGTGACCGCTGCAGGAAGGAAGCGCTGTGGCGCCGGAGACAATGGGAAAAGCAGGGGCTGCAGAGACGCACCAGGAGGAGGTGAGTATGATGGGGAGGAAGGGGGGAGCCATGCTATATTCACCTATCCCCATTCCACTGCTGCGCACCGCTCTGTCCTCGCGTCCTCTGGCTGTGACGTTCAGGTCAGAGGGCGTGATGACGTAGTTAGTGCGCGCTGCGCCCTCTGCCTGAACATTCACAGCCAGAGGACCCAGAAGACACAGCGGCGCACGGCGGTGGAACGGGGACAGGTGAATATCGCAGGTGCCAGGGGCCAGCGGTGACACCGGCACCTGTCCCCATAGCGCGCCGGTGTCCCCGCCTGCTCAGGACACCGGCACATAGCCCCCAGTGACGAGAGGTGAGTATGTCTTTTTTTTATTCACAGCAGCAGCATATGGGGCATATTATTCTATGGGGCATCTTATGGGGCCATAACCTTTATGGAGTAGCATATGGGGCCCATTCTATGGATCATCTTACTGGGTCATAACTTTTATGGAGCAACATATGGGGCCAATTCTATGGATCATTTTATGGGGCCATCAACCTTTAAGGAGTATCTTATGGGGCCATAACCTTTATGGAGCAGTATATGGGGCCATAACCTTTATGGAGCAGCATATGGGGCCCATTCTATGGATCATCTTACTGGGCCATAACTTTTATGGAGCAGCATATGGGGCCCATTCTATGGATCATCTTACTGGGCCATAACTTTTATGGAGCAACATATGGGGCCCATTCTATGGATCATCTTATGGGGCCATCAACCTTTATGGAGCATCTTATGGGGCCATAACCTTTATGGAGCAGCATATGGGGCCATAACCTTTATGGAGCAGCATATGGGGCCCATTCTATGGATCATCTTATGGGGCCATAACCTTTATGGAGCAGCATATGGGGCATAATTTATGGAGCATCTTACAGGGCCATAACCTTTATGGAGCAGCATATGGGGCATAATCTATGGAGCATCTTATGGGGTCATTATTAACCTTTGTGCAGAATTATATGGGGCGTATTTTGTATGGAGCATCTTATGGGGCCATCATGAACTGTATGGAGCATTATATGGGGCTCCTGATTAAATATGGATATTCAAAAACATTTAACCTACTGATGTCTCAATTAATTTTTGCTTTTATTGCCATCTATTTTTATTTTTGAAATTTACCAGTAGCTGCTGCAGTTCCCACCCTCGGCTTATACTCGAGTCAATAAGTTTCCCAATTTTTTGTGGCAAAATTAGGGGGGTCGGCTTATATGTAGGTCGGCTTATACTCGAGTATATACGGTAACTATATCTGCAGGTTAACAGTGTTTGGGGACATGACAGACTCCCTGTAGAAGGGAATTGAAAAATATGACGGACACAGCAATGTTCTGGCTGCGCACATCGTGTATTTCCAGTGGCTACAGCACCAGGAATTGGTGTTGTACCCACACCAATATGATACTGTTGATCAGTCTAAAGGATTGGTCATCAATATTTCAGTTCTGGAACTTAAAACATGATACAAAATTATTTTATTAACTGTGATGATACCTATAGTATTTTTATTGGCAGCAAAATGTTTAAAATCACTAATAAAAAAATATTTAAAAAAATGGTTATTTAGAGGAGAGTCCAGGATTAGAGAACTATAACTCTAGTGCCACCTATAGGAAGTAGCAATCCTAAAAGTCAATATTGACCCTTTAACGAGCCTTGTAACATGACTTATCCCAAGAGGTTTAGGATTGCTACTTCATACAGTTGGCATGAGTACTAGTACTCTTCCTCTCTGAAGAGACAATTTGCATATTTCCCAGAGGAGCATTAGATCTTGAAAGTCTCCTCACCTCTGCATGCTCTGCAAGTCAGGCTTGACATGTCGCTCTCCGCAAGGACAGTTTGGATCCAGGAATAGAGAAACATAGCAGCTTACCCCCCAATGTTTGTGTCTGGTGCTGCAGACGAATCCCACTGAAGCCAATCGGCAATAACACACAATCCATGATCAGGGCTGACGCGGCTTCTGAAAGACTACAGCTATGTTTTTCTAATTCTGGACAATCCCTTTAAGCAATTTATTTATTTTTTTAAACTCTAAAGCAATGACTCTTAAACTGTTAGATGGGCCTCACTGATGAGGTTTCCCCAACTGAGGCTCTGCAGGGGAGGCGATTTCGACAGGTGTAATTATAGACTCCACAGGCCTTTTCATGGTTGTAGCAATTTCTGGTTAAGCATCAAAATTGACTCGTTTTGTGCTTACTTCGTTTCTTCTACTGAGTTCCCGAGACAACTTTTACAATTTGTTGAAGTAATTTTTTTCCGAGTGTTGTCATGGCCTCTGACCAACAACCCAAACATCATCACGTTCAGGCTGATGAGACCCAAGTAGAAAAAAAACTGAGATGTCCAGTTCTAAAATATCCAAAATAAATCTAGACTGGAGCCAGCAGGTATTTTCTATCACTTGTCATTTATATAGGGGTATTCGTTTCTGCTAATCTGCAGAAAATGTGTGCGTTCACGTGCCATTTCAGAAAGCAATTACACCAAATCTGAACAATGCTCAAAGTGTGCTAACTTTTACTAAATGTTACAATCAATGATGTAACTTCTATAAGGTTGGTCTGTCGTATATTGATAGTTCCCTCACTTTCACATACACATTAACTTGATTTTAAATGCAATTAATACATATAGTCAAGGAAGAATAATGGACTACATTCTGCACTTAACCTGGTGGACATTTTCAAATGGCACAAGTGACCAGTGCAAAGCTATTTTGCATTGTAAACGACTAAATAAATCTTAATGGATTAAGAATGATCAGCTATCAACACACAAGGGAAATTAAGTGCTGAAATGCCTACATTGATTATTTTAAATTATTAGCCTTACTCTGTTCTTGAATTTGTATGCTTTTAGTGAGCTTTAACACATTTACAAGACTTATTGACTATAATTACAAGAGAATTCAAGTAATGGACACATCAATTATAAGCAACATGTCTTGACCAGACATTGGCATAAAGAATTCTAAAGAGAACTCCATTAGCATCTCCTCTTTCATTTTATTCACTTTTATCTGGCTTATGAGGGCATTTTGAGGGCTTCCACTAGACCCCTAACCAGCTCTATTTTTTTTTGTACAAATTTTCATTAGTAACATACATTTAATACATATTTTAGATTTTTACCTATTTCTATGCATCTAGAATATTTTCTGCACTTAATAATTGTGCTTAAATATATATAAAAAAGTAAAAACTGCAAACTTCACCATATCTTGTGTTTTCATTGCCCTCTATTTCACATTGTCATCCAGGTTAAAAAAGAATAATAATTATATATACATTATTTTTATATATATTCTAATACAGAAGGATGAGACTATGTGCATAGATTACAGATTACTAACACATACAGTTAGGTCCATAAATATTTGGACAGAGACAACATTTATCTAATTTTGGTTCTAGACATTACCACAATGAATTTGAAACAAAACAAATCAGATGCAGTTGAAGTTCAGACTTTCCGCTTTCATTTGAGGGTATCCACATTAAAAATTGGATGAAGGGTTTAGGAGTTTCAGCTCCTTAACATGTGCCACCCTGTTTTTAAAGGGACCAAAAGTAATTGGACAGATTAAATAATTGTAAATAAAATGTTCATTTCTAGTACTTGGTTGAAAACCCTTTGTTGGCAATGACTGCCTGAAGTCTTGAACTCATGGACATCACCAGACACTGTGTTTCCTCCTTTTTGATGCTCTGCCAGGCCTTCACCGCGGTGGTTTTCAGTTGTTGTTTGTTTGTGGGCCTTTCTGTCTGAAGTTTAGTCTTTAACAAGTGAAATGCATGTTCAATTGGGTTGAGATCAGGTGACTGACTTGGCCATTCAAGAATAGTCCACTTCTTTGCTTTAATAAACTCCTGGGTTGCTTTGGCTTTATGTTTTGGGTCATTGTCCATCTGTAGTATGAAACGACGACCAATCAGTTTGGCTGCATTTGGCTGGATCTGAGCACACAGTATGGCTCTGAATACCTCAGAATTCATTCGGCTGTTTCTGTCCTGTGTCACATCATCAATAAACACTAGTGACCCAGTGCCACTGGCAGCCATGCATGCCCAAGCCATCACACTGCTTCCGCCATGTTTTACAGAAGATGTGGTATGCTTTGGATCATGAGTTGTACCACGCCTTCGCCATACTTTCTCTTTCCATCATTCTAGTAGAGGTTGATCTTGGTTTCATCTGTCCAAAGAATGTTCTTCCAGAACTGTGCTGGCTTTTTTAGATGTTTTTTTAGCAAAAGTCCAGCCTAGCCTTTTTATTCTTGATTCTTATGAGTGGCTTGCACCGTGCAGTGAACCCTCTGTATTTAATTTCATGCAGTCTTCTCTTTATGGTAGATTTAGATATTGATACGCCTACCTCCTGGAGAGTGTTGTTCACTTGGTTGGCTGTTGTGAAGGGGTTTCTCTTCACCATGGAGAGTATTCTGCGATCATCCACCACTGTTGTCTTCCGTGGGCGCCCAGGTCTTTTTGCATTAATGAGTTCACCAGTGCTTTCTTTCTTTCTCAGAATGTACCAAACTGTAGATTTTGCCACTCCTAAAAGTTGTAGCAATTTCTCGGATGGGTTTTTTCTGTTTTTGCAGCTTAAGGATAGCTTGTTTCACCTGCATGGAGAGCTCCTTTGACCGCATGCTTCCTTCACAGCTAAACCTTCCAAATGCAAACACCACACCTCAAATCAACACCAGCCCTTTTATCTGCTTAATTAAGAATGATATAATGAAGGGATTGCCCACACCTGTCCATGAAATAGCCTTGGAGTCAATTGTCCAATTACTTTTGGTCCCTTTAAAAACAGGTGGCACATGTTAAGGAGCTGAAACTCCTAAACCCTTCATCCAATTTTAATGTGGATGTAACGCTGGTATTCTGTACTTTGTTTTCCAGCGTTACTCTGCATGTTTTTTGCATTAACCCTTTTGCTCCTTTCCCCTAACCAGCTGGGATACTGTTGTCTGTTACCTATATGGATGCTGCTCAGTTCCCCGGCTCTGCTGCGTACCCGTACTTGCGTGAGTGGCTCCGCTGCTTTGCATGACCGCCCGCATGTGCGGTTCCTGACTTGCTGTGAAGGCCGTCCGTAGCTTGCAAAGTCCTCTGCAGTGGTGCATGACTTACTACGTGTTTGGCAGCAGCCATTGTTGGGTTCCCTCTGTGTTGTGCTGTCTGGCTCTGCATAGGGGGCGCGGTCCACACCTGTCCTGCTTTTATGTGGATTGGGTGTTTACTAGAATTACTGCTCCAGCCTATCGCTGTGAAGCAGCTCATATATAAAGTTCCCAGCCCTAGTGGGCGTTGCCAGAGCTTCACATTGAATCCACACTGAATCCCTGAACCTAGCCGTATGTGGTTGTGTGTTCAGCTCCTGCTCTGAAGTTGATCAGCTCTGGAGAGCTGATTCCCTGTTTTCCCGCTGTGTCTTGTTCCCTGATCCTGGATCTAACCTGGTACCTGAATGTCTGAACTGTGTCTTGTGTTTCCGCTATGCTGGGGGCTGATTACCCAGATCGCCGTTCCTGGAGGCTGTATATCCAGGCCTGTTCCTGTTGTGTCTAATTACCTGAACCCCTGATCCCGGATCACATCCTGTACCTGAATGTCTGAACTGTGTCTTGTGTTTCCGCCTATGCTGGGGGCCCGAGCAATGTTGTTCCTGTGCAGTCTAACTCTGTTTCAGCCATCAGCTCCTGATTCCAGTTACCTGCCTGTTACCTGTCGGCTTGCCTGTCTGCCATCCGTCTGCAGTTCCATCCAGAGGTTTGGACGTCATCTGCAGAGATCCTCGGCTTTTGCCTGCTCACCTAGGAGCGATCATCTGCCATCCGACTGCAGCTCCATCCGGAAGTTCGGACATCATCTGCAGAGATCCCCGGCTCTTGCCTGCTCACCTGGGAGCGATCATCTGCCATCCGACTGCAGCTCCATCCGGAAGTTTGGACATCATCTGCAGAGATCCCCGGCTCTTGCCTGCTCACCTGGGAGCGATCATCTGCCATCCGACTGCAGCCTACCTGGAGGCTCCACCATATCAGGTCGTATATACCTGCCTGTCTAGAGCCTGCCTGGTCACTTGCTGTGACAACTTGCCTGTCTAGAGACTGCCTGGTCACTTGCCATGACAACCTGCCTGCCCAGAGTCTGCCTGGTCACTTGTTGTGACAACCTGCCTGCCTGGTCACTTGCCGTGACAACCTGCCTGCCAGATACTGCCTGGTCACTTGCCGTGACAACCTGCCTGTCCAGATACTGCCTGGTCACTTGCCGTGACAACCTGCCTGTCCCAGAGACTGCCTTGGTCACTTGCTGTGACAACCTGCCTGTCCAGATACTGCCTGTCACTTGCCGTGACAACCTGCCTGTCCCAGAGACTGCCTTGGTCACTTGCTGTGACAACCTGCCTGTTCCAGAGACTGCCTGGTCACTTGTCGTGACAGCCTGCCTGTCCAGAACCCTGTGCCAGTGACTGTGAATCCTTGCTATATAACCTGAGTTCATCTTGGAAGGAGGAGTCCGGTGTGTGCTGAGTTTCTGTTACTCTGTGCTCAGCTTCTGTGCAATCCCCGGCCAGCTCCCGTTGAGCCTGGTGGGGCTTGCACCAGACCGCTGGGGTTCCTTTTCAGGTCGCTGCCAGATGTCCGGATCCTATGCCTGATGACACACTGCCTGATATCCGATGTCCGATGACCACTTCCAGATGTCCGGATCCTATCCATCTCTACCTGATGTCCGGAGCCTGCTGATCGGTACCAGATGTCCGGAGTCCGATGCCTGTGTTCCAGTCCGTGTCCCTGAGACCCAATCCGTGTTCCTGATCTTCCAGTCCGTGTTCCTGCCTGTGTTCCTGACTCCCTGTGACCCAATCCGTGTTCCTGATTTCCTGTCCGTGTTCCTGTGTCCCTGAGATCCAGTCCGTGTTCCTGATGTTCCGATGTCCTGCGGTTCCTCCTTGGTCTACCCTGTGATGACGTCTGTCCTGGGTCGGTGTCTGATGTTCTCCTGCTGAGCCTGTGCTACGCCTGAGGCCTGAGAGAGAGGCCGTCCTAGCATGCCCGTGCCAGATGACCCTGGACTTCATCAACCCGTGATGACCCCGCCATCGTCTGACGTTCGTCCTGGGCCGGTGTCTGATGTTCTCCTGCTGAGCCTGTGCTACGCCCGAGGCCTGAGAGTGAGGCCATACTAGTATGCCCGTGCCAGATGATCCTGGACTTCATCAACCCGTGATGACCCCGCCATCGTCTGAAGTCTGTCTGTGTAAGGTTTCTGTGTATCTGTTTCTGAAACTCAGTTTGTTCGTCGGCCATTTTGCTTTCTGTTTTGCTGCAGCTATCTTGCCCTCAGTCAAAATGGAGTTTTCCAGCTTGCATGTTCCCGCCCTGATTCTCTCCGTTTGCTTCTTAAACAGCCACAGCTGAGCAATCAGTGCTTCAGAATCTAGCCTGCAGTGAACCTGTGTTCTGACTCCTGAAGCCTTGGACCTTGTACTCCAGCCATTCCTACTGAGGAACACTGAAGCGCTTGTGGACTCTGAACTCTGCTCTTGAGAGCCTCACGTTTGCATGGACTTGCGGTAACAGAGAAGAAGATCTGAATCTTTTGTGGAGAGTTATTGCTGGCTTAGATTACTCTGGCCTGCTGTGTCTCCTGCTTCTGTGTTTTGCAACCTGTGTGTTTATTTTGCCAATTTGTATGAAGCAATACAAGACTTTCTTTATCAACCTGTGTCTCAAGTATTTTCATCGCACCCAAGCACAAGACGCTATATGAACTGTACCACATACATTACAAGATTCTGAAGCCAAACGTTAGTGTCTGCTGGGTCTGGAAAGGCTTGTCTGCTGTACTGTGGATATCGGATGTCCGTTGTACTTTCTGTGATGACAGTGGTTTGTGACTTCTCACAACCATTCCAGGTGAGCAATTCCCTTAAGTTTTTTTTTTTCTGCAGTGTTATCACAGGTAAACACTATTGTTTTTTTTTTTCTCTTCTCTTTTTGTCTGCTGAAACTCTGGATATCAGATGTCTGGTTGAAAGCTTTCTGTGATGATAGTGGTTGTGACTTCTCACAACCATTCCAGGTGAGCAGTTCCCTTAAAGTTTTTTCTTTCTTCAGTGTTGCCACAGGTGAACACTATTGTTTTTTTTTTTTTTTCTCCTCTTCTTCCAGTATCCTGTCTTAAAAGATCTGGAAAATGGAGGCCCGCATAAAGGAACTTTGCGGAGTGACTGATAATATCCTTGCAGATTTGCAGAATATAAAGACCCGTTTTACAAATCTTCAGGACCTAAATAATCACAATTTGCAAGTGGTTGGACAGACTACCCAGGATTTGCGAGCCAGAATTGAGGTTCTGGAGGGGCGAGTCCAGGCTCCTGCCGTGGCCCCGAGTTCTGGGATTCCCAAGTTGCCCCCTTTTCGTTTTGGTGGTGAACGTGAAAAATTCAGGGGATTTGTTAATCAATGCAATCTTTTTTTTTCTGCACATGCTTCACAATTTCCTACTGAACGATCTAAGGTGCTTACTATAATTATGTTGCTTACCAACAAGGCTTTGATATGGGCAAACCCTCGATTGAGACTGAGGATGATTGTTTGAATCACCTTGATGATTTTATTTCAGCCATGGGGCAGGTGTTTGATGACCCCAATCGAGGTGCAACAGCTGAAGCAGCCATGTTAGCCTTACGCCAAGGTAAGCACTCGGTAGCTGAATATGCCTTGGATTTCAGGAGATGGGCCCTTGATACCACCTGGGACAACTCCGCCAAAAAATCTATTTTTCGAAAGGGGTTATCCCCACTGATTAAGGATGAACTTGCTCGTGCCGACCCTCCCACTGCGTTAGGTGACTTTATTAACTACTGCATCCGTATTGATACTCGTTTAACTGAACGCAGGCAAGAGAGATGGTTCGAAAGCAATCGTACTAACCTTTTCCACCTTCCTCTCCAGCTAAGGAACCTTTGAATAGGATTACACGGGAACCTGAACCCATGCAGGTAGACTCTTTACTACGACGGGTTAGTGATGCACGCAAGGAACATCGTTTTAAGGAGAATCTATGTTTTTATTGTGGTAAGTCAGGGCACTTTATTATTAACTGTCCCAGCCGTTCTCGCAAGACTACTGCAGCACTCATTCATTGTGAGTGTTGCGAGAGGGGATCTGTCAGGTCCGAGCCTCAGGCTCCAGAGAGAGCTGCAGCAACAGATCTTGATTTCTCGGACTTAAACTCCGTTACCTCTGAGGACGTTGACTGTGTAAATGCTGCCATCTTTCAAGTTTCCTCAGCGGTGTCCCAGCTGAGTTGTAAGAAAAACAATTCTCACTGTTTTCTTTCCATCAAACTCTGGTTGACTCAGCCTGGGTGTCTAGCTCTGCTATGATCGACTCAGGGGCAAGTGGAAATTTTATGGATGTCTCCTTTGCTCTGAAACAGGGAATACGTTCAGTGAAGAAGGGTACTCCAGTACAGATGGAAACTGTGGATGGCTCCCTGCTGACCTCTGGACCAGTGGATCAGGAAACAGAGCCTTTAAAGGTTCTTATGGGTAAAGATCATCAAGAGAAACTGTCCTTTATGCTTATCTCTTCTCCTCACTTTCCCATTATTCTAGGGCTACCATGGCTGCAGGCTCAGAATCCTACCATTAACTGGGAGACCAAGGAATTACACTTTCCAGAGAAACAGATGAGTCCAAAAATTTCAGCTTGCTCTGTTCCTAAAGGAACCATGTCAGTCCCTGAACTACCAGCTGTATACCAGGACTATGTGGATTTATGTGACAAGAAGAACGCTGACCAGCTTCCTCCCTCACCGTCCATATGATTGTCCAATTGAATTATTGCCTGGAGCAGAGATACCTTTTGGTAAGATCTACCCCCTGGCGGGGCCCGAGCTGAAGGCTTTAAAAGAGTACATAGACGAAAATCTAGCCAAGGGCTTCATACGCCCCTCTTCATCTCCTGCAGGGGCACCCATATTCTTTGTAAAGAAGAAAGATGGATCCCTGAGACCATGCGTAGACTATAGGGAACTCAATAAGGTTACTATTAGAAACCGTTATCCATTGCCTTTAATCCCTGAGTTATTGGAGAGAGTGCGACATGCCAAAATTTTTTCTAAACTAGATCTTCGTGGGGCCTATAACTTAGTCCGTATTAGACCTGGGGATGAATGGAAGACTGCATTCAGGTCACGCTATGGACACTTTGAATATCTAGTTATGCCTTTTGGTCTGAGTACCCGCCCCAGCCACTTTCCAACACTTGGTGAATGACATCTTCAGGGATCTCCTAGATACATTCGTGGTAATTTATTTGGATGATATTTTAATTTTTTCTAATTCCACAGAGGAACATCATGGACATGTGAGAATGGTCTTGGAACGTCTAAGACAAAATCATCTTTACATCAAGCTTGAAAAGTGTGAATTCCATAAGACCGAAATTCAATTTCTGGGGTATGTACTGTCTACACAAGGAATTAGTATGGATGGAAGTAAAACCCAAGCCATCAATGATTGGCCAAGTCCTAGAAATGTGAAGGAGGTACAGCGCTTCATCGGGTTTGCAAACTTCTATAGACGTTTCATTAGAAATTTCTCTGAGGTAGTGTCACCTATCACCCAACTTACCCGGAAAGAGTCTAAGTTCTCCTGGACTCCCCAAGCCCAGGAAGCATTTTCCCGTCTAAAAGATAAATTTACCACTGCACCTATCCTAGTACATCCCAACCCAGAGCTTGCCTTCATAATAGAGGTGGATGCTTCAGACTGTGCCGTGGGAGCTATACTCTCTCAGAGAACAGGTGAGAAGAATGTCTTGCATCCCTGTGCCTTCTTTTCCCAGCAGTTGTCTTCGGCTGAGAAGAACTACGATGTGGGCAATAGAGAGTTGTTGGCCATTATTGCCGCCTTCAAAGAATGGAGACACCTTCTTCAAGGAGCTGCACAGCAAATAGTCGTTCTGACAGACCATCGTAATCTTGAGTTTATCAGGTCGGCTAAGTGCCTGACTCCTCGCCAGGCTCGCTGGAATCTTTTCTTAAACCAATTTAATTTTATTATTTCTTATAGACCAGGATCGCGCAATGGAAAGGCTGATGCACTCTCTAGGATTTACTCAGCAGAGACACGTCCAATTACTCCTCCTAAGACTATTCTTCCTGACTCTAGATTTCTAGGAGTGATTCATCATCAAGACCTAATTAAAGACATCAAGGAAGCATACCATGCGGATTCTTTTTTGGCTCAACCCCCAAGGGACGTAAGTCTTGTCTTTAAGAATGGTGTGTGGATTCTGGGACAACGTCTGTATATACCTGAAACAGTCAGATTGAGAGTATTGCAACTCATTCACGATTCCAAAATAGCCGGGCATAGAGGAATTCTAAAGACACAGGAATTTCTTTCTCGTTTCTTTTGGTGGCCCACTTGTAGGAAGGATGTTTTGGACTATGTCACTTCGTGTGAGGTTTGTGCAAGATGCAAAACACCTCGCTCTTCACCAACTGGTCTGTTACAGCCTCTTCCCACCCCGTCCCGCCCGTGGGGATCCATTTCTATGGACTTCATTGTGGAATTACCAACCTCTCAGGGGAAGAACACCATTCTAGTGGTGGTTGACCGTCTAACAAAGGCAGCTCATTTTATCCCTTGTGTCGGCTTACCCACTGCAAAACAGACATCAGATTTGATGATTAAAGATGTGTTTCGCTTACATGGAGTACCGGATGAGGTTATTTCGGATCGAGGGGTGCAATTCACTTCTAGGTTTTGGCAAAATTTCTGTGCAGCATTGGACATTAAAGTAAACCTTTCTTCTGCTTTTCATCCCCAGACTAATGGACAAACCGAACGAACCAATCAAACCCTGGAGCAGTATCTCCGCTGCTTTATCTGCCACCTACAGGATGATTGGGTGGATCTACTTCCATTGGCTGAGTTCTCTTACAACAACTCTCAGAGTGCCTCCACTAAACAGTCTCCTTTTTACTCTAATCTAGGTTATCATCCTAACATTCTACCACGATTTCCCATAGAGACGCCTTTGCCAGCAGTGGCTGAAAGAGTCACGACTTTACAGAAGAATATGGATCTTCTAAAGGAGAATCTGGAATCGGCTCAGGAAAGGTACAAGAAGGCAGCAGATAAATTTCGTAAACCTGCACCAGCTTTTAAGGTAGGAGACCTGGTCTGGCTGTCAACCAGAAATCTTAAGTTAAGGATTCCATCGTCTAAGTTGGGACATAAGTACATTGGACCCTATAAAATCAGTAAAATTATAAGTGCCGTTGCTTGTCGTCTTCAATTGCCCAGAACTATGAGAATCCACCCTGTCTTTCATGTATCCCTACTAAAGGCTGCGACACCCAATACGTTTCCTGGACGTTCTTCTCCTTGCCCTGACCCAGTGCTAGTCGATGGTCAGGAGGAATTTGTGGTGGAAAGGATTTTAGATTCCAGGTTGTATAGAAATCAGTTACAATATCTGATTAAATGGCAGGGCTACCCAGTGGAGGACAACTCATGGGAGCCAGTCAATAACGTTAATGCTCCTCGCTTGCTCCGTCAGTTTCATCAGAGGTACCCACACAAGCCTGGTCTGAGGTCATCCGGAGGTTGTCCCTAAGGGGGAGTAATGTAAGGTTCTGTGTATCTGTTTCTGAAACTCAGTTTGTTCGTCGGCCATTTTGCTTTCTGTTTTGCTGCAGCTATCTTGCCCTCAGTCAAAATGGAGTTTTCCAGCTTGCATGTTCCCGCCCTGATTCTCTCCGTTTGCTTCTTAAACAGCCACAGCTGAGCAATCAGTGCTTCAGAATCTAGCCTGCAGTGAACCTGTGTTCTGACTCCTGAAGCCTTGGACCTTGTACTCCAGCCATTCCTACTGAGGAACACTGAAGCGCTTGTGGACTCTGAACTCTGCTCTTGAGAGCCTCACGTTTGCATGGACTTGCGGTAACAGAGAAGAAGATCTGAATCTTTTGTGGAGAGTTATTGCTGAGCTTAGATTACTCTGGCCTGCTGTGTCTCCTGCTTCTGTGTTTGCAACCTGTGTGTTTATTTTTGCCAATTTGTATGAAGCAATACAAGACTTTCTTTATCAACCTGTGTCTCAAGTATTTTCATCGCACCCAAGCACAAGACGCTATATGAACTGTACCACATACATTACAGTCTGAGGTCGGTGTCTGATGTTCTCCTGCTGAGCCTGTGCTACGCCTAAGGCCTGAGAGAGAGGCCGTCCAAGTATGCCCGTGCCAGATAACCCTGGACTGCATCTACCCGTGATGTCCTCCAACACTCGTCAGTGATTCTGAGTCGTGTACCCTTCTCTGATGTGCGGAATTGGGAGCCCGGTCTTATGTTCTGTTTATGTACTGTGTTTCTTTAAGTAAACTTTATGTTTCTTCTTACCTGAAGTTGTGCGGTGTTGTCTAGTCCTGCAGGTCGCCACCTTGCCCACATGCTCAGCTGCCACGGATCCCGGTCGCTGCCCTTCCCTAGTCCGGGCAGGCCCGGGTCTCCCTCCGTGGTCCAGTGGGTCCACATTCTCTTATCATCTGGGACCCATGCCTCACGTCGTCGTGGACTGGCGGCGTGGGAGCATTGGCTAGCTAGGCAAGCTATGCCATGTCCCGGCGCCCCACAGCCGTGGGAAGCGCCACAGTGGATACCCTCAAATGAAAGCTGAAAGTCTGAACTTCAACTGCATCTGATTTGTTTTGTTTCAAATTCATTGTGGTAATGTCTAGAACCAAAATTAGATAAATGTTGTCTCTGTCCAAATATTTATGGACCTAACTGTAGGTGGGTAGGACTACTATGACTTCAAGATCCGAATACACAACTTTGTACTTTTCTTTTTAAAAGAACCCGCCATTTTCCATTTTATTTTCTATGTAAACAGTAATGTTTCTGATAACTCACTTAAGTTTTAAACAGCAGAGGCGACACTGACAAATGAGTTCCAATTTACAATGCCTCGCAAAAATATTCGGCCCTCTGGAACTTTTCAACCTTTTCCCACATATCATGCTTCAAACATAAAGATACCAAATGTAAATTTTTGGTGAAGAATCAACAACAAGTGGGACACAATTGTGAAGTTGAACGAAATTTATTAATTATTTAAAATTTTTGTGGAAATACAAAAACTGAAATGTGGGGCGTGCAATATTATTCGGCCCCTTTAACTTAATACTTTGTTGCGCCACCTTTTGCTGCGATTACAGCTGCAAGTCGCTTGGGGTATGTCTCTATCAGTTTTATACATCGAGAGACTGAAATTCTTGCCCATTCTTCCTTGACAAACAGCTCGAGCTCAGTGAGGTTGGATGGAGATCGTTTGTGAACAGCAGTTTTCAGCTCTTTCCACAGATTCTCGATTGGATTCAGGTCTGGACTTTGACTTGGCCATTCTAACACCTGGATACGTTTATTTGTGAACCATTCCATTGTAGATTTTGCTTTATGTTTGGGATCATTGTCTTGTTGGAAGACAAATCTCCGTCCCAGTCTCAGGTCTTTTGCAGACTCCAACAGGTTTTCTTCAAGAATGGTCCTGTATTTGGCTCCATCCATCTTCCCATCAATTTTAACCATCTTCCCTGTCCCTGCTGAAGAAAAACAGGCCCAAACCATTATGCTGCCACCACCATGTTTGACAGTGGGGATGGTGTGTTCAGGGTGATGAGCTGTGTTGCCTTTACGCCAAACATATCGTTTTGCATTGTTGTCAGAAAGTTCGATTTTGGTTTCATCTGACCAAAGCACCTTCTTCCACATGTTTGGTGTGTCTTGTTGCAAACTTTAACCGACATTTTTTATGGATATCTTTGAGAAATGGCTTTCTTCTTGCCACTCTTCCATAAAGGCCAGATTTGTGCAGTGTACACTGATTGTTGTCCTATGGACAGACTGTCCCACCTCAGCTGTAGATCTCTGCAGTTCATCCAGAGTGATTATGGGCCTCTTGGCTGCATCTCTGATCACTCTTCTATTTGTTTGAGATGAAAGTTTAGAGGGACGGCTGGGTCTTGGTAGATTTGCAGTGGTATGATACTCCTTCCATTTCAATATGATTGCTTGCACAGTGCTCCTTGGGATGTTTAAAGTTTTGGAAATCATTTTGTATCCAAATCCGGCTTTAAACTTCTTTACAACAGTATCACGGACCTGCCTGTTGTGTTCCTTGGTCTTCATAATGCTCTCTGTGCTTCAAACAGAACCTTGAGATTATCACAGAGCAGGTGCATTTATACAGAGATGTGATTACACACAGGTGGATTATATTTATCATCATTAGTCATTTAGGACAACATTGGATCATTCAGAGATCCACAATGAACTTCTGGAGTGAGTTTGCTGCACTGAAAGTAAAGGGGCCGAATAATATTGCATGCCCCACTTTTCAGTTTTTGTATTTCCACAAAAATTTAAAATAACCAATAAATTTCATTCAGCTTCACAATTGTGTCCCACGTGTTGTTGATTCTTCACCAAAAATTTATATTTGGTGTCTTTATGTTTGAAGCATGATATGTGGGAAAAGGTTGAAAAGTTCCAGGGGGCCGAATACTTTCTCAAGGCACTGTAATACAGGAGCAGCTAAAATAACAAGAACGTCTGCCATAAATCGGCTCTCCATTCGGGCCACACTTCCACAACCAAAGGCTTCAGAAGATTACACCTTTAAAGGAGTTGTTCCACGAACAAAGTACATTTTAATCTATAGATCTTGGAATAATAATACATTCCAAAATTCGATGTGTAAAAAAATAATGTCCCTGTGCCAAGATAATTTGGAACATCTGCTCCTGCTATGTACTGTGTAATGGCTGTGTCCGACCATGAGGAGCTGCTCCAGTTCACGGTCAGCGCATACCACATCTGGCCAGAGGGAACAACATAAGCCACTTATGATAGGTGAGTATATAGACTAAACAGCAGTGGCTCGCAGCTGGTGCTTTCTGAATTAACACATTTACCGGCCTGTATTATCACGTGAGTTAGTGTTTCTGCGTCGTCTCCAGAAATTTGAGCTCATCCTTAATCAAGTCAGTGACATAGGAGCTCCAGTGGCTGCTGAGCTTAAATGTCAAGGACATGATTTGATATGATGTGTGCAGATTGCTGGATACGTCACAGAATCACTGAATCCTGTGATAAAACAGGCAGGTAAATGTGATACATTAGAATATAGAAAATATTATGAATAAAATATAAAAATCTTTTGAACACAAATGCTTGTTTTAAAAAAAAAAAAAAAGAGGGAATTGGAGGCAGCCAATCACACAAATAATTTACACGCTTTCACACACATAGGTTATTAGGTTGACTTACCTGTATGCGTTCGGATATGGGCAAGGAATGCCATAGAATTACTGCTTTTGCATATCTTGCCACAGTATTTGCACACATTTCCTTGATTTTCTTCTCTTTCTTTGTTTATTTGCTCTGTGTCCTCCTCAATGTACTTTTTGACCTCCCTGAGCAATTCTTCATGCTGTTCTTTAATATGTATGAATAAACTCTGTTCAGAATCAAAAGGTTCAGTGCATTTTACACATTTAAACGTTCCACCTCCTTCACGTCGCTCTTCAAAACTGGCCAACTCGTTTTTGTTATGGCCAATGCTGGCCAAATGCTGATGAAGATTACTTTCTGTAAAAAAGGATTTACCGCACAGCAGGCAATGGAAATGTTTTTCTTTTACGGGATGTTTCATAGAAATATGAACATTTAACCCACTGAGGCCATCAGCTAGGAATCCACATTCATTGCATCGTATTCGGTTCGAGTCTCCTTGAGAATGTCCATTGGCTTTTTTTTTCCTTGTCAGTTGCGGCTCCTGAATTTTGGGGGCAAGGCCGCTGAACTTTGATGTATTGGTTGTATCACTTTCTAAGGACTCATTGCAAACAATTTTTAGCTTTACAATGGAAGAATCAAAAATGTGCTCGCTTTTACTAATAATGCTATTAGGTTCTGATGAAACTTCAGTCACTACTTCACTCTCTGAAACCTTCCCAGGATCATTATTGGTAACAGTATCTCTACCGACAGAGTCTTCATGGACTAAACAGATCTGTTCAGTAACCTCTGTGATGAGGCTTTCCTCTGCACTTAAAGCAACTGAATTTGTTGGTTGTAGCGTTTCATCTTTTACTGGTAAATCAGTGTTTTTTTCCAAGCCCTCTAATTTACCATCTTCTGTGGGTTCAGACTCATCTGTCACTTGGGATACATTATTATTGGTCTGTAAAATGGGGCACAGATCTGTATTCCCATTACTGGACAGTGGGCTCTGATCAATTTCTACAACACCTTCACTAGAGACAGCACATGGCAATCCTTGTACATCATATTCTGCCTTTTCCATAGGTGAGGGACATGGGGACTTAAGAGGAGCTTGACGATTGACTTTGTGTGTCTCGGAGGACACATGTGTGAGCATATCCTTGTGTGTTGGAGAATAGAAATCACATGCTTTACAGTAATATTTATATGCCTTCATATGCTTCTTTTTTACATGCACCTCTAAAGATGTAGCTTCCCCAACAAATTCACAATACATGCATTTCTCATTCCCAAGATTTGTGCTTACATTTTGTACATCTACAACTGTGCCAAGATGTTCATGTGTAGATGTATTTTCCTGAATACTAACTGGATTATCAGTAGGGACAGGTTGCTCCTGGGAAGTGGTCAAATGTTTATTAGTAACAGCTAAAGCATTTCCTTTTTTCTTAACAGAAGCTTCAAACTTTGTACCATCGGTAGAAACCACAATTTCGTTTTTCTGCTGGTTGAGTTGCTGCTCTTCTACCCGATTCTTATGCTTTTTAGTTATACAGTGCCGCTCCATGTCGCCTTTAGTTACAGTGTCATAATTACATACCTTACATTTATAGTTGTACTGATGTGTATGCTTCCTCCTAATATGCACTTTAAGGTTCGTTAAACTGGATGCTTTAAGTCCACAGTAAGGGCAAGCGATAGGAAGATTTCCCTTCGGCCGTCCTCTTTTTGGAGTGTTTAAACACATGAGTGCAGTCTTACTTGGGGCGTGTTTAGAACAAGCAGATTCTTCAGTGGAGGGAGTACCTAATTCAGAAGGTGCCTGTGCTTCCCCACCATCCTCATCTTGAGGTCCATCTTTGTGCATCAGTGAAGGCTCAATAAATGAAACCCTCTCAATGCACTCATCAAAAAGTAACCCAATGTTGTTTTTCCTGGCGTTTTCAATATGTTTACTCCGTTTTATATGTCTCTCCATACCTTCCTTATACATTGTATATATATTGCACGCTTTACATAAAAAGTGATAATCACGTGTATGACGAAGCTTGATATGTCTTGTCAAGACTGTAGATGATCTGGTTTTATAGAAACACTTTTTGCATTGAAATTGAGGTTTCTTGATTTCTTTTTCAATACAATCTGTTACTGGTACTTCTACTTCTTGAAGACCAGCATGATTCTCATCTTCCATCGGAGATTCTTTTGAAAAATCCGTCTTCACCACGTTCTCGACATTAACATTACCTTTTTTGTCACGCACCCCGATGTGTGCCTGTGTTGTTTCATGGTGTAACTTGTCATCAAGTGATTTAAAGTAAATATTGCAAACATTGCAACGAAAAGACATCTCGTGTTTGGATTTCATGTGACTTTCAGTACAATCTGTTACTGGTACTTCTACTTCTTGAAGAACAGCTTGATTGTCATCTTCTTTCTGAGTTTCTTTTGCAAGATCCATCTTCAGCACCATGTTCTCGACAGTAGTATTACCGTTTTTGTCATGCACCCCGATGTGTGCCTCTGATGTTTCATGGTGTAACTTATCATGTGTTTTAAAATAAATCTTGCAAACACTGGAATTAAAATACATCTCGTGTTTGGATTTTGTGTGACTTTCCATACTATCCGTTAGTGGTACTTCTACTTCTCGAAGACCAGCATTATTCTCATCTTCTTTCTGAGATTCTTTTGCAAGACCTGTCTTCACCACCATGTTTTCGACATTAGTATTCCCTCTTTTGTCCTGTGACCAGATGTGTGCCTCTGATGTTTCATGGTGTAACTTGTCATCAAGAGATTTAAAGTAAATTTTGCAAACATTGCAATGAAAATACATCTCGTGTTTGGATTTCATGTGACGTTTGAAGGTTGACTTACTTGTAGTTTCGAGCCCACAGAGGTAACAATTTAACAAAACAGTACTTTTCTTATGATTATCATTCTGGCAATGCCTTTCAAACTCCTCTTTGGTCACACACGAGTATCCACATGGTTGACAATAAAACTGCATTTGAGTAGCATGGCTCTTCCAGAAATGAATAATAACGTTTTCTTTGGTACTAGCGACATCCTTACAGTATAAGCAACCATATTGTTCTGTAAGCTGCGTTGATTGTATTAGTTTGAATGTAGCGGGCTGTGAAGTACTTTCAACATCATAAAGAACTTCCTCACGAGTAGCGCTTTCACTTGTCAGATATGTTGCTGATGCAGATTTTTTGAGGAATGTTTTTACTGTAGGATTTCCATTTCCCTTTAAACACACGATGGAATCTTCGAGTTTACCTTTATTACTTATAAGACGTTTTTTTAATTGTCCAAAACTATGCTTTCGTCTAAACAAGTATCTCCTCTCATGTTTGTTCCGATCATTCTTCAGCTTGGCTTTTATCTTGCTAATAGTTTTTATTAAACTTCCTACTTTCTTTTTGGTTTCCGACTCTCCGACACAAAACGCGTCTTCTGGGTTTGGTTTGCAAGTATTCAATGAGGAGGTACAAAACACTTTTTTCTCATCACTATGTGAGGCTGTCCCTTCCATCTGTAAAGTCCTCGTATTATCCATGTTGGATGGGAGTTCATTATCTTGACTCAAAGCAGTTTGTGTTTCTAATATTTTAAGAATAGGGTCTGACGTCTGATTTCTACATTTACTTATTGCAATTGTTCCTTCTTTATCACACTTTTCTTCTGTAATAGTTTCTTGACTTTTTTGATCAATAACAACCTGTGTTAATAAGAATTTTTCATATGCACTTTGAAAGTGTTTTTCTATCTGGGTTGAAAAACTGTTTATAGCAGGGACTTCAGAAGCCTTACATGCATTATTGTCAACAGGACCATCGTCAAGTTTCTCATCCACAGTGTCAAGTTTATCCTCTAGTTTCTCATCCACAGTGTCAAGTTTATCCTTCAGTTTCTCATCCACAGTGTCAAGTTTATCCTTCAGTTTCTCATCCACAGTGTCAAGTTTATCCTCCAGTTTCTCATCCACAGTGTCAAGTTTATCCTTCAGTTTCTCATCCACAGTGTCAAATTTATCCTCTAGTTTCTCAGCCACAGTGTCAAGTTTATCCTTCAGTTTCTCATCCACAGTGTCAAGTTTATCCTCTAGTTTCTCATCCACAGTGTCAAGTTTATCCTCTAGTTTCTCAGCCACAGTGTCAAGTTTATCCTCCAGTTTCTCAGCCACAGTGTCAAGTTTATCCTCTTTGGTTGGCGATGTGGGACAACCTATAGATTGCTCATCGGTGGAGCTCAGAACATAATGAACGGTCTCAGTAGTTTCCACTTGACTGACATGCAAGTAATGTTGGCCATCACGATAATCCTTATTATTGACTTCCTTCTCTGGTACAGACAATTGTGGTCCCAACTTTGCTCTTTTTGGCAAACAAGGAATTTCAGCGTCCTCTCTAGCCTCACTGGCTGAGGGACAGGACTGTGGATACGGTCTCTTATTGTTTGCAGATTCATCTTTAGTTATGTTAGTACCATCTTTTTTCTCAACAGATACCATTTCTGCTATAGATTGATTTCCTTCATTCTTTTCAGTCTCCATTTTTAGTAAGTCATAAAATGTCCATTGATAAGAAACTTTCCCTAGTTAAAAAAAAAAAAAAGCATGTAAGTGATAAAAGTAACAATGGACAATATAAAAACACAAAGACATTTTAAAAGCAGTATCTGAATTCTTTACCTCCATGGAGATATTTACAGAGATTAAGAAATATAGGAAGAAATTATTTTCTCAGTGAGGAAAAATATTGGAAGCCATGTCATTCCAGGACATTAAACAAGATTACACTGCAGAGATCAATACTGTACATGTACAATGAACAGTGGTTTATTGGAAACAATACACTAGTGTCAATAAAATTGTTCACATCAATAATTAGCTATTAAGTATCACTAAATCCTATTCCACCCTCCCCCAAATATTATGACACGGACAGGAAAGAATAAATGCCACGTACGTACACTAAAACAACCAAGTTGTTAAAAGTCTGAGAAACCAAGGGCCGAGTCATCATTGGTTTTACATTTTTTGTGTAGTTTTTATTGGCTATTCTTCATTAGCTTTTTTTAAAATCAATTTTGTGTGTTCTGTTTGTATTTTTTTTTAGTTCTCCATTGTGGGCAGAATTTATGCTTTCCAGATTCTTTCATCTGATTCATCATTTGCAACTTTTCAAAACGTTGAAAACTTTTTGTGCAAATGTGCTGCACAGTCCTCCTGGAGTGATTTTATGAATGGCAGATTTCCTCCTCACCATTCGCAATTTTTGTAACATTGTGCACTAAAAAGGTTAAAGAGAATCTGTCACCAGGATTTTGTTACCCCATCTAAGAGCAACATGATGTAGGAGCATGGACACAGAATCCAACGATGAGCTTACTGGACTACTTGCTTAAAATTTTGATAAACCCACTGTTATATCTGCTGCAGATTATCAGCTTTCTGATTTCTGATCTCTGTATTACCTCACCCACAAAACTGAGTGGCAACTTTCTGTGTACACTGTGCATAGGCAGAAAGCTGCCAATCAGTAGTGGGTGGTACTTAAGTGATAATCTCCTGATGATGAAAGTGATTTTATCAAAACCAGAGCAAGCAGCCCAGTAAGCTAGGTCTGCATCATGCTGCTCTCAGATTAGTTTGCAAAAAGCTGGTGACAAGTTACCTTTAACCTTTTTTCTGAAGGAAAAGTGACTTGAAAACAAATGTAACTGAAGAATCGGGGTCCAAGTGTTTAAAAAGTAAGACACGTTCTCCTAAAATAGGTGTTACGCCCGAAAGTGGCATACACTGTGCCGCAGGACCGAGCCTGTCTAGGAACGGGCATAACTAAGCAGCTACCAGGTGTTCACAGGAGCTCCTGATGGTGGAAACAAACTTGGCTGCAGGTAGCCACCAGGTAAAACTCCTAGATAGATCCTAGACTGCAGGTTCACTGAATGATTAGGGATGTGTTCAGACACACCGGTCTAGGATACTGGATCAGGCACTGGCCGCTCACGGACCATTCAGGCACTGGTCGCACTGGGAATAGGGTACTTCAGATTCAGGACTGGCCACTGCAGGACCAGAGGACAACGTTCAGGACACTGGCCGCACCGGGACCAGGGGATCTCACAACTACCTGGTAGAACACCAACTACCAAATAATTGAACTCGTTGGTTGGTGACTCCCTAAGGCCTTCTTCACACATCCATTTTGTATGTCCGTATACATTCCGTTTGTTAAGGACCATAAGTACGGACATACGGACACCCATTGTACTCAATGGTGGTGCACACGTCAAGTTTTTCATATGGACGGTGTACCCGTGTGAAAATCCTCGCAGACATGTCAGTTATTTTTTGTGCAGAATGGATAACATGCATTCTGTACACTGCTGACACACAGATGACACCCGTGTGTTATCAGCATGACAAGTACCAGCGCCTGGGAAGAAGCGGTACAGTTCGCAATGTTCCCTGGCGCAGGCCTGCAGCTGAAGGCAGCTCTCATCATTGTCTCCTGCTAGCACTTAGCTCAATGATGGGAGTTGTACGCAGCAAATGGGTAACTCCTGTCTGAAATACATAAATACAAAAACGGTATAGGCTCCTGCGCAAGGAGGGAAAGCCCATGGGGATAATGTTAATAATCTGGGACAAGGGAAAATGCCCATAAGGTTCCCCAGCTATTAATAACAGCTCACAGCTGTTTGCTTAGCCTTTCCTGTTGAATTTACGGAGGACCCCCCCAAAAAAAAAAAAAAAGACTTGGGATCCCCCTTTAAATTCAAACCAGCAAAGGCTAAGAGAAAACTCACAGTGCCAGCGGTGATCTCATTGAGGTCACCGCAGTTCATTGTGCCGCTTACAGTGAAAAGTGGGAATGCAGCTACAATGACCGGTGGTGAACTCTATGGAGTCACGGCCAAACGTGACTGTTTCCTCACACGCGTAAATTCGTCTCAGGTGATGCACGTGACCCGTTACATCAGCAACAGGCTGAGGGCATTTAGCAAAATACGCGCGCTGCCCCTTTAAGCGCACTGGAGCACTAGGCATGCCGCTGGGAGCTGTGGTGCGCACACAACCAGGAAGCATGCCGGGGAGCATAAAGTTCATTTTCTCCCTGATGCATTTGGCTGTTTGCAGCATCATTAACCCCATATCTGGAGGGTTAACAGCGTTATACCTGGTGACAGGTTCCCTTTAAATTGAACACAGATTATTTTATTCTAGAAATGAATCAATTAAACATTCACAATGCAAACTATTATATTCATAATTGATCCACTATCGTCAATCACTATTGAATACTAGTACATACTTGTTTTGTGAATGACCTGAAAGGAAACAGGATCAGAGAATTGTACACTACACTCAACAAATAGGAATTATAAGCAAGGCCGTATGCTAACCGCACACATCATGTAAGGCAATCATTATCAAGACTGCTTTACTGTAAGTTCTGATCAATATTTCAGTATCCTTATAGATGGCTTGAGTCTAAATGATACTTGTAACTACTCAAAAAACAAATAATCACAAAATAATCACTAATTAAGGTAATTTGCCATTTAACCCCTTCCTAACTGGCCGATTTTACGTTTTGGCGCTTACGCTTTCTCTTCCCCTTTTTCGACAGGGCACAGCTTTTTTTTATTTTTTTCCTGTCGCTATAGCTGTATGGGTGCTTATATTTTGCGGGATGAGCTGTTGCTTGGAATAAAACAATTACATTTTACCATACAATGTTCTAGAAAGCAGGAAAAAAGTTCCAAGTGCGCTGAAATTGCAAATAAAATAAAACCAAGTAAAACAATTCTACAACTGTTTCTTTGGGTTTTGTCTTAATGGCCTTCATTGTGCCTTAAAAATGACCTGGCAATAGGATTCTGCAGGTCAATATAATTACGACAATATCAAGCATGATTGTTTTCTTTTTTTTATTTAAATGGTGAAAAGTTCATTCTGAAATTTCTAAAAACAAACAGAAAAAAAACTAAAGATAAAATTTGGGTTGTGTTACCATTTCCTGAAACCCATAACTTTTTATTTTTCAGCCAATTAAGGTGTGTAAGGGCTTCTTTATTGTGTGGCGATCTGACATTGTTATTAATATCATTTTGGGGTGCATAGAATGCGTTACATTTATTATTTTTAAGGAGGCACAGTGTCTAAACAACACAAACCTAAATTCTGGAGTTTCGATTTTTTTTCTCTTTACGACATTTCCTGTAGGAGTTAATTCATCCTATATTTCGATTGGTCAGACTTTTATGGCCTTGACGATACCAAATATGCTTATTTTATTTTTATTTGATTACTATTAAAAGTGGGATAAGTTTTTTTTTTTCTAAATTTTAGTTTGTAGTCAGACAAGAGTATTTCAATTCGTCTCGCATGTACTGCTATTTTGAGGTCTAGCCACAGATTTTCAATGTGTTCAGATCAGGGGACTGTGAGGAACATTGTAAAACCTTCAGCTCTTTAAGTTTAGGCCTTTTAGAAAGCATTTCATCTTCAACCTGCTTAACTGTTCACGATAACAGTCATTTTGACCAGTGGTGCCCAAACTTCTACATGCCGCTGTATCAGTATGTCATATGTCAGGAAGGTGCCAAACATTCCTATATAACAAACACATCCCTTATATTGTTATTGAGTTTTAAAGGGATTGTCCAAAACATAACAATGAATTTAATATTTATGTCTATTTGATAAAAAAAACAACAACAATTCTAATGTACTTCAATTAACAATTCACTACTGCTCCCACTCTGTTTTTTTTTTTTCTTACATCTGATGATATTGTTTTGGCTCCCAGCAGGCGCTGGGGATTCTCAAATGGGGTGTCATTAGTGGGATGGCGCTGTGGTCACTGCTGCAGCTGCTGTGACCATCCTAAACAGGATGGCACCAAGGACAACCCTTTCGGGGGCAGGTCTAGGACCACTGCTATCCTTGTCTCTACTATGATGAGTGCCCAACAGTTGTTAATTCCGATGCATGCTCAGTATGGGCTTCCTGCTTGCAACCATATTACTTTCAGTGAGCACAAACAATGCGCTCCCCTGCAGGTTATAAAGAGAAGTGACAAGCTGGCATGAGAGCAAAACAGAGGCCAGCCCAGCTTCTGAAAAGGATGACACTGATGTCCCTTGCAGGGTGGTGACAGCAGATGCAGCAGTAATTGAAGAAGACTCTCTGGTGACATTCCGTTAGAGAATCCTCAATGCATGCTGGGACACTCAATTGAAACTTTATGGGAATTAAAAAAACAGAAGTTAGAGTGGAGAGAACATTAGGGAATTTTTAATTAAAGAGACCCTGTCATGTCAAAAAACGCTATTAACCTGCAGATATGCGATTAATCTGCAGGTTAAAAGTGTTCCATAGCTGAAACCGTGGCTGCCGGGAGTAAATGAACTTTAAGTCTCTGGCTTTCAGTCATAGGGGCCCAGCTTCAGTCACCGCTCAGTATATAGTGAGCAGTGGCGTAAACGCATCCGACACTGACCATCCGTCAGCTCTGTACTGATGGCACCGACTGACAGCCGGCTTTGTACTGATGGCACAGACTGACAGCCGGCTCTGTACTGATGGCACCGACTGACAGCCGGCTCTGTACTGATGGCACTGACTGACAGCCAGCTCTGTACTGATGGCACCGACTGACAGCCGGCTCTGTACTGATGGCAGCAACTGACAGCAGGCTCTGTACTGATGGCACCAACTGACAGCTTGCTTTGTACTGATGGCACAAACTGACAGCCGGCTCTGTACTGATGGCACCGACTGACAGCCTGCTCTGTACTGATGGCACCGACTGACAGCCGGCTCTGTACTGATGGCACCGACTGACAGCCGGCTCTGTACTGACGGCACGACTGACAGCAGGCTCTGTACTGATGGCACAAACTGACAGCCGGCTCTGTACTGATGGCACCCACTGACAGCAGGCTCTGTACTGATGGCACGACTGACAGCCGGCTCTGTACTGATGGCAGCGACTGACAGCAGGCTCTGTACTGATGGCACGACTCACAGCCAGCTCTGTACTGATGGCACCGACTGACAGCCGGCTCTATACTGATGGCACCGACTGACAGCAGGCTCTATACTGATGGCACCAACTAACAGCCGGCTCTGTACAGATGGCACCGACTGACAGCAGGCTCTGTACTGATGGCACCGACTGACAGCCGGCTCTGTACTGATGGCACCGACTGACAGCCTGCTCTGTACTGATGGCACCGACTGACAGCCGGCTCTGTACTGATAGCACCGACTCACAGCCGGCTCTGTACTGATGTCAGCGAATGACAGCCGATTCTGAACTGATGGCGCCGACTGACAGCCGGCTCTGTACTTATGGCACCGACTGACAGCCGGCTCTGTACTTATGGCACCGACTGACAGCCGGCTCTATACTGATGGCACCGACTGACAGCCCACTGTCAGTCAGTGCTAGAGAGTGGTTACATATGCCACTTAGTGTATACTGAGCAGGGATTTAAGATGTGCCTCTATGACTAAAAGCCAAAGGCTGCCAGGAGGAAATGTTCATTTCCTCCCAGTAGACAGGCTTTCAGTGCAGCGGCAGCACGGCTTTAGAACACTATTAACCTGCAAATTAAGCCCACATCTGCAGATTAACAGTGTTTGGGGACACGACAACCTCCCTTTAAAGTACATTAAAAACTTGATAGCTTTTCCAAGTAAATAGTTAGATATTAATATTAAATTCACTGTGAGGCTTCAGACTACGCTTTTAATATTCACATTAGGTATGTAGCAGTTGACCAACATCTAAGACTCCTCACAAACGTTCAGCTTGGCTAAACAGGAATTTAACTTCTAACTAGTAAAAAATAAAACCTTCCATTTATTTTTTTCTCCGATAGGCTTGACAACTGCAGGCCACATAGATATCGGATTTACTGGAATATTAATTATATATTTATTATTATTATATATTTATATAGCGCCATTTATTCCATGGCGCTTTACATATGAAAAGGGGAAAAATATAGACAGATACAATAAACATGTGCTAGACAAGGGACGCATAAGTACAGAAGGAGAGAGGACCCTGCCCGCGAGGGCTCACAGTCTACAGGAATATGCCAGGATAATTTAACTTCTCTAACAAATTATTTGCATGGCATAACTATAATAATTATTTCCTGCACCTTGTGGATGAGGCTTGTGCGATCCAGAGTATAAATATATCTAGGACATAGTCTTATTAGGTACTCCTGCATTTATACAGAACAATTATTGTTTAATTATTAACTCAAAAAATGTAACTTAAAGGGCTTGTCCAAGACTATTTTTTTTTTCATATGGGCCCAAGGACTAACAGGCAGGTAAATACTACTGGCGCCGGCTCAGAGTGATCCTCGCTCCTGCCTACGATTCAGCTGCTCTACGTCAACAGGGCAGATCTAGTTCTTCCAGGCTGTTCTGCTGACAGGACGTGACTGCGGGCATCATGCTGATTGACAGCTGGCTTACTGTACTTATGGAGATGGCTGTCAATCAGCATGTCGGCAGAGCACAGCAGACTAGAAGCAGCTGCTCTGTCGACGTGATGTCAACAGAAGCGGCTGAATCGCCAACAGTAGCAGTCTGTGACCGCTCTGTGCCAACAGGCAGGTAGTAATACAATTAAACAGTTTTGGATAACCTCTTTACCACTGAAAAAAAATTTACCGACACATCCAGTGTTGAATATATGTATTTAATAATAAAGTAAGCCATTTGCGGCATTTGGATTGGCAACGTATTTACAGGCTGTAAAAACGAATATAATAAAGCAGTTTGAGATGGTTTAAGTGCCGCTCTGAAATGAGATGTTTCAACTGAGTGACCAAAAGACATTACAGTAGTGCTGGGGCCTTAGAGAAAAGACAGGTATTACGGTGACATCTAGTGGCCGAGAGCAAAATGGGAGAGGATTACTTTGGTGGACTGAAATAGATCTAAAAGTCAGATATGATATAGACGCAGCAAATAAACCACAAAAAAAGTTAATCTAGATTACAGAATAACAGAACTGAATAACATCGTCTATAGTCAGAACATATTTCCTGTGGTTTCCAGCCGAGATTTTCTCCGTTTGTAATATTTTTGCAGGCATTAATGTGGCACACATTGTATACTGTACCCAAGCTAATAATATGCACTGAACAGAAAAGCCAGACTCCCATAGAACTACTGACCCGAACAGAACCCACAGCACCAGACTAACAGGATGGGATTAGTATTTGTTTATACTGGGAATAGAATTATTTTTTTTCTTCTTATGGGAACCGTCATCTGATCCATGTTGCCCATATTGTGGACAGTATAAACCAGCCTGCCGCATGATCACAGTATTTTTCTCCTAAATGCTCAGACTTTTCAGAATGTACATTAACGCTTCGGAGACCAGACTAGTCCCCGACTAGCAAGTCCTTGCACCGCTCTAGCTGATTAAAAAAATGTCCTTTGTATAAAATGCATAGGAAACAACATCATACTTGGATTCATTGTGAATGCCAATTTTAAATGCTATGGAATAAAAGTTTTCAAAATACTTGAAAGAATTGGCTGGAAAATCTTCGATTTTCTATATAGTCTTTGGCCACAAGGGGTCGTTTTCCCTGACTGGTATCTGAGCAGCAGCTGTTATATGCCAGTTATGTGTTGCCATTCAGCAACCTAACAAGGTGAGTATCTCCCCTTTTTCTGACACCCCATTGTCACCGGATAAGACACTGTTGCACTTTTTTTCCTTTCCCAGTTTCTCCCTTCGCTTTTTTCCTACCCAAGGGGCAGTAGTGGTATTTATTTCCGTGCCGAGAAATATTGAAAGCCTCAACTAAGGTGAGCTGAAATACACGTTTGCAGAGACCTGTCAATCACCTGCAGCAGAGCTGGGGGAAAGCCAGCAGGGGGTGCCACACTAGTCTCCTCTATATATATTATCCCTGGTCAACTATTTAACCCCCTAATGACCACCGATATGCCTTTTAACGGCAGCAGTTAAGGGTACTTATGCCTCAGAGCAGCTTTTTAACGACGCGGAGAAATAAGTGGCTAGCGCCCCCCCCAGAGTCGACATTTCTCCTGGGTCTCGGCTACCCGGGGTAGCCGAGACCCTGGAGAACATGATTCGGGTCAGTTTTTACTGACCCCAGTGTTGAGATTGTCGTTATTCACGGAATAAAGGCGACCGCAAAAAAAAAAAGTCTGATTTCCCATTTAAATTTCTGTATCCTCTGATGTGATAGTACATCAGAGGAGAGAGAAATGGGGTCCCCTGATCCCCCTTGTATCCCTCTCAGCCGGCGGCATCTTCTTCCGGGAAGAAAATGGTGGTCACAAATTTTTCCTATTGGTTCATTTTGATCACTGTGATAGGGTCTATCACAGTGATCAAAATAAAAAAAAATAGTAAATCAACCCCTCCTTTTATCACCCCCTTAGATAAAAATAATAAAATTAAAAAAAGTATTTATTTCAATTTTTCCTTTAGGGTTAGGGTTATGGTTGGGCTTATAGTTATGATTGTGGTTATAGTTGGGGTTATAGCTAGGATTAGGGTTATGGTTGTGGTTGGGATTAGTTTGAATATTGCAAAATTTTCTAAATTTTTGCCAAATATCTGTTTTTTTTCATAAACGAAAGTTATATCGAAGAAATTTTACCACTATCATGAAGTACAATATGTCACGAAAAAACCGTCTCAGAATCAGTGAGACCTGTTGAAGCGTTCCAGAGTTATTACCTCATAAAATGACAGTGGTCAGAATTGCAAAACTTGGCTTGGTCACTAAGGGTTCTTACTCAAGATGTCAAAGGTTTAGGCAGCCTCAATCAGCACTATCCTATGACTACAGTGGAGGACAACCGTTCCATTCAGGTCATTTATGGCATATCGGCATCATCTGATAGGTGGGTTTGGGTCTATCACTTATTGGGAGACTCGTGACCCCGTGCTTTGCTATTCCAGGAGAGCAAGCGAGGTGCCCAGACATGCACACACCATCACTGCATATCTAGGAGTTAGAGGCACAAGCAATCCACAACTCCTATGGCTATCTAGGTATTAGGGGCCAATTTACACGAGCCACCCACATACACTACCCGTGTAGAAAGCTTTTACGGAGAGTGCTTCTGACATAGGGAGAGAGTTCCCACCATCAGCCCATTGGCCCTGCGTACAAACCGGAAGGGTGGGGTGTAGATGTATTTTCAAGGCATCCAGAGGCCCATCAATAGCTGCTGCCATCTTAGCCCTCCCACAAGACCCAGCCGTTCAATACAACGTGTACCGCATAATTAAAGTTTTTCCATTTCGGCACATATAAATTAACTTTTGGGATGCTACAATCAGACATAACTTAAGCTCATTTTTCAGTAGACACAGCCTATGAGGACTTTTCTAGTGGGAGAAGTTGTATTTTTCGAATAACAATAGAAAATATTTAAATTTGTTACATTTTGTATACAATTCTTTTGAGAGGGGGAATGGAAACATTGCAGTTTAAAAAACTATTTTCTCCATGTGCTGTTCCAATTGTGGTAATATGAAGTATATAGGTTTTGTTTTCTAAAGTCATCTCGCCTTTTACACCAGTTTTCTAGAGTACAAAAAAAGTAGCAAATTACGTCTTTTTGCTCAACAATGTGCAACATTACCTCTTTTTCACGGCTTACAACAGTTTTCTAAAAAGTAAAACTGACTTTAATCCACGCCAACCCATAATAGCCCATTTGATCTCATAATTAAAGGGGCAGTCCGGTCCAAATCAATAAGTCTGCAGTCACTCAGTGTGACTGCAGACTTATAAATCCCCCCCAGCATATGCACTGTGCACTGCAGGGATTCGCCGGTTTCTGAGCTGGGACCATGTATGCGTTATACATGCTCCCATGCAGAGCCCGTCCAGTGGACGCGACCTCGCTCCATATACTTGTATTGAGAGAGGCTGCACCCTCTAGTGGGCCATGCACATTGGACGGCCGCATCTCTAGTTGGGCCACAGCCTCGCTCAATACAAGGCTGACTATGGCCAGGAGAATGTGTAACCCATACATACCCTCCATCTTCTCCATTTTGTCAGTCCATGGTAATCGGACTGCAATCAGATGTCACCCAAGTGCGATCTGATGATTTTGACGCACTCATTGACTTGCATGTCTGAGTGTGATCTGAATATCGGATCAAACTTGGATATGCAGCAATTTTTCGCTCAGACAGTCTCCGTCCAAGGAAAAAAGTCTGACATATGCACAGCCCCATGCACAAACACTGGTCGGAGGAGTGTGATCTGATGTTTTGTCGGATCGCAATCAGACTGAAAATACGCTCAACTGCACCTGCCATTATTAAGAGGCACACTCCCCTTAGTAAATGAGGCGCATCTTACGCAAGCAGATATTTTATTAAGACTAAAATATTAATTCAACTTTAGTCATCCATATAATTACTGCTTGTCAGTGCCATAATCTATTAGGCAAGGCCTCTTGGAAACCTTAACTCCTTCACGACCCTTGACGTATCCATACGTCATGGCGATTTTGCACTAACAGGAGATGTGCATTTGAGCCGAGTGATCAGCTGATATCAAAGCTGATACAGAGCACTCACTGCCAGGACCGATGCTCGCACTGTTCCTGGCATATTAACCCCATAAATGCTGCGATAAAAAAAATGTGAAAAAAAAACACGATTAAAAAGACAAATGTAAATAAAAATGATACCGCTGAAAACATCATCTTGTCCAGCAAAAAACAAGCCGACATACAGCTCTATCAGTTGAAAAATAAAAAAGTTATAGATCTCAGAATAAATTGATGCAAAAAAAACCCAATTTTTAAAATAAAATAGTTTTTATTGTATAAAAGCGTCAAAACATTAAAAAAAACTATATAAATGAGGTATCACTGTAATCGTACTGACCTGAAGAATAAAGCTGTCTTATCAATTTTACCACACATGGAATGGCATAAAAAATAAAAACCCAAAAAACAATCCTGAATTGTTGGCATTTGTTCATTCTGACTCCCAAAAATCAGTATAGAAAGCAATCAAAATAAGGCATGTACCTGAAAATGGTACCAATAAAAACGTCAACTCGTCCCGCAAAAAAACAAGCCGTCACATGACTGTCAGCTATAATTTTTCCATATTTCTGCTATCAAAATATGGGATACAAATACTTGTTTTTGCAAATATAAAAAAGCGTCTTTCAGTATGTGACAGAAGCCAAACATAAAAACCCAATAAATAAATCTGGTATCGCTGTAATCTCACCAACCATACGAATAAAGTTGCCTAATCACTTATAAAGCACAAGGAACGGAGTAAAAAAATAAAACCAATTCTTCACATGCTGTTGATTTGTTCATTCTGCCTCCCAAAGATCGCAGTAAAACTCGGCTCACATCTATCCTGCGCGCTACGCTGAGCACTTACACCGGGGTTTCCATGTAAATCTCTGAAATATGTGACTCAGATGGAACCCCAAGTGGAAAATTCTCTATGAGGCAGATGGAGGCAGTGTGGACACTGGCCTGTGATTTGGCGGTGTCAGTCTTTTTAAGCGTGCATAAAACTGCCGTTGGCCAGATGGAGTCCAGAGTAACTGCTGCCTCATTATAGTGAATAGATCCTTCAGGGGTTTATCTGAAACACATCACTCTGAGACTAAGATGGAAACCCCAATATAAGTGCTCAGCATAGAGGGCAGGATAAATGTGATCCCAAAAGTTTTGTAAAATGTTTGTAACAAAAGCTTCAAATCAATTCACACAAAAAAAGCAAGTCCTCACTCAGGTCATCTGCCAACAGAAACAAACGGGACTTTCACATTACTGGTAGAACAAAGGCTCTGGAAAACGAAAATGGGTCCTCTCCCCCAAAAGAAATTCAGCAAATTCTGTGCTCTCAAATCAAAAGGCACCCCTTTCTTTTGAATCCAACAGTGTGCCTAAACCACATTTAGTGACCACGTTTCGCATTTCTCTAGCGATGACAGCCCTCCTAATTTACTGGTGTATGTCTCCAGAAGCATGAGCTGGGCATTGCAACTTACTGGTCACAATAGCAGATTTGCAATTTTCACTCAGCAACATCCACTGCTGCTTGTTTCTGGAAACCACACATGAAGTCTAAATCATCACTACATCTGTAAACTCCAAAAGGTGCGTAATTTCCAAAATGGGGTCACTTGAGTGGGGATTCTACTATTCTAGCACTTAAGGTCTCTGTTTATGGAGTCTGCAAACTATTCTAGGAAAATCTGCGCTCTAGGAGGCTAATAGCGCTCCATCCTTCCCGATTCTCCCCATGTGGATAAGTAGTACCGTACAGCCACATATGGGGTATTTCCACATTCATCAGAAATTGTGTAAAATCTTTGTGCCATTTTTACTCATTTCTTCGTGTAAAAATGTAAAATCTGGGTCTAAAACAACATTTTGGTGGTAAAAATGTAATTATTTTTTTCTCACTGCCCAATGGTATAAAATTCAGTGACACACCCATGGTGTCAATACGTTCACTGAAACCCTAGATGACTTAATTAAGAGATGAAGTTTGTAAAATGGGGTCTCTTATGGGGTTTCTGTTGTTCTGGCACCTCAGGGGTTCTACCAAGGTGACATGGCACCTGCAAACCATAACAGTAAAATCTGCACTATAGTATGAAGCTCTTTCCCTTCTGAGCTTATGCACTGTGCCTGAAAAGTATTTCCCCATTACATGCAGGTTATTGGCGCACTCAGAAGAAATTACACAACAAACTGAGAGGTCCATTTATCCTATTGGCCCTTAAAAAAATTAAAAACTTGGGGCTAAACAACATTTTAGTGGTAACAAATTATTTTTTCTTCCCTGACAATGGCATAAAATTCTGTGACACACCCATAGTGTCAATATGATCACTGCACCCTTAGATTAATTAATTTGGGGTTGTAGTTTGTAAAATGACATCACTTATGGGGGATTTCTGCTGTTCTGGCACCTCAGGGGCTCTACCAATGTGACATGGCGCCCTCAAATCATTCCAACAAAATGTGAACTCTAATATGGAGCTTCTTCACTTCTGAGTTTTGCACTGTGCCTCAAAAGTAGTTTTCAACCACATATGGGGTATCGGCATACTCAGGAGAAATTGCACAACAAATTTTGAAGTCAAATTTCACCTGCTATCCTTGTGAAAATTAAAAAATATGGGACTAAAACAACATTTTTTTGTGAGAAAAATATATATTTTTTTTCATTTTCACAGATCAACTTTGTAAAATTCTGTGAAGCACCTGAGGGTTCAGGGTGCTCATCACACGTCTAGCTAAATTCCGTGAGGTATCTTCTTTACAAAATGGGGTCACTTGTGGGGAGTTCCACTGATAGACACATCAGGGACTCTCCAAACACGACATGAGATCCGCAGACCGCTCCATCAAAGACTGAGTTCCATAAAGTCACTCCTTCATTTCTGACAAAATGGTAGTTTTCCCTACACAGGAGAAATTGTACAACAAATATGGGTTCCATTTTCTCCCATTACCCTTGTGAAAATAAAAAAGATAGGGATAAAATAACATTTTTTGTAGGGAACAATTGTTTTTTCTATTTTCACAGCTCAACATTATAAACTTCTGTGAAGCACCTGGGAGTTCAAGGTGCTCACCACACATCTAGATACAGTACAGACCAAAAGTTTGGACACACCTTCTCTTCAAAGATTTTTCTGTATTTTCATGGCTATGAAAATTGTAGAATCACACTGAATGCATCAAAACTATGAATTAACACATGTGGAATTATACATTACACTTTACAAAAAAGTGTGAAACAACTGAAAATATGTCTTATATTCTAGGTTCTTCAAAGTAGCCACCTTTTGCTTTGATTACTGCTTTGCACGCAGAAAAGGTGAACGGATGGATTCTTCATGCCTGGTTCCCACCGTGAAGCATGGAGGAGGTGGTGTGATGGTGTGGGGGTGCTTTGCTGGTGACACTGTTGGGGATTTATTCAAAATTGAAGCGGTGAACGGTCCAGCTCACCCCAAACCATCTCGATTGGGTTCAGGTCTGGTGACTGTGGAGGTCAGGTCATCTGACATAGCACCCCAACACTCTCCTTCTTGGTCAAATAGCCCTTACACAGCCTGGAGGTGTGTTTGGGGTCATTGTCCTGTTGAAAAATAAATGATGGTCTAACTACACGCAAACCGGATGGAATAGCATGCTGCTGCAAGATGCTGTGGTAGCCATGCTGGTTCAGTATGCCTGCAATTTTGAATAATTCCCCAACAGTGTCACCAGCAAAGCACCCCCACACCATCACACCACCTCCTCCATGCTTCACGGTGGGAACCAGGCATGTAGAGTCCATCCGTTCACCTTTTCTGCGTGCAAAGCAGTAATCAAAGCAAAAGGTGGCTACTTTGAAGAACCTAGAATATAAGACATATTTTCAGCTGTTTCACACTTTTTTGTAAAGTGTAATGTATAATTCCATATGTGTTAATTCATAGTTTTGATGCCTTCAGTGTGATTCTACAATTTTCATAGTCATGAAAATACAGAAAAATCATTGAATGAGAAGGTGTGTCCAAACTTTTGGTCTGTACTGTACATTGCTTAAGGGGTCTAGTTTCCAAAATGTATGCCACTTATGGGGGGGGGGTTAGGCACATCAAGGGCTCCCCAAACGAGACATGATGTCCGCTAATAATCCCACCCAGTAGAAGGTGAAGGGGTTAAAGTGAGCTGCCATGAAAACAAGACACCACACAATCCCTGTCATCCCGGTAATCACATGTACAGCAACTATGCCAGGGCAATCCCCATCGCATGCACGTCTAAGGCCGGGGTCACACTTGCGAGAAACTCGCACGAGTCCCGCACCTCAATACCTGGCACTGCCGCCGGCACTCGGGATCGGAGTGTGCGGCTGCATGTATTTCTATGCAGCTGAACGTTCTGGTCCGAGTGCCGGGTATTGAGGTGCGAGACTCGTGCGAGTTTCTCTCAAGTGTGACCCCGGCCTAAGGCTACATTCCCACAACGAGTATCTGGTGACTTTTTGATGTTGTACACTTTCTGGAGCATTTCTGCACCCATTAGGTAAATTTATCCGTGAAAAAAAAAACTCGGACCAATGTTATTCAGTGTGGCAGTACCGATGAGCAATTTCTTTGCATGACCATATTGTGAAAAAAGAAAATAATACAGATAGTACTCACCCCCTCGCCAGGTCCAGCTCTGACTCTCCGTCAACCTCTGCAATTGGCTTCAGCAGTGTCATGATGACTACAGGGCACATCACCACTGCAGCCAATCACTGAGCTCAGCAGATTATGTGGTCTACATCAGCAAAGCCAGCTGTAAAGTTCAGCGATTGGCTGCAGCGGTGATGTGCGCTGTAGTTGTGACGTCACCCCTACAGCCAATACAGAGAGACTGGAGCAGCAGCCAAGAACGGATGCTGGTCACAGCGAGGGGGAGCATCTTGGGTGATTTATGACTATGCAATGAAGTTTTTCGAAATGGAAACCCCTTATAGTAGAAAACACCCTTATACAGGTCACCAATTTTGGGCGTTTTTACATCCCTTAAAATAAATCAAATGAAGATGATCAGCCTCTTGTGAAACACAGATAAAAAGTATGCCACTGACAGATGTAACAGCAGTGACAACAGGTTGGGGACATGACAATTGATGAAACAGGGAGATTAGAGGAAAATTTTTCAGATTTTCCAATATTAAGCCTTAAGCAGCTGGATCTCATCCAAGAGATGGAGAAAGACAAAGATAAATTGTGAACGACTGAAGTATAAGAAGAAAATGATGAGTGGAGTTACACATTATCCGCATACAAATCACTACACAGCATTTGATTAAATATGGCTAGGATAAAAACACAGGCAGAACAAATCAAGGTGGTCCGCGTCAGGGAAGGAGCAAAACGGAATCAATTCTACAGGACACAACCTTGAAGTTTAATGCAAATCCCTAATTATATTTTTGTTCTAACATCATACATACAGTCAGGCAAGGAGTGGGCAATAAAGGAAGAGACAAATGCCCTCCAGCCGGGAGCAAACCCAGGAATGAGTAATGCAGGACACATCGCCTGCTGCCTTCCATGACTTTAATATGCAGAGCGATATCTTCAAGAGGTTGCCCACTATTTTTATATTGATGACTCACTTGCCGAGCTGCTCCATCTACTCATAGTGGCCGCCGCAGGGTACTACACATCCGCCTCTTACTGATTTGAATAGACGGTGAATGTGCAGTACCCTGCAGTGGCCACTATGAGTAGATGGAGCAGCTCGGCAAGGGAGTACTTCCGTCCGGCAGCCACCACTGATAACGGCTGATCGGAGGGGATGCTGGACGTTGGACCCCGGCCGATCAGACATTGATGATATCCCAAGTACAGGCCATCAATGTAAAAGTAGTGGACAACCTCTTTCATGATGTTCAATGTGTCACTTGCAGAAAATACATGGACATTATATGATTTTTTAATTTTATAAATTAAGACTTTATTTCTATTTGGTAAATGTATCATTATTCCATAAAAGGGTCAAATTAAAGATGTAGTCTATGCTTGGGGAAAAAAGTCTGCAGTCAGTATGTGAGCGAGGAATCATGACAGTGTGCAGTGCGCATGCGGTCACGATTTCCTGGTAGTGCCAATGTGGGCAGGTGCTCACTAAAAGTGAAAGAAGCCAAAGGTAGGTGACTGGAAGTATGCAAATCATGTACATGCAATGCCGGGGAACAGTGTCAGTGGGCACCTAGCAAGCTGTCACGATTCAGCAGTCACAGAATGACAACAGGAACTTATTCCGAGCCTAGAAAACCCGTTCAAGCTTTTTTATGTTAAAAATAAGGGGAAAAATCCATTCTAGTAGCCATATTTTATCCACACTGCCCAATGAGCCTCTTGTTCTGTACAGATGACTTTTCAGGAGAGCTTTCATTACAATCAGGTTACATAACTATTATTAAGATACAGGCAAGTAATAAAGAGTCACATCCGTTACTAGAGTGGATGGACACAGCTCACCTCCTCCCCTTCCCTGCAGAGCGACCTCACAAGAGTAAGTCACAGTAATCTCCGAGCAGTTTCCTATGTGGTTGTTGGAAAGTAAATCTCTAAACAAGCTGCAAACAGAGTAATAGGTGCGCTCTTACCAATATGACGTCCTCATAACATGTCTATCAGCTTTATTTCTAGACACAGAGCTAGACACAGCCCATGGACAAGACGGACACTGTATCTGGAGAATTTTATTTTTTTCTTTAAAGCGAGTCTGTCAGCGGGATTTCACACCGCACACTTTTTACATACGCATGGAGCTTTTTCAAATACTAAAAATTTGGGGAGTGAAACATTGCTCTATACTTATGGGCTCTTGGTGTCTCCCTTCTGAGTAATGTGATAATCTCCTGCTGATAAAACATTACATTATCAAAACTACAGCAAGAAGCTCAAAACTGCTATGTTTAGGTAGCTGAGGAGGCAGGAGCAAAAAACCGCATAGGCAGCCTAACACCAGAGAGGTTGGAAACTAATAGGTTGCAGACCCCTAAACTAACCGCACAACTAGAAGTAGCCGTGGGACGTTCCTACGGTGCCCTAGACGCCTCGTCACAGCCGGAGAGATAGCTATCCCTAAAGATGGAAAGAGGAAAGCTAACTGCCCCGGAGTAGACCCCAAAAGAATAGGAAGCCCCCAGACATATAATGGCGGTTAGACAAGATGAAAATACGAACACAGACAGAAAATAGATTGAGCAAACGCTGGGGCCCAAAACTGTCTAGATAGGACAGCAAAGGAGAGAATACTGTCTGCAACCCAAAAAACCCTAGGAAAAACTACAAAACTTCTGAATCCAAAAATACTGAGACCACACGGTCTCGACCACCTATATCAGATCTCTGGTGTGGACACGCAGCAACCCAGCAGTAAAATATCACAAGAACTGAGCAAATAACAAATACAAAAAATGAACGGAGACCAGCCAAAGCCCCCCAAAGGGGACCCGGCTGAAGACAAAAAGCAATGCAGCAAAAAGAAAGGAATTCAAACCACGGTAAAAAAAACTGAAAGAGACTTATCTGAATGCAAGCAGGAGACAGCAGAAAAGCAAGCTGAATTCCAACCTAGACCAGGAAGAACAATTGATCACCGGCGAGGATCATGGGAGGTCAGCTCACTTATATCAGGCCAGTCAGTATCATCTGACAACCACTCGTTAACTGCAGGTGTAGGACTCTTGGTGTTTAACATAGGTTCAATACCCTCAGCAACCACCAGTGGGAGCTTCAGCTCCGAAGTCGTCTCCAATACGTTCACAACAGTACCCCCCCACTTGAGGAGGGGTCACAGAACCCTCAATTGTGCCACCAGGACGATCAGGATGAGCTGGGTGATAGGCACGGACCAGTCTTTCAGCATGAATGTCAGAAGCAAACACCCAAGAATAGTCCTCCTGACCATAGCCTTTCCACTTCACCAAGTACTGGAGTCTCTGCCAGGCCAAACGAGAATCGAATATCTTCTCAATCACATACTCCAAATTGCCCTCAACCAAAACAGGATCAGGAGGCGCAGCCATAGGAACCAATGGCTCGACAAATCTCTTCAATAAAGATTTGTGAAATACGTTGTGAATCTTGAATGTTCCTGGAAGAAGCAAACAGAAGGAAACAGGATTAATAATCTCCACGATCTTATAAGGTCCAATGAACCTTGACTTAAATTTTGGAGACGCGACCATCATAAGGATATTTTTTGAGGACAACCAAACCAAGTCACCCACTTTAAATCGAGGACCATCAGTCCTATGCCGGTTGGCAAACCGCTGGGCCTTCTCCTGAGAGAGAGACAGCTTATCCACTACTTAATCCCAAATCAGCTGCATTCTCTCCACAATAGAGTCAACACCAGGACAGACAGAAGTCTCCACATGCCCTGAAGAAAATCGAGGATGAAACCAGAAATTGCAAAAAAATGGAGACATCAAGGTGGCAGAACTAGCCCTATTATTCATAGCAAACTCAGCCAAAGGCAAAAAAGAGACCCAGTCATCTTGATCAGCAGACACAAAACATCTCAAATAAGTCTCCAAGGTCTGGTTTGTTCTCTCAGTTTGTCCATTGGTCTGAGGGTGGAGCGCAGAGGAAAAAGATAGCTGAACTCCCAGTTTGGAACAAATTGTCCTCCAAAATCTGGAAACAAACTGGACTCCTCTGTCAGACACAATGTTCTCTGGAACGCCGTGCAACCGAACCAGCTGTTGAAAAAACAAGGACACCAACTCGGAGGATGGCAACTTAGGTAGTGGCACAAGATGTATCATCTTGGAAAACCTATCACAGATTACCCAAATAACGGTCATTCTCTGAGAGACAGGGAGGTTGGAAATAAAATCCATAGAGATATGGGTCCATGGCCTCTTGGGCACAGGCAATGGCATTAACAAACCACTAGAACGAGAGCAAGGTTTGGACCGAGAACAAGTTCCACAGGACTGCACAAGTCCCTGACGTCACGAGACAAAGTGGGCCACCAAAAGGACCGACTCACCAAATCTCTGGTACCAAAAATACCAGGATGGACGACCAACGTGGAGCAATGAATCTCGGACATCACATTCTTCCTCCACTGGTCTGGGACAATCTCCCAGCAGGGCAACGTTCAGGTTTATCCTCCTGAAATTTCTCCAAAGCCAGTCTCAAATTGGGCGAGATAGCGGAAAGAACCACACCCTCCTTCAGAATAACAGCAGGCTCAGTTACCTCAGGAGAATCCAGAAAGAAACTCATCGAGAGGGCATCCGCTCTTAACATTTTTAGTGCCTGGGAGAAAAGAGACCACAAAATTGAAACGTGTGAAAAACAAGGCCCACATGGCCTGTCTAGGATTAAGTTGCTTGGCTGATTCAAGATAGACCAGGTTCTTATGATCCGTGAGGACCACCATCTAATGTTTGGCTCCTTCGAGCCAATGTCTCCACTCCTCAAAAGCCCACTTCATGGCCCGATTACCCACATCATAATTACGTTCCGCTGGGGAAAATTTTCGAGAGAAAAAGGCACAAGGGTAACTCTTGGAGGTCTCCGGATCCCTTTGGGACAAAATGACTCCTGCACCAATCTCAGAAGCATCAACCTCCACCTGAAATGGTAGAGAAATATCAGGTTGGCGCAGAACAGGAGCAGAAGTGAATCTCCGCTTAAGCTCCTGAAACGCAGAAACTGCCTCAGGAGACCAAATCACTACATCAGTGTTATAACCCTCTTGTCAGATTCTGTTTCAGTTTGCTGTCACATGACCTTTTTTCCCTATTTAGTCTGGCTCCGCCCTTCTGGCTTTGCTGGACTTCATTGTATTATCTACTCTTAAGCTAGCCGGGTGCTCAGGTGCCTTACTCTGTCAGTTTTGCTTGATCTTAGGATCTCTTAGTATTTGTTTTCTGTTTTATTTTCCCTGCTACTATTTCTGTTAGGAGGTGTCCACCTTTTCACCCAGTCCCTAGATCTTGTAGGGATTCCTCCCTCGCAACTATAGGTCTTCGTTCAGACTAGCTGAGGACTTTAGCGGGTCTGGTCGCAGGATCAGGTTCCCCGTTACATCGTAGGGATCCAGCTCAGTCCTATTGTAGGGACAGAATTCCCACCTTTCCTTAGTGCTTGTAGCAGATCATAACAGTAAGTCCAGCCCAAAGAAAAAAAAAAAAAAAAAATCTCTAAGGAAACATTTTCTGTTTTCCATCATGGTGTCGGTTCGGGATTTGGCTGAACGCCTACAGGGTCTCTCTCTGGAGGTGGCTGAAATCCAGCAACACGTGAGTAGTTGTTCTGGAGCACATTTCGTGGAGCCAAAGGTACGTTTGCCTGATTTATTTTTTGGTGAACAACAAGATTTTTTTTCTTTTAAAAATGCTTGCTTGTTGTATTTCCGTTTGAGACCCAGATCCTCTGGTGATGAATCACAGCGCATAGGGTTCATAATGTCACTTTTGCGCAAAGAACCTCAGTACTGGGCCTTTTCTCTGCAGCCTGGTGATCCATGCTTTAGATCTGTGGATAGGTTTTTTTCTGCTTTGGGGTTGTTATATGACGATCCGGATCGTGTTTCATCAGCTGAGACAGAATTGAGACGTTTGAGACAGGGATCAGGTAATGTGGAAAAATATTGTACTCACTTCCGAAGGTGGTCCACACAGGTGGGCTGGAAAGATTCAGCTTTGAAAAGTTTACTTCTTGCAGGGTTAAGTGAAAGGGTTAAAGATTTGCTGATTGCTTATCCTATACCTGGTAACTTGCAAGAGGCTATGCAATTAGCCATACGGGTGGATAGGAGACTGCGTGCAAGGGTTAATGAGAGTAAATCTGCCTTGTCAGCTCCAAGTTTGGAGAAGGAATGTACTGACATTGCAGAGCCGATGGAAATTGGAGCAATGACACCTCACTCTCGGGAAAAAGAAAGCAGATTTGCTAAGGGCTTGTGTTTCTATTGTGGTAAATCTGAGCATTTCATTAAGAACTGTGCGCTTCGAATGAATAAAGAGAAAAAAAAAATGAGGTCAGTTTCGCCCATATAGCTTGTTTAAACAATAAAGGTGTCTTTCTTTCTGCTACCACTGCTGGTGAGGAGGAATTAATGGAGTTTCGGGTATTTGTGGATTGTGGTTCAATCTCTCAATGTGATTGATGGGAAATTTTTGGAAAAACTAAAATTAAAACCCAAACTTCTGTCTTCCCCTATTAATGTGGTGTCTGTGGATGGTTCTCACTTGAAAAATGTTACTCACCATATCTGTGAATTTCCTCTTCCTATTAATGGTGTTCATCAAGAGAATTTGGATTTGGTAGTTTTGAATAATTTGCCCTCACCGGTGATTTTGGGGTTACCCTGGTTAAAATTGCACAATCCAGTACTGGATTGGTCTACCAATGAAATTAAGTCCTGGAGTCCCAATTGTTATGACAAGTGTTGTAACGGGCGTATTGCTGCTGTAGTTAAGGGGGAGTTACCTGTACCTATTCAGGATTTTTGGAAAGTTTTTTCTGATAAGGAATCGCAGGTATTGCCTCCTCATAGAGATTATGATTGTGCAATTGAATTTGTCCTTGGAGCGACTCTTCCTAAAAGTCGTTTATTTAATTTGACTATTCCTGAGAGAAAGGCTTTGGAGGAATACATACAGACAAGCTTGGCCGCCGGTCACATTAGGCCTTCCAAATCTCCTGTGGCGGTTGGATTTTTTTTTGTTAAAAAAAAGGACGGCGGTTTACGGCCTTGTCTAGACTTTCGTGAGATTAATAAGATTACTGTACGCAATCCTTACCCACTGCCATTGATTCCTGATTTGTTTAACCAGTTAGTGGGGGCAAAGTGGTTCTCTAAAATTGATCTTCGAGGGGCATACAATTTTTTGCGCATGAAGGAGGGGGATGAATGGAAGACTGCGTTTAACACTCCACTGGGTCATTTTGAGAATCTGGTTATGCCTTTTGGACTTTCCAGTGCTCCGGCATTTTTTCAGAATCTTATTAATGACCAGGGGCGGAACTATCGTGGAAGCAGGGGAAGCAGCTGCCATAGGGCCCGGGCTAGCAGGGGGCCCGTCCCTGCTGCAGCTGTCTCCCCTGCGGCTGTGTTCCGCCGCCCATGGCCTGAGAGTCGGCGGTTCCCTGTGCTGGCTGTCATGCTGACAGCCGGCGCAGAGAAGCTGCTGCGTGCCGTCTCCCAGGAATCAATTGCACTGGTGTCTATACAGACGCCAGTACAATTGAAGCTCTGACCGCCGGGTCAGAGCGACGTCTGCAGCGTGATCATGTCATGTGATCACGCTGCTGACGTCACTCGTCGGCGGCGCCCAGAAGGGTGAACACTGGTGGTGAGTGTGCTCCACTGTGGAGCTGAAGATACCACCGAAGATTAACGGGGGCACATACTGTGTGAGTGATAACTCTGCATTCTTGGCTGCATTACTACTTGAGGGGCACATTACTACTGATGGGACTGGGAGAATAAGAGGGCTTATTACTAGTTATGGGGGCATAATGTGCCTGCATTAATAGTTATGCGGGACATGGTTACTAGTAATGGTAGCATAAGGGGGCTGCATTGCTACCAGTCCATTATATTATATTGTGTTTCCATAATGTCTGCTTTAAATACAGCTCTGATTTGGGCAAAAAGCTGGCCGTTATGAGACTGAAGAGTATTTTTTGGGCCTAGAGAATTGCTGTGATTTGCTCCGCCCACTGCTATTGGCTCCGCCCACTATCAGAACCCCGCCCCCCCGTCGCCCGTTTGGGAGAGGGGCCCCGTTCAAAATTTTGCTGTGGGGCCCCGCCATTTCTAGTTACGCCACTGTTAATGACATCCTTAGACCTCTGATCGGCAGAAGTGTGGTTGTGTATTTGGATGACATTTTGATTTATTCACCGGATCTGGAGTCTCATTGGAGGAGTGTGCGTGAAGTATTACAGTTACTGAGTGATAATTCACTTTTTGCCAAACTAGAAAATGTGAGTTCGCTGTACAGAGACTTAGTTTTTTGGGCTACATTGTCTCCAGTGAAGGTTTTGAGATGGATCCGGTGAAAGTGAAAGCTGTGCTGGATTGGCCTAGACCTATTGGTGTGAAATCAATACAGAGGTTTTTGGGGTTCGCCAATTATTATAGAAAATTCATAAAAAAAATTTCTGTGATTGCCAAACCTCTGACCGATCTCACCAGGAAAGGTGCTGATGCGGTTCAGTGGACTACTGAGGCCATTGAGGCTTTTGTGTTGCTAAAGGAGAGGTTCAGCTCTGCTCCCATCCTTACGCAGCCTGATGTGACTAAACCATTTTTGGTTGAGGTTGATGCTTCTTCTGTGGGGGTCGGCGCAGTGTTGTCTCAGGCAAAGACGGATGGAGTACATCCCTGTGCTTTTTTTTCAAAGAAATTTTCTGAGTCTGAACTAAATTATGATATCGGTAATCGGGAATTGTTGGCAATTAAACTCGCATTTGAACACTGGCGTCATTTTTTGGAGGGAGCGGAATTTCCCATTCAAGTCTTCACCGATCATAAAAATCTGATCTACCTTGATGCTGCCAAACGCTTGAATGCCCATCAGGCTAGGTGGGCACTGTTTTTCTCACGGTTTAATTTTACCGTTACTTACATCCCAGGTACTAAAAATGTTAAAGCTGATGCTTTGTCTCGCAGCTTTTCTCCTATGGTGGGTACTGAGGAGGAGGAGGAAAACATCTTGCAAGAGGGGGTTGTTATTGCTGTTTTGGACTCCATGTTGGAAGATGAGATTCTTAAAGCACAGGAGAATGCCCCATCTAACACGCCTCATGGGAGGTTGTTTGTGCCTGGTACCCTGAGGAGAGATTTGTTTGTTGAATGTCATGACTCTCGCCTGGCAGGTCATCCTGGAATCTCTGAGACCAAGAGACTTGTGGGTCGCAGTTTTTGGTGGCCAGGATGGCAGAAGGAAGTCATTAAGTGGGTACGTCAATGCACTGTGTGTGCTAGATCTAAGTCTTCTCATACTCCTGCTGCAGGGGTTGCTTTGCCCTCTGGAGGTTCCTAGTGCACCTTGGACACATTTGGCTATGGACTTTATTACTGACCTTCCCCCTCTGAGGGTTTCACTGTCATCTGGGTGGTCGTGGACCGTTTTAGCAAGATGTGTCACTTGGTTCCTTTCATCAAACTGCCCTGCGCTAAGACTCTCGCTAAGGCCTTTGTCAAGGTAATAGTCAGACTACATGGTGTTCCTACTGACATTGTTTCTGATAGGGGACCTCAGTTTGTGGCTCGTTTTTGGCGCGCCTTTTGTGACAGGTTGGGAGTTCATTTGTCGTTTTCATCCGGATATCATCCTGAGTCTAATGGCCAGACAGAAAGGAAAAACCAGGATGTTGAGCAGTTTTTGCGTTGTTTTGTGACTGATAATCAAGAGGGGTGGTCTGAGTTTCTGCCACTTGCTGAGTTTGCTCTTAACAACCATACATCCGCTTCTGCTGGTTGTTCGCCTTTTTTTTGTTGTTCTGGGAGACATCCGTCATTTGGGTCATTTTCCAAGTTGGGATCGGCTGTACCTGAAGAGGAGAATTTTTCTGGTGTTTTGGAGAGAGTTTGGACTGATGTGCGTGGTAATCTTCAGGAGGCTAACAAAAGATCCAAAGTGTATTTTGATAGAAAACGACAAGAGGTTTTGTTTGCTATTGGTGACATGGTTTGGTTGTCATCTAAGAATCTGCGCTTGAGGATTCAGTCTAAGAAATTGGGTCCCAAGTTTGTAGGGCCCTTTAAGGTGCTTCAGGTTATTAACCAATCTGCTGTTAAGTTGGAGCTTCCTACCTCCTGGAAGATTAATCCGGTGTTTCATGTTTCTCTCTTGAAAAAAGCTGAGGTCTCAGATGGAGACGTCTCGGCCACTGTTCCCCTGGTGGTGGAGGACGGGCAATATGAGATTTCCCGCATCCTAAATTCTAGACGGTATAGAGGGGGTTTGCAGTACCTCGTCGCTTGGAAGGGTTATGGACCCGAGGATAACTCATGGGTGAGGGCGGATGATGTTTCTGCGTCTAGACTTGTCAGAGCGTTTCACAAGAGATTTCCGGATAAGCCTAAGTCATAGGGGATCCGGAGAATCCTCTTTGAAGGGAGGGTACTGTTATAACCCTCTTGTCAGATTTTGTTTCAGTTTGCTGTCACATGACCTTTTTTCCCTATTTAGTCTGGCTCCGCCCTTCTGGCTTTGCTGGACTTCATTGTATTATCTACTCTTAAGCTAGCCGGGTGCTTAGGTGCCTTACTCTGTCAGTTTTGCTTGATCTTAGGATCTCTTAGTATTTGTTTTCTGTTTTATTTTCCTTGCTACTATTTCTGTTAGGAAGTGTCCACCTTTTCACCCAGTCCCTAGATCTTGTAGGGATTCCTCCCTCGCAACTATAGGTCTTCGTTCAGACTAGCTGAGGACTTTAGCGGGTCTGGTCGCAGGATCAGGTTCCCCGTTACATCGTAGGGATCCAGCTCAGTCCTATTGTAGGGACAGAATTCCCACCTTTCCTTAGTGCTTGTAGCAGATCATAACAATCAGAACCCTTCTTGGTCAAATCAGTCAGTGGCTTCACAATACCAGAGAAATTAGCTATAAATTTACGATAAAAATTAGTAAACCCCACAAATCTCTGGAGAGCCTTCAATGTAGTGGGTTGAACCAAATCACCAATGGCCTGAACTTTGACCGGGTCCATTTCAATAACAGACGGAGACAAAATGAATCCCAGAAATGAAACCTTCTGTACGTCAAAAAGACATTTTGATCCCTTCACATACAATGCATTTTCTCTCAAAATCCGGAATACAGTCCGAACATGTTCCACATGAGAATCCCAGTCATTGGAAAAAATCAAGATATCATCCAAATAAATTATCAGAAATTTATCCACGAAATCCCGGAAAATATCATTCATAAAGGATTGGAAGACGAAAGAGGCATTAGTGAGCCCAAAAGGCATCACTAGGTACTCAAAATGCCCTCCTGGGGTATTAAACGCCGTCTTCCATTCATCTCCGTGCTTGATGCGAATAAGATTATACGCCCCCCTGAGGTCAAGCTTGGTAAACCAACAAGCACCCTTCACTCTGAAAAATAGGTCAGAAATCAAAGGTAACGGATTTTGATATTTAACAATGATCTTATTCAGGAGACGATAATCAATACACGGTCTCAATGAACCATCCTTCTTGGCCACAAAGAAAAAGCCGGCGCCCGAGGGTGAAGAGAATGGTCTGATATGACCCTTCTCTAAAGACTCTTTGATATAAGATCGCATAGCCTCACGCTCAGGTACAGATAAATTAAAGAGCCGACCCTTGGGAAATTTACAACCGGGTACTAAATCAATAGCGCAATCATAACTCCTAATAGGAGGTAAGGATGCAGACTTACTCTCACTAAACACATCAGAAAAATCAGTCAAATAGTCAGGAACATCTTGAGACTGGGGGAGGCAGAAAAAACATCTTGAGACTGGGGGGGCAGAAAAAACAGGAGTGTCAGCACGAACACAATGACAACACCAACTGGTCACAGACACAGATTTCCAATCCAAAACAAGATTGTGAGTCTGTAACCAAGGAAAACCCAGTACAACAATGTCATGTAAATTATGTAACACCAAAAATTTGCAATTCTCTTGGTGGTCCGGGTCAACCCGCATTATCACCTGGGTAGAAAACTGGGGTTTATTTTCCGCCAAGGTGGTAGAATCAATGCACAGCAAAGGAATAGACTTCCGCAGGGGTATCATAGGAAAACCACAACGTTTGGCAAAATCAAAATCCATATAGCTATAGCTGCCCCTGAATCAACAAAAGCCTGAGCTGAAAATGTGGACATGAAGCAAATCAAGGTAACAGTCAACAGAAATTTAGTCTGAACACTACCCAAAACAACTGAGCGCGCAAAACATCTTCCCCGCTTGGGGCAAACGGAAACAGCATGAGAAGCGTCACCACAATAGTAGCACAACTTATTACGCTTACGAAACTCATGAAGCTGTGCCCAGAAGTCACTCCATCACACTGCATGGGCTCAGTGGCTGGCCCGCAAGGCATCTCAATCTCACGCACATTTCTACGCTCGCGCAGACGTCTGTCAACTTGAATAGCTAATGACAGAGTCATTGAGACCAGAGGGGACAGGGAATCCCACCATAACATCCTTTACAGTCTCTGCCAGACCCTTCCGAAAAAGAGCTGCCAGAGCATCATCATTCCATTTAGTAAGGACTGCCCACTTTCTGAATTTCTGACAATACAGCTCAGCGGCTTCATGACCCTGATTCAATGCCAACAAGGTTTTTTCAGCTTGATCAGTAACATTAGGTACATCGTACAATAACCCCAGAGCCTGAAAAAACACATCAACATCATTCAAAACCGGATCCCCAGGTGTCAGGGAAAAGGCCCAATCCTGAGGGTCACCGCGCAACAGGGAGATGACAATTTGAACCTGCTGCGTTGTGTTCCCTGAGGATTTAGGCTTCAAAGTAAAAAACAACTTACAGTTATTTTTAAAATTCAAAAACTTAGACCGATCCCCCAAAAATAAATCCGGCAGAGGCAGGCAACCCAGCAAGACAGATAGCAATACTCCGAACTTCAGCAGCAAGCTGCTCCTCACGATCGAACTAATGCTTGACCTCCATTGAGAAAAAAAATAAAAAATTCCTCCTCAGCCCCCAGAGAAAAAGAGGGAAAAAATGCAACAAACAGGGAATAAAAAAAAAAAATTTCTGACAACTCTGACAACTTTTTTTTTTTTTCCTTTACTATTTTTCCCTTCTATTGAGTACCATAAAATTTTCAGTATGGCCGGTGATTCTGTTATGTTTAGGTAGCTGAGGAGGCAAGAGCAAAAAACCGCATAGGCAGCCTAACACCAGAGAGGTTGGAAACTAATAGGTTGCAGACCCCTAAACTAACCGCACAACTAGAAGTAGCCGTGGGACGTTCCTACGTGCCCTAGACGCCTCGTCACAGCCGGAGAAATAGCTATCCCTAAAGATGGAAAGAGGAAAGCTAATGTCATGTGTGCATTGCCACGAAGATCGTCGCGGTTGCACATTTTGACTTCTCACAGCTGAGCTGCTGTTTCTTTGTGTTTGGCAGCTAGGGAGTTAATTCTGTCTGTGCTCGGTGCTGGGACTGGGTGCAGTTTCTCCCGGCTGCAATTGATTATTTGTTGATTGGTTTCCTTTAAATTCCTGGTTGTCTGCTTAGGGAGTTGCCAGTGAAACCTTCATGCAGACCACAGATAGGAATGCATCTGTATAGACTTTAGTTGTGAGCTCCTTAGTTGTTCTAAGCTCAACTTGGTTAGAGTTTATTTCCCAGACCATTTATGTTCCTTTGGTGTTTGAGTGTGAATGCAAGCGAGTGTTATCCTGTCTGTCTTATATGTCTAATCTGTGTATTTAGCTGAGATCAGCCCATATCCCTTTGGTGGTAGTCAGGATCCTTCTTAGGACTGATTACAGGGTTCAGGGTCTGATAGGAGACAGGGTTAGGTTGGAGACTTGGACCTCTGAACCATTATCAGTACCTCCAAGGTGAGGGATTAGTTAGGACCCCAGTTTAGGGTCAGGTTAGATCCCGGTCCACCTCTTTCCTGTTTCAGCTCATCAAGTCCTCAAGATTAACCCTGAGTTCAGCAGATATCGTGTCAGGTAAATCTATTCTATACTTACATGCTGATGTTGCTATACTAGTTGTTGTATAGAGTGTTGTTCCTGTATTAATAGTTTACTGACATTGTATACATATCATTAGACAGCGTGACATTTTCACTGGCCATAAAAATTATCTCCAGTTACCATGGATCCAGTAGCCCAGCTGGCTCTGCAGTTGCAGGGATTATCCATGGAGCTGACGGACATTAAGTCCAAAGTTTTGTCTCCCCTGGAGCAAACCAGAGTTGAACCTAAAGTAGCTCTCCCGGACAGGTTCACTGGTGGGCGAGACAAATTTTTCACCTTCCGGGAGGCATGTAAATTGTATTTTCGGCTTCGGCCTCGATCATCAGGGAGTGAGGAGCAGAGAGTGGGAATTGTTATCTCACTTCTGCAAGGGGACCCTCAATCCTGGGCATTTTCCCTTCCTCCGGGATCCCCGGCTCTACTGTCTGTAGATCAATTTTTTACTGCCCTGGGATTGGTATATGATGACCCAGATCGGGTCTCTCTTGCTGAGACAAAATTACGTAAGATACAGCAGGGAGATCGTCCGGCAGAGGAATTTGCTTCTGAGTTTCGTAGATGGGCCACAGATACTCAGTGGAATGACCCAGCTCTTAGGAGCCAGTTTTGTCATGGGCTTTCTGATAAATTAAAAGACGTTTTGGCTCAGTATGAGTCTCCTCCTTCTCTGGAGGCTGCTATGGCCTTAGCTATCCGTACTGATAGACGGCTTCGAGAGAGGGGTGAGGTAACCCCACTCCCTGTTGTTTCTCCACCTACCACTAAAGTCCCTTATGTTGAGGTTCCCCTTGTCTGTTCGGATGAGCCTATGCAGTTGGGAGGGACATCATTTCGTAGGAGGGGATTGGCGGTACGCCGCAGGACTAGAAGATGTTTTTTCTGCGGGAAAGAGGGACATTTTGTTGGAGAATGTCCATCCCGTGCCTTGATGAGCCAAAAGTCGCCGGAAAACTGTTAATCCCAGGTTGTGTGGTGGACGACAACCTGGGAGTATGTATTTCATCCGCCAGTTCTTCTCAGTTCCTTGTACCAGTGGAGGTGGTAGTTGGTACGAGAGTGGAGAGATTGTCTGTTCTTCTTGATAGTGGTTCCGGGGCTAATCTGGTTGACGCTCAGTTTGCTCAGGCTCAAGTTATGCATCTGAGTGTATTGGTCAAACCGATCCCTATATTCTCCATTGACGCCAGGCCTCTCGGCCAAGGTAGCTTTGTTCATGAGGTTCATAACATTGACCTTCGGGTAGGGGCAATACATAGGGAACAATTATCTTGTTATGTGTTGGAGGGTCTACCTACTCCCATTGTGTTGGGACTTCCTTGGTTGGTTAAACATAACCCTGTGATTAATTGGCAGTCCAGAGAAATAAGCCAATGGGGTGAGTTTTGCAAAAGCAACTGCATGAACACAGTCATCAGTGCGGTCGTGCCTAGTACATTGCCTCCTTTTTTGGAGGATTTTGGGGATGTTTTCTCTGAGGAGGGGTGTCAGGAGTTGCCTCCTCATCGCGTGTATGACTGCTCTATTAATCTCCTTCCTGATGCTAAGTTGCCTAAAGCTAGGTTGTATAATCTTTCTGGTCCTGAGAGGCAGGCTATGAAAGATTATATTTCTGAAAGTCTGGCCAAAGGGCATATTAGACCTTCATCTTCCCCAGTAGCCGCGGGGTTCTTCTTTGTGAAGAAGAAAGATGGGGGCCTACGCCCTTGCTTGGATTTCCGCGAACTTAATCGGATTACTGTTCGAGATCCGTATCCACTCCCTCTTATTCCTGATCTCTTCAATCAAATTGTTGGCGCCAAATGGTTTTCTAAATTGGATCTCAGGGGGGCGTATAATCTGATTAGGATAAAAGAGGGGGATGAGTGGAAAACGGCGTTTAACACGCCGGAGGGACATTATGAGAACCTAGTCATGCCTTTTGGTCTGACTACTGCACCAGCAGTATTCCAACATTTTGTTAATGACATTTTTCGTCACCTTGTGGGGCTGTTTGTGGTTGTATATTTGGACGACATTTTAATTTACTCGCCAGATCTTGTGTCTCATCAGGAGCATGTGAGACAGGTGTTGCAGATCTTGCGAGACAATAAACTATACGCCAAACTGGAGAAGTGTGTATTTGCCGTACAGGAACTTCAGTTTTTGGGTTTTTTGGTGTCAGCCTCCGGTTTCCGTATGGACCCTGAAAAGGTGAGAGCAGTGCTTGAATGGGATCAGCCAGGGGATCTTAAGGCTCTGCAGCGTTTTTTGGGGTTTGCTAACTACTACCGGAAATTTATTTGTAATTTCTCATCTGTCGTCAAACCTCTCACTGACATGACAAAAAAGGACGGATTTTTCTAAATGGTCGGACAAAGCTTGCCAAGCCTTTTCCCTTTGAAGAAATGTTTTGCTTCGGCACCCGTTCTCATCCAACCAGATGCATCTCAGCCGTTCATTGTGGAGGTGGATGCGTCTGACGTAGGGGTGGGTGCTATATTGTCCCAGGGGTCCGTCCCCTGGTAAATGGCATCCGTGCGCTTTCTTTCTAAGAAATTGTCGTCCGCCGAAAGGAATATGATATCGGCAATAGGGAACTTTTGGCCATTAAGTTAGCTTTTGAAGAATGGCGTCACTTTTTGAGGGGGCAGTCCACCCAGTTACCGTTATTACTGATCACAAGAACCTTTGTATTTGGAATCCGCTAAGCGTCTGAATTCCAGACAAGCTCTGGTCGTTGTTTTTTACCAGGTTTAATTTGTCGTCACTTATCGCCCGGGTCTAAGAATGTAAAGGCTGATGCCTTGTCTCGCAGTTTCCCAGGGGCCGGGAAAAGGATGACCCGATCCTATCCTTCAGGAGGGGGTGGTAGTGTCGGCTGTATTTTCTGAGCTTGAGGAGGAGTGTTAGAGGCTCAGGGGACGCCCCTGCAGGACCTCCAGGGAGACTGTTGTCCCAAATCTGTTGAGACAAAAGGTTATTGAGGCACATCATAATTCTGCTCTACAGGACATCCAGGGAGTAAGGCTACTTTAGATCTCCTTCTCGCCGGTTTGGTGGCCTAATGCTAATAAAGATGTTATAACTTTTGTCGCGTCATGTGGGGTGTGTGCTCGCTCTAAAACCCCTCATACCCGTCCGTCGGACCCTTTTACCCTTGAAACTTCCGGAGCGTCCATGGACTCATTTATCTATGGACTTCATTACGGACCTTCCTCCGTCGTCAGGGAATACTGTCATACTGGTGGTTGTTGACAGTTCATAAGATGGCACATTTCGTTGCTCTTCCGCACTCCCTAATGCTAAAACTCGGGCGCAGGTGTTCATTAGGAGATCGTAGACTTTATGGGTTGCCTTCTGATGTGGTGCAGATAGGGGGTCTCAGTTTGTGTCCAAATTTGGAGGGGCATTTTGTTTACGTCGGGGATGCAATTGTCATTTTCCCTCGCTTTTCATCCGCAAACCAATGGTCAGACAGAGCGTCTGAATCAGAGCTAGAGACATATCTCCGGTGTTTTGTCTCAGAGAACCAAGAGGACTGGTCTTCTTCTTGCCTCTGGCAGAGTTCGCTCTTAACAACAGGCGACGAGTCCACTGGTAAGTCCCCGTTTTTTTGGGCAATGGTTTCCATCCCCAGTTTTGTACTTTCAATGGGGGGGCCCTTCTGGGGTTCCTGAGGAGGACGTTTCTCGTCGCACTTGCTTCTGTGTGGAGAGTGTATTGAATAATCTGATGCGATGGGAACCGTTAACAAACGTATGGCTGATAGGAGGAAGTTTCTGGTCCAGATCTGAATGTGAACGATCTGGTATGGGTTGTCTACCAGGAATATAAAACTTAAAGTCCCCTCCTGGAAACTGGGTCCCAGATTCATCGGGCCGTACAGGATCAGTTCCATAATTAATCCTGTGGCATTTCGTCTGGACCTCCCTCCTACGTTTAAAAATTCATAATGTTTCCACAAGTCATTACTTAAAAAGGTATGTGGCACCAGTCATACCGTCACCTCTACCTCCTCCCCTGGTTGGTCAATGGTAATTGGAATTTCAAGTATCAAAGATCATTGACTCACGTCTGAATCGCCGGTCCCTTCAGTACTTGGTGCATTGAAGGGGTATGGTCCAAGGAGGGACGTGGGTCCCTGCGTCTGATGTTAACGCAGATCGTTTGGTTCGGACCTTCCACAGAACTCACCGGGCAGGCCTGGCCCTGAGGGTCCGGAGGCCCCTCGTAGAAGGGGGGGTACGTCATGTGTGCATTGCCACGAAGATCGTCGCGGTTGCACATTTTGACTTCTCACAGCTGAGCTGCTGTTTCTTTGTGTTTGGCAGCTAGGGAGTTAATTCTGTCTGTGCTCGGTGCTGGACTGGGTGCAGTTTCTCCCGGCTGCAATTGATTATTTGTTGATTGGTTTCCTTTAAATTCCTGGTTGTCTGCTTGGGGAGTTGCCAGTGAAACCTTCATGCAGACCACAGATAGAATGAATCTGTATAGACTTTAGTTGTGAGCTCCTTAGTGTTCTAAGCTCAACTTGGTTAGATTTTATTTCCCAGACCATTTATGTTCCTTTGGTGTTTGAGTGTGAATGCAAGCGAGTGTTATCCTGTCGTCTTATATGTCTAATCTGTGTATTTAGCTGAGATCAGCCCATAACCCTTTGGTGTAGTCAGGATCCTTCTTAGGACTGATTACAGGGTTCAGGGTCTGATAGGAGACAGGGTTAGGTTGGAGCTTGGACCTCTGAACCATTATCAGTACCTCCAAGGTGAGGGATTATTAGGACCCCAGTTTTTGGGTCAGGTTGATCCCGGTCCACCTCTTTCCGTTTCAGCTCATCAAGTCCTCAAGATTAACCCTGAGTTCAGCAGATTCGGTCAGGGAAATCAAATTTTATACTTACATGCGATGTTGCTAACAGTTGTTGTATAGGTGGGTTTTCCTGTATTAATAGTTTTACTGACATGTAACATATCATTAGACAGATGACAGCTAACTGCCCCGCGTAGACCCCAAAAGAATAGGAAGCCCCCAAACAATAATGGCGTTAACAAATGAAAATACGAACACGACAGAAAAAATTGAGCAAACGCTGGGCCCAAACTGTCTAGATAGGACACAAAGGAGAAAATCTGTCTGCAACCAAAAACCCTAGGAAAAAAATACAAAACTTCTGAATCCAAAAATACGAGACCACACGGTCTCGACCACCTATACAGATCTCTGGGTGGACACCAGCAACCCAGCATAAAATACACAAGAACTGAGCAAATAATAAATACAAAAAGAACGGAACCGCCAAACCCCCCAAAGGGGCCCCCGGTGAAGACAAAAAGCAATGCAGCAAAAAGAAAGGAATTCAAACCACAGTAAAAAAAAACTGAAAGAGACTTATCGAAAGCAAGCAGGAGACAGCAGAAAAGCAAGCTGAATTCCACCTAGACCAGAAGACAATTTTATCACCGGCGGGATCAGGGAGGTCAGCTCACTTAATCAGGCCATCAGTATCACCTGACAACCACTCGTTAACTCAGGGTAGGACTCTTGGGGTTCAACATAGGTTCAATACCCCACAACCACCAGGGGAGCTTCAGCCCGAAGTAGTCCCAATACGTTTCACAACACAAACATAGATCTTTACACATGAAGTAGTGATTTTATCAAAACTGCAGCAAGTGGCCTAGGAGTGACACATTGCTGGAATCAGGGTCTCTGTCCCACCAACTTTATGCAACTCTCAGATGAAGTACAAAAACTTCAAGAGTGCCAATCCTTCCTACCCTGACAACAACTAAAGGGGGAAACCCAACCCCAAAATATTACATGTATGGGTACCCCGATATGGGCGGCTCAGCTAACCTGAAAGGAAAACCACAGCTGATACTGCGGGCCCGTCCCATCAAATTATCAGCCTGCATCACCTAAATGTTTTTAAACCCGAAACCTGTGGCGTTCCTAGAAAACATAGTAATCGGGACCAAACGAAATACTATTT
>JARQOD010000006.1:265267961-265297860 GCA_033576555.1 Oophaga sylvatica | reverse complement strand
GCTCAAACTGTCAGACACCAACTCCATGAGGATTTAATGAGGGTCCGATGTTGACATTTGCCAGAGAACATCAAAATTGGCAGATTCGACATTGGTGCCCTGTACTCTTCATGGATGAAAGCAGGTTCACACTGTGCACATGTAACAGACGTAACAGTCTGGAGACCCCGTGGTGAACGTTCTGTTGCCTTCAACATCCTCCAGCATGACTCCTTGTGCTAGCTATAAGTTCTCTGACTGCCATTAGGTCCAAAGATGAGATCCTCAGACAATTGTGAGACCGTAAGCAGATGCAGTGGTCCCTGGGTTCCTTCTGATGCATGACAGTGTTAGGCCTCATTTGTCTGAAGTGTGTCAGCAGTTAATGCATTACGAAGGCATTGATGCTATAGACTGACCTGCTTGTTCCCCAGACCTGAATCCAATCGAGCACATCTGGGACATCATGTCTCGTTCCATCCACCAACACCACGTTGCACCACAGACTGTTCAGGAGTTGACTGATGCTTTAATCCTGGTCTGGGAGGAGATCCCTTAGGAGAACATCTGCTGCCTCATCAGGACCATGCCCAGGCATTGAATGGAGGAAATACAGGCATGTGGAGGCCACACACCCTACTGAGCATCATTTCCTTGTCTTGAGGCATTTCCACTGAAGTTGGATCAGCCTGTAATTTGATTTTCCACTTTGATTTTGAGTATCATTCCAAATCCAGACCTCCATGAGATATTAGTTTTTATGTACATTGATCATTTTTGTGTTTTATTGTTCTCAACTCATTCAGCTATATAGTGAAGAAATATTTGCAACTGGAATATGAGGCGCTTCCCACGGCTGTGGGGCGTCGGGACATGGCATAGCTTGCCTAGCTAGCCAATGCTCCCACGCCGCCAGTCCACGACGACGTGAGGCATGGGTCCCAGATGATAAGAGAATGTGGACCCACTGGACCACGGAGGGAGACCCGGGCCTGCCCGGACTAGGGAAGGGCAGCGACCGGGATCCGTGGCAGCTGAGCATGTGGGCAAGGTGACGACCTGCAGGACTAGACAACACCGCACAACTTCAGGTAAGAAGAAACATAAAGTTTACTTAAAGAAACACAGTACATAAACAGAACATAAGACCGGGCTCCCGATTCCGCACATCAGAGAAGGGTACACGACTCAGGATCACAGACGAGTGCTGGAGGACATCACGGGTAGATGCAGTCCAGGTTATCTGGCACGGGCATACTTGGACGGCCTCTCTCTCAGGCCTAAGGCGTAGCACAGGCTCAGCAGGAGAACATCAGACACCGACCTCAGACAGACTTCAGACGATGGCGGGTTCATCACGGGTTGATGAAGTCCAGGATCATCTGGCACGGGCATACTAGTATGGCCTCACTCTCAGGCCTCGGGCGTAGCACAGGCTCAGCAGGAGAACATCAGACACCGGCCCAGGACGAACGTCAGACGATGGCGGGGTCATCACGGGTTGATGAAGTCCAGGGTCATCTGGCACGGGCATACTAGGACGGCCTCTCTCTCAGGCCTCAGGCGTAGCACAGGCTCAGCAGGAGAACATCAGACACCAACCCAGGACAGACGTCATCACAGGGTAGACCAAGGAGGAACCGGCAGGACATCGAACATCAGGAACACGGACTGGATCTCAGGGACACAGGAACACAGACAGGGAATCAGGAACACGGATTGGATCTCAGGGAATCAGGAACACAGACAGGAACACGGACTGGAACACAGGCATCGGACTCCGGACATCTGGCACCGATCGGCAGGCTCCGGACATCAGGTAGAGATGGATAGGATCCGGACATCTGGAAGTGGTCACCGGACATCGGATATCAGGCAGTGGTCATCAGGGAGGACACGGACAGGAACATCAGGGACACGGATTGGATCTCAGGGAGTCAGGAACACAGACAGGAACATGGATTGGATCTCAGGGAGTCAGGAACACGGACAGGAACATCAGGAACACGGATTGGGTCTCAGGGAGTCAGGAACACGGACAGGAACATGGATTGGATCACAAGAACACGGACTGGAACACAGGCATCGGTCTCCGGACATCTGGCACCGATCAGCAGGATCCGGACATCTGGCAACAATCGGCAGGACCCGGACATCAGGCAGGGAGGATAGGATCTGGACATCTGGAAGTGGTCGTCGGACATCGGACATCAGGCCATGGTCATCAGGCATAGGATCCGGACATCTGACACCGATCAGCAGGCTCCGGACATCTGGCAACAATCGGCAGGACCCGGACATCAGGCAGGGAGGATAGGATCCGGACATCTGGAAGTGGTCGTCGGACATCGGACATCAGGCCATGGTCATCAGGCATAGGATCCGGAAATCTGGCAGCGACCTGAAAAGGAACCCCAGCGGTCTGGTGCAAGCCCCGCCAAGCTCAACGGGAGCTGGCCGGGGATTGCACAGAAGCTGAGCACAGAGTAAAAGAAACTCAGCACACACCGGACTCCTCCTTCCAAGATGAACTCAGGTTATATAGCAAGGATTCACAGTCACTGGCACAGGGTTCTGGACTCAGCAGGATTTCAGGAATATAACACAGAGGACACAATTCAGACAGTCAGGTACAAGATGTGATCCAAGATCAGGGGTTCAGGTAATTAGACACAGCAGGAACAGGCCTGGATATACAGCCTCCAGGAACGGCGATCTGGGTAATCAGCCCCCAGCATAGGCGGAAACACAAAACACAGTTCAGACATTCAGGTACAGGATGCGATCCAGGATCAGGGGTTCAGGTAATTAGACACAGCAGGAACAGGCCTGGATATACAGCCTCCAGGAACGGCGATCTGGGTAATCAGCCCCCAGCATAGGCGGAAACACAAGACACAGTTCAGACATTCAGGTACAGGATGCGATCCAGGATCAGGGGTTCAGGTAATTAGACACAGCAGGAACAGGCCTGGATATACAGCCTCCAGGAACGGCGATCTGGGTAATCAGCCCCCAGCATAGGCGGAAACACAAGACACAGTTCAGACATTCAGGTACAGGATGCGATCCAGGATCAGGGGTTCAGGTAATTAGACACAGCAGGAACAGGCCTGGATATACAGCCTCCAGGAACGGCGATCTGGGTAATCAGCCCCCAGCATAAGCGGAAACACAAGACACAGTTCAGACATTCAGGTACCGGGTTAGATCCAGGATCAGGGTTCAGGTAATTAGACACAGCAGGAACGGGCCTGGATATACAGCCTCCAGGAACGGTGATCTGGGTAATCAGCCCCCAGCATAGGCGGAAACACAAGACACAGTTCAGACATTCAGGTACCGGGTTAGATCCAGGATCAGGGAACAAGACACAGCAGGAACAGGGAATCAGCTCTCCAGAGCTGATCAAATTCAGAGCAGGAGCTGAACACACTACCACATACGGCTAGGTTCAGGGATTCAATGTGCATTCAGTGTGAAGCTCTGGCCACGCCCACTAGGGCTGGGGAACTTTATATATGAGCTGCTTCACAGCGATAGGCTGGAGCAGTAATTCTAGTAAACACCCAATCCACATAAAAGCAGGACAGGTGTGGGCCGCGCCCCCTATGCAGAGCCAAACAGCTCAACACAGAGGGAACCCAACAATGGCTGCTGCCACACACGTAGTAAGTCATGCACCACTGCAGAGGACTTTGCAAGCTACGGACGGCTTTTACAGCAGGTCAGGGACCGCACATGCGGGCGGTCATGCAAAGCAGCGGAGCCACTCACGCAAGTACGGGTACGCAGCAGAGCCGGGAACTGAGCAGCATCCATATAAGTAACAGACAACAGTATCCCAGCTGGTTAGGGGAAAGGAGCAAAAGGGTTAATGCAAAAGACATGCAGAGTAACGCTGGAAAACAAAGTACAGAATACCAGCGTTACAGAATATTTCATTCAGTAATATCTAGCATGTGGTATTTTAGTGTTCCCTTTTTTGGGCAGTGTATGTACATAAACCGAAAGTTTCTCACTTAGAAGTCACCATTATGGGCTATTAAATAGCACTGTTTTTCACTTTTTCAAATTGGTTTGCTGCCTCCATTTTTTCCCTTATTATATTGAAGGCTTGGTCTTCACCTGGGAGGCTTGACATATATATGTATATACAGTATGTTATACACACAGACACTGGATGTTATTTCAATCACACACACAATTACATGCTCATTCATGTCTAGGAAAATGTCATCTTGAGCGGGTGTTTTCAGTCATAATTTAATGTCACTAACTAGAGCTGTAATTTTTCAGTAAAACGCTAGAAATGCTAAATTTAAGTAAACCTTCCTACTGTTTTTTTTCTTCTTCCTCTTTCTGCCAAGTGTAATGAGCGATCTACAGTTTTCAGAGACTCAATCGGTTCTACAGAGTTTCTGATTTATGTTGCTCCAAAGCTATAGCTAAAAGCTAGTTCAAGCTGTCTCCTCATTTCAGCTTTAAGTATCAATATTTTGATTGCTGCCATTTTCTGACAGCTTCAAAGTAGAATTTGAGAAACTATGTCAACCCGGAGGATAAGGCTTGGATTTGCTGGAAGGAAGCAAAGTGTCATTATAGAGGAATTATTCCATCTGTACCCCCAAAAAAAGATATGATCACATAATTATTTTACTTGCATTTTTAAGAAATGCAACTAAATCATGTTTAATGATGGGTAGCGTTGCATAAATTTGTCATGCTTGATCAGCTAGCAGTGAGTGCTGAATATATGTTCCGTCTTTTTAGGTTTACCATTGCCTAAAGGCATGGGGGATCAAAATGTTATTTGATGATATCTGAATTTTAATGAAATTGTTATTAATAGAGTTTTTATTACTCTTAATGATATATGTAAATAAGGGCAAATGTGAATCCCTGTTAACGTCTGTAGATTATTTTAATGTTGCATTAAACCTTTGGTATTCCTTGAATACATTGAATGCTATGTGAGTGAAGCAAATGCGGTGCACTTCAGCATGTGTTTTTTTTCCTTTTAAAGGATGTTTTGTCATTTTAAACCTGGTGCAAGCTGTTGTCGACTTTCACGTAGACATCTCAGAATTTAGGAGAGCATCCATATGTGACTGTACAATTCATTTTTATTTTTAAATCCATAGTTACTGCAGACTGTCATTGCATACTGAGACTTCTGGTTCTACAGATCAACATCAAGAGATCGTTCAGGCACACTTGAATTATTCCTATGCCTATCCTGAAACTCAGTGTGGAAGCATAAAATATAGGATTAAAAACCAAAGTTTGGCTTTACATTTTCATCTGTATCTCAGAAGTCTCCACGACGGATCTTTTTGATAAAATTGTATTGTTCTCATCTTGACGTCCTTTTCTGGAGCATAGCGACAATGGTCTACAAGCTGCAGAAGCCCATTACACAAAAGTGTAGAATAGTGTTGTGTCTATACTGTCCAACCATCCAACGACCACTTCTTCCTTCCAAATATGCTTGAGATATTGTGCCATATGGCACCATGTTTGTTTTTTTAGGGTCTTTGAGGTACCCTAAATAATTTGTAGGCAGAGATGTAAAGGCATGCAATGTAGCGACATCATACGAACTGCTCGACGCAGATTGTTTAAGCCTCTCGTTTCAGAATAGTCAACGATGTGAGCAACTTATTTGTAGCATAGGACATAAGAAGTTAAAAAAAGATAAAAGTATCAGTAGCAATTTTATTAAAGATCCTACAACACATACCCGGGATGTTTTGACCTTTTAACTTGAATGCCTGTAGCATATAAAATGGTGAGGATTACATGAATGTGAACTGTTAGAAGAATTAGTATTTATTAGAGCCTCCTTCACTTGCTGGTACCTGTAAATTTACTCTAGAGAAAAATAGGATTTTTTTCTTTTGGAAGTGTTCTTGAAAGCTTAGGTCAGTTTATTGTGAATTCGTCCAGTTTTTTTCTTGTATGACTGCGCTCCCGTCTGTTTCTCTATCGCACTCTACACTTCTCTTATATATAGTGCTCTTCTTTCCTTGTAGTTCATCCTCATGTTTTCTTCCCTGTAGTCTCTATCGTGATTTCCAGCTTTCATCATGCATTATCCTTCTCGCTTTTATATTCTCCTAAATAAAACTAATAGATTATAAGTATTTAATCACAGAGGCTGAACCATGTTCTCCTACATTCTAGCTGTGTGACATGTACAGTCATGGCCAAAAGTTTTGAGAATGACACAAATATTAATTTTTACAAAGTCTACTGCTTCACTTTTTCTAATGGCAATTTGCATATACTCCAGAATGTTATAAAGAGTGATCAGCTTAACAGCAATTACTTGCAAAGTCAATATTTGGCTAGAAAATGAACTTTATCCCCCAAAACACATTTCAACATCATTGCAGCCCTGCCTTAAAAGGACCAGCTAACCTCTTTTCAGTGATTGCTCCATTAACACAGGTGTGGGTGTTGATGAGGACATGGCTGGAGATCAATCTGTCATGATTACTTAAGAATGACACCACTGGACACTTTAAAAGGAGGCTGGTGCTTGGCATCATTGTTTCTCTTCTGTTAACCATGGTTATCTCTAAAGAAACACGTGCAGTCATCATTGCAATGCACAAAAATGGCCTAACAGGGAAGAGTATCGCAGCTAGAAAGATTGCACCTCAGTCAACAATCTATCGCATCATCAAGAACTTCAAGGAGAGAGGTTCCATTGTTGCCAAAAAGGCTCCAGGGCGCCCAAGAAAGACCAGCAAGCGCCAGGACCGTCTCTTAAAAGTGTTTCAGCTGCAGGATCGGGCTACCAGCAGTGCAGAGCTTGCTCAGGAATGGCAGCAGGCAGGTGTGAGTGCATCTGCACGCACTGTGAGGCGGAGACTCTTGGAGCAAGGCCTGGTCTCAAGGAGGGCAGCAAAGAAGCCACTTCTCTCCAGAAAAAACATCATGGACAGACTGATATTTTGCAAAAGGTACAGGCAGTGGACTGCTGAGGACTGGGGTAAAGATATTTTCTCTGATGAATCCCCTTTTCGATTGTTTGGGACATCAGGAAAACGCCTCATTCGTAGAAGACAAGGTGAGTGGTACCACCAGTCTTGTCTCATGCCAACTGTTAAGCATCCTGAAACCATTCATGTGTGGGGTTGCTTCTCAGCCAAGGGAATCGGCTCTCTCACAGTCTTTCCTAAAAACACAGCCATGAATAAAGAATGGTACCAGAATGTCCTCCAAGAGCAACTTCTCCCAACCCTCCAAGAGCAGTTTGGCGATCAACAATGCCTTTTCCAGCATGATGGAGCACCTTGCCATAAAGTAAAGGTGATAACTAAATGGCTCAGGGAACAAAACATAGAGATTTTGGGGCCATGGCCTGGAAACTCCCCAGATCTTAATCCCATTGAGAACTTGTGGTCAATCATCAAGAGACGGGTGGACAAACAAAAACCTAAAAATTCTGACAAAATGAAAGCATTGATTGTGCAAGAATGGACTGCTATCAGTCAGGATTTTGTCCAGAAGTTGATTGAGAGCATGCCAGGGAGAATTGCAGAGGTCCTGAAGAAGAAGGGTCAACACTGCAAATATTGACTTGCTGCATTAACTCATTCTAACTGTCAATATAAGCTTTTGTTACTCATATGTTTGCAATTATTATATTTCTGTCTGTGATAAAAACATCTGTCAAACACACATAAAAACCAGAGGGCAGCAGATCATGTGAAAATATAATTTTTGTGTCATTCTCAAAACTTTTGGCCATGACTGTACTGTGCAGTCATCATCATTATATTGGATATGAGGTGAACTTATGTGGTACAGTCCATGCTGTTTCATCCCTTCTGTTGACTGGGATGGTGACCTGATACAGAGAACATAAAGCCATGTAATTCTCAGAGAGTCAACAGGGGACCACATGACCTAATTGAAGAGAAGTATATATTGAATTTCCAAATAGAAAGGGGGAACTAGTTGACTTACATAAGTGGAGGAATAGGAACAGGTTAAATTAAAAAAAAAAAAAATCCTGGAGTGTTACTTTTTAAGGGCTTGTTCATATTCGTGCATACATTGGATGAGTGCTATCCTATGTGTTTTTTGAATAGCACTCTGACTAATGTTATTCTTTGGGGCAGTGGTGATCGGTGTTTTTCTTTCTCATGCTAGTGCGTCATGAGAAGAAAATTGCAGCTTGCTGCGATCTGCAGTGCACATCGGATGGCACGCACCCATTCAAGTCGGAGGGTCCATGGAAAACATCGGACTGCACTTGGATGACATCCGATTTCCACAGACTCACACAATGGAAAAGATGGAGAAATCTAGTTCTCCGTCTTCTCCTCACCTGTGCTATGATTCTCTCATCGGAGAGAACCCGATCACACTAAGCTGACACTCTGATCAAACTCGGATCAGAGTTTGATAGGAGTGTTATTACCGTAATCGATCCGGTTTTCTCGGAGGAGAGAATATACGCTCCTGTGACCCTAAATATGGCCAGATTTTTGTGAGTATTTCAGCTTTATTTGTAAGCCAAAACCTGGAGTGGTTCCAAAACACAGAAATGTCTACATTTTTCAGTTAGTTTCTCTTTCTGACGGTATCACTATTTATTTTTACTTATAAATATTAATATATGACTAATAAGATATGAATAAGGTCTCTCAATGAGTATTTGTTCTTTTTTTCTAAGAGATGGCGCTGTTCTTATTTTATAGCATGTTACACTTTACAGTCACTAACTATAAGTTCCAAAAGACTTTATATCTTTTATAGCTTGATTCCCTTTTATTTCTATTGCCTGGTGAGCTTCTTCTAGTAATGATTCCACATAAGCTTTTATTCCATACTAAGATCCAAATCACTAATGGGAGAACATTTTATCCTTTTTTTTTCCATCCATGGTTCACCAAGAGTGCTATAATTTCCGAATCTGTTGTAAGAAGTCTATTGCAGGTCATGGGTTTCTGGGAAATTATATGATATTCTTACTATGTTGAATAAATTCATGTTTTAACAAATGCTTATCAAAATATGACTGTGTGGAAGAATCTTACTTGGCTCACCTCGTTTCAGGTCAGTCACTAGAATTAAACCTCATTAATGAATCTTCTGACACCTTACCATATTAAAAGCTTTATTAGAAGTCTTACAACCGGCTCTACTTCTTTCAAAACCACTTTTAATGGGCTAAAAGTATTACTGAGGATTCTCTTCCTGGCAAGACTTATTCTAGATAGTTAGATAGTTTTGGCTGACAAAAAAACCCCAAAACCTTGAAACCGAAAAACTGCTAAATAGTAGTACTAAATTGTCTAAGTATGTGAGTATTTAAAGGAAACCTGCCACATATACATGTCTGTTCTTTACCTGCAGATATAGGGTTAATCTGCAGATAAATAGATGTTAAGTTAGTTCACTGGAGCAGCGGCTACAGGGAAAATTTAACAAGTATCCTCTGTGCAGCCGCTTTATTCCAGTCATACAGGTGCCAATCAAAGTGGGGGAATGATTACTGCCCAATCGCTGTATACTGAGCTGTGACTTTAATCACTCCTTGCTCCGCCCATATGACTGGAAGCATTCTGTTGCATGGAGGATATAAATTCAATTTTTTTTAGATTCTAGACTATTTAAGTTTGACCATGGTATGTTCTATTTTGATCCCTTCGTCCCGAAGCCTGTTTTCACCTTCCTGACAAGCCCAATTTTTACAATTCTGACCACTGTCACTTTATGAGGTCATAACTCTGGAATGCTTCAACTGACCCTGGTAATTCTGAGATTGTTTTCTCCTGACATATTCTACTTTATAGTGGTAAAATTTCTTTGATATGACTTGCGTTTATTTGTGAAAAAAATGAAAATTTGGTGAAAATTTTGAAAACTTTGCAATTTTCAAACTTTTAATTTTTATGCCCTTAAATCAGAGCGTAGTATCGCACAAAATAGTTAATAAATAACATTTCCCACATGTCTACTTTACATCAGCACAATTTTGGAAACAATTTTTTTTGTTAGAAAGTTATAAGCATTAAAAGTTGACCAGCGATTTATCATTTTTACAACAAAATTTGCAAAACCATTTTTTTTAGGGACCACCTCACACTTGAAGTGACTTTGAGGGGCCTACATGACAGAAAATACCCAAAAATGACACCATTCTAAAAACTGCACCCCTTAAGGTACTCAAAACCACATTCAAGAAGTTTATTAACCCTTCAGGTGCTTCACAGGAATTTTTGGAATGTGGAAGGAAAAAATAAACATTTACTTTTCTTTCACAAAAAATTTCCTTTAGACCTACAGTAATTGTATTTTTACTTTTGCAAGGGTAACAGGAGAAAATGGACCATACATTTTGTTGTGCAATTTCTCCTGAGCATGCCAATACCCCATATGTGGGGAAAATCTACTGTTTGGGCACACGGCAGGGCTTTGAAGGAAAGGAGCGCCATTTGACTTTTTGAATGTAAAATACACACGTGGTCAAAATTGTTGGTACCCCTCGTTTAATGACCGAAAAACCCACAATGGTGACAGAAATAACTAGAATCTGACAAAAGTAATAATAAATAAAAAAATCTATGAAAATGAACAAATGAAAGTCAGACATTGCTTTTCAACCATGCTTCCACAGAATTTAAAAAAAAAATAAAACTCATGAAATTGGCCTGGACAGAAATGATGGTACCCCTGAAAATAATATGACAAAAGGGACTTGTTAAATCAAGATGTGTCCACTAATTAGCATCACAGGTGTCTACAATCTTGGAATCAGTGAGTGAGCCTGTATAGAGGGCTTCATATACTCACTGTGCTGTTTGGTGACATGGTGTGTATCACACTCAGCATGGACCAGAAGAAGAAAAGGAAAGAGTTGTCTCAGGAGCTTAGAAAGAAAATTATAGACAAACATGTTAAAGGTAAAAGTTATAAGACCATCTCCAAGCAGCTTGATGTTCCTGTGACTACAGTTGCACATATTCAGAAATTTAAGCTCCACGGGACTGTAGCCAACCTCCCTGGACATGGCCGCAGGAGAAAAATTGACAAATCAAAGAGACGGATAATACGAATGGCAATAAAAAAGCCCAGAAAAACTTCTAAACAGATTAAAGGTGATCTTCAAGCTCGAGGATCATTACACTTTCCGTTGTTGTATGAGCCAACGTGGACTTCATGGGAGACAACCAAGGAGGACACCATTGTTAAAAAAAAAATCCTAAAAAAGCCAGACTGGAATTTTCCAAACTACATGTTGACAAGCCACAAAACCTCTGGGAGAATGTCTTATAGACAGATGAGACAAAAATGGAACTTTTTGGCAAGGCACATCAGCTCTATGTTCACAGACAGAAAAATGAAGCATATCAAGAAAAGAACACTGTCCCTACTGTGAAACATGGAGGAGGCTCTGTTATGTTCTGGGGCTGCTTTCTGCATCTGGCACAGGGTGTCTAGAATCTGTGCAGGGTACAATGAAATCTCAAGACTATCAAGGGATTCTAGAGAGAAATGTGCTGCCCATTGTCAGAAAGCTTGGTCTCAATCGCAGATCATAGGTCTTGCAACAGGATATTGACCCAAAACTCACAGTTAAAAACACCCAAGAGTGGATAAGAGAAAAAACATTGGACTATTCTGAAGTGGCCTTCTATGACCCTGACCTAAATCCTATTGAGCATCTTTGGAAAGACCTGAGACATGCCGTCTGGAAAAGCAACCTTCAAATACGAGACAACTGCAGCAGTTTGCTCTTGAGTGGGCCAAAATACCTGTTGAGAGGTGCAGAAGTCTCATTGACAGTTACAGGAATCATTTGATTGCAGTGATTGCCTCTAAAGGTTGTGCAACAGAATATTAAGTTAAGGGTACCATCATTTCTGTCCAGGCCTATTTCATGAGTTTTTTTATTTTTAAAAAATTCTGTGGAAGCATGGTTGAAAATCAACGTCTGACTTTCATTTGTTCATTTTCATAGATTTTTGATTTATTATTACTTTTGTCAGTTTTAAGTTATTTCTGTCACCATTGTGGGTTTTTCTGTCATTAAACGAAGGGTACCAACAATTTTGACCACGTGTGTATGCTGGAATAATTATCGGTTGCCATGTTGCGTTTGGAGAACCCCTGATGTGGCTAAACAGTGGAAACCCCCCACGAGTGACACCATTTTGGAAACTAGACCCCTTTGGGACCTTTTCTAGATGTGTATTGAGCACCTTGATTCCCCAGGTGCTTCACAGAAGTTTTAACGTTAAGCCATGAAAATAAAAAATCACATTCTGACACAAATCTTATTTAGCTGCAAATTGTTATTCACAAGGAAGGAGAAATGGACCAAAGTTTGTTGCATTTCTCCTGAGTTCACAGATATCCCATATGTGTCAAAACTACTTTTGAGCACAGTGCAAGCTCAGAAGGGAGGCACTATTACATTGCAGATTTTGCTGCACTTGTTGAGGTGCCATGTTACATTACAGAGCCTGAGGTGCAGAACAGCGAACCCCTAAGGACCCACTTTTACAATTAGCCTTCAATGAATTCATTAGGTGCAGTGATTATTGGACACCACAATGTCTACAGACTTTTCACCATTGTGAAGAAAAATTATTTACATTTTTACCACAGATTTGTGTGTTAGCCCCAAGCTTTTCTGTCAACGGAAAAGGGTAAATGGACCAGAATTGTCTCAATTTCTGGAATGTAGAAATACCCAATGAGCTGCACAGTACTACTTGCCATAGGAGATCGGGGGGACTGAGCGCTATGCACCGTGGGACGTTTGATTTAGGTAAATTATGCCCTTTTGACTAATTCTGTGTTTACTTTCATGATTGCACTTACTGATCATGCACTCAGCACTCGTAGTGATTAGGAACCTACTGTTGTCCCTGTATAATCCTATTATCTTGCACAGCAGCACTTTAGTTTTATCACTGCGCATTCACATTGATTCATTCTAGTGTTTTTGCTTAGCACTCTGTCACTTTGTGGGAAACATTCTGTATCTGTGGTTTGATTGGTGGCTGTGTTATACTTTTGCATGTAATTGTGATAATCTGCACTGTCACTTTTTGTGTTGGGAAAGTGTGCACTTTAAAGGATTTTTCACTTTGCTGTTTCATGTCATGTTTTATTAAGGTGCCCTAGATTATATAGCCATTTTTACGATATTTTAGATATTTGGATATTACTTTGGCCATTTTGGCTATTACCGGATTATTCTGTTCTTATTTGGATTTTATGTACAAGTTGAACGTGCTCATTTTTTCAGCGTACATACTATTTTTTTATTTTGTGTCTTTAATAAATTTTCTAATTATTTATTTTAATATCTTGTCTTTATGGCACAATTTCTTTGTAGGTCTTAAAATACGTATAAATGATTTTTGTTTTATTAAATTAGCGAAAGGGGGATTTGAAACTTTTATATATTTTTTTTTTCTTTAACATTTTAAAAACTGTTTTTCTTTGCACCCTCAATAGTCTCATGGTGACTATAAGCTGCACTACTTTGATTCCTCTGCTACCACAGGCGTGATCGATGTCGTGGAGAAGAAATGTACTTGCTATGAGCGCGACTACCAGGCGGCTCTATAGCAATCTGGCAATGATAACCATAGGGTCTGCTGGAGACCTCTGGTGTCTGCGACCAATCGGTGACTTTGATCATGTGACAGGGTCACCGATGGGCAGGATTTACTGACCCCTCGTAAGCGCGAGTTAAATTCTGCTGTCGAATTGGCAGCATGCTTAACTAGTTAACAGCGCAGTGGATCGCGATTCCATCGCTGCTGTTGTGGTACATATAGCTGTTAGATCAGCTGACGTGCCAGAAAGGTGCGTGCTCAGCGCCAGCCCGACCAACTGCGTATATTACGCCCCGATGTCGACAGGGACTTAAGGGACATCTGTCAGCCGACTGAGTTTCACCAAGTCCGGGCTTGGTGCATCCTGGCATGACCAAACATTAAATACACCTTCCCAACTGCCCCTTTTTCCTCAGTACTTGACCCCCCCTACTTAAACAGCTCTGCTTATAAATTCAGAGAAGGTTGAAGATGGAAAAAGCGTGGGAAAGTTAGATAATGTTTGGGCCCGCCAGGGTGCCCGAGCACTGTACTTGGTTTACACAAGTTATTTTACTGCAAGTCCCTTAAGCTTTGCGAATAACTGCAAACAAATGGGACACTACATTGCCTTTTCTTTGAGCTTTTTACATACACAGCCATATAAATATTAGTCTTGTTAGAAAAACCCCTAGAGCTAAGTGGTTGTTACCGATGTCCTTATGCTAATAGATGTACACATGGTAAAACTAACAGGAGCTTTTATGACATCTCCGAATAGATTTCGTAATTGTAGTCATTTGCGTAGCGCATATATTCATGTATGGTTATTCATTTTAGGGGACTTATGAATGTAATGACCCATGCATTCTCTACATGGCTTAATGACAAGTAAGCAAAACTTAAGGATATATAATAGGATATTCTGTAATTTCAGGACGTAGGAATGTCGTTTCTAAATGTTCTTCTTGAGTCTCTGTAGGGAAGGAGATTAAAACCTGCCTGGAAAGCTTTTATTGATGATGTTGTGATCAGATAATTTGTGAAGACGACCACATATGGTGGATACATGTTATTTCTATACATGTGTTTATTTCTAAATTGCTCTTTATACATTATGTATAGATGGTACATGATATGCATGTTAATAATGATTGGGTCAATTACACTTTTTTTTAGCCTTGTGAAGATAATTCCAGGATTTCAAAGACCAGTAAATATTTTTCTACTGCAAAAGAAACAAAATTGTTAATAGATGGATTGTCCCATCTTCAGAAGTAGGAGTGCATCGAGATGGTGGTGGAGTGACGGTGCACTCCTGCATGTTTCACTGTTCACACCAGCAGCATGGTTGCACTGCTGACCCGTTCTCTCATATTCTGCTATAAGAGCCAATTGCAGTGGCACTGTTTCTGGCTGGAAACGGGAGCTAACATCATGCTCCAGCAGTTCTTAAAACAGGGTTTGACAAACCCGGGCGCCAGGTCGCCATTGGTGCCTAGAAAATCATGCCTGGCGCCCGGGGAATTAAAGAGGAAAAAAAAAAAAATTACTCAGCTGATTAGCAGCTCCTCCTGCGCCGCGCTGATTGGCTGCCACCATAATTCTGTTTACTGCCGCTAGCCACTAGCGGCATGTTTGTTATGGGAGGCTTCCCCAAAGCACTTTAGGGAAATGTAGTTTATTCTGCACGTCATTTTCCTATCTGTTAGGTTAAAAAAAACTACAATTCCCAGCTTCAGCTCTAAAATCACAAGGCATGTTCATGGCCACAAAAAGCAAAGTTAAAAACACTAGAATGTTGCCTAAAATCTAATATATCAAAATATAATATTTATTATATTTAGAAGTTAAGTGTTTATAACGTTTGTAATGTTTTTTTGTTAAATTAAAAACCAAGTTTGTTAAAAAAAAAATTCTGGCTCCTAAATTTTTTGGCTGGCTCCTAGATTCTGAACAACTTTGTCGACCCCTGTCTTAAAAGCTCAGTGGGAAAGAGCTTATAAGGTGGCCGGTAACTTTGGAAGCAAACTGTAAACAAAAATAACTAAAACTAAGATTATCTGTGGAAGTGGGAATTTTAATTATCCATAAAATGGAATATTTGCTTGTTTTCACAATCACTATCCAATTATACCAATTAATGAAGATGAGAATATCCCTTTATGTAACATAAGCAGAGATCTTCAAAATGATAAAATTCAGAAAGTTAAAGAAAATATATCCTAAAAATTACAACTTTTCATTCACAAAAATACCCTTTATTTCTTCAAACCTAATGCCCCTTTATAGGATTGGCTACTAATTTTTTTATTGAAGGCCTATCCGAAGAATAGGTCATTATTATTTTTTGAACAGGGGCTGGAGACGCAGGATAGGTCATCAATTCATTGAAGTGGAGCCTAAGAATAGGCCATCAATAAAAAAAAAGTAGATACTAACCTCCTTAAAGGGGTTGTTTGGTCTTAAGCTATAAGTCTGTAGTCACTCTATGTGACTGCAGACTTGTGAATTCTACATCGCGCACCTGGGAGGGGGTGGTCATGTGACCACAGGTATGTGATTTGCATACTTCTGGCCACATTCCGACTAGACTTTTTTCAGCCTCGCTCAATACACTTGCCTTGATTAAGGCTGTGCACGTGACTGCATGTATGCAAATCAAATCGCTGCTCCCAATGCCGTAGAATCCTCACAGCGCACAGTGTGCGCGATGTGCGGATTCACAAGTCTGCAGTCCCATAAAGTGGTTGTAGACTTTGTAGTTTAAGACTAGATAACCGCTTTAAACTTCATATACACTGCCATATTATGGATCGGTGTTGTGCAGAACCATAAGGTTTCATTAGTATGGCATCATACTGTAGGCTCGAGCGCCCCAGATTACGGTGTACAAAAATAAAATTGTGGCACGCTCCACTGAACTGCTGTGTAGTACAGAGATAATGCTTCTAGGGTAGAATACAGTGACTTGTGGAGAAGCATAATTAGTTTATTATTAATATTCACATTGACACACCTGGCCGGACCTCTGATAACCTGTTGGTTATGGTACGAGCTGTTCTGGAAAGTTGCTTTTGCTCTCTCTAGCCATTGCACTTTTTAGTGGAATTTTTTTTTTTTTTAACTACTTCGGTCGAGGTATCGAAGCACAAAGGCAATTTATCGTATTAATGCAAACAATGCTGCGAGCAAGGCTGGTTACCTACAAGTGATTCATGGCTTACTGGTTGTGGTCTGTTGAGAGTCAAAGTATGGTAGAGTGACTTGTTAAGTAAGCGACAGTCAGGAACTGTGCCTTATTGCTTCTTGCGCCCTAGAAGCACTCCCTGCAGCCAGTCTGGGCTCTGTAGTCCTAGATGAGGTCTTCATGGGTGCTGACCATAAAAAGTTCATCAAAGTAATGAGGCGAAGAGATAGCTTGGCGCTCATGGGCAGAACTCGGCACCAAGGAGTGTGAACTGGCTCCAGCTGTGACAATAAAACAGCAGGTGGCTGCTGTCATTAGGGGTGGCAGATGAGGCAGGGGGCTAGCATTCAGCCCACTAAACTCTCATTTGTTAACCATGTCCGCTGTACCATGCAAAATAGCTTCCATCTCCGTCAGTTTTACATTGCAAAATATTACACAGCCGCCACAAGAAAACTGGAGCTTTGGGTGTAAAAAAGCGATGAGATCTTCTAATACAAAGACATGTCTGCCAAACTATGCTAGAATTACCGTATGTAGTAGTATGTATAATATATGTATATTATATATATATATATATATGTGTGTGTGTGTATACAGTATATATATATATATATATATATGTATGTGTGTATATATATGTATGTATTATATATATATATATATATATATATATATATATATATATATACTGTACATACATTCATTAAAGATACTAATGTACTTAGGTATTTCTGATATAACGGTACAAGCCTTAGTCGGTACATTAGCTGGTTAATACTTTATTATGTGTTACATGTATTTGTTTGTCACATTACAAATAATATGAAGAGTTAATCTCTACTTCTACATATCTGCAAAACATCAGCAATGCAAATTTCTTTGGCAAATTAATGTTCCATTCTCTCATTTGACCTAATGATACTATATTATATACAATTATCTAAGTCCAGGATAACTCTACTGACACCATTTTTGTTCACGGCTCATAGTCTTTAACCCATGATCAGACTTTTTTTTCTCTTCTTCCATGAGTCATAATTTTTACATTTTTTTGAGCACTTGTATATTGTGAGATAAGTTGTTGTTTTGAGTCATACCATTAATTTTACAATATATAAAGCACTGAAAAACTTCCGAGTGAAGTGAAATGGTAAAAAACCTCTCAAAGCGCAGTTCTGCCTTTTGTTGTTACAGTATTCTGTGTGTGGTGACAATGACGTTAGAACATAATTCCCAGGTCTGTATGATACCAAACCTGTTATGTTTCGGTAGCTGAGGAGTGCAGGCAAAAAAGGCAATACACCAGAGCAGTTGGAATCTATGAGATTGCAGTACCCTGACTAACCACAACAACTAGAGGCAGCCGTGGAGCGTTCCTACGTTGGTCCTAGACGCCTCGTCACAGCCTGAGAAACTAACTACACCTAAAGATAGAAATAGGAAAGCTATCTGCCCCGGAGCAGAACCCCAAAGATAATAGAAAGCCCCAAACATGTAATGGCGGTTAGACAAGAAGAAATACAGACACAGACAGAAAATAGTATGAGCAAACGTTGGGGCCCAAACTAACTAAATAGAAAAGGATAGGAAGGGTACTTACTGCAATCCCAGAAAACCCTGAAAAGCACCAACTCTACTAATTTCAAAAACACCTGAGATCACACGACCTCTACCACCTAAATTAGTTCTCTGGTGTAACAAAATCAAAACAGCAGCCACTGAAAAAACTGGAAAAAGCAAAGGTACAAACATCAGTGGCTGAACTAAACTGAGAGGGCAAAAGCCCCCGGAGGGGACCCTGAAGGCCCCCACAGAAGTGCAGGACAAAATGCAAAAATCAAGCACAAAAACAAAAAGAAGAAAATGTCTTATCTGTTAGCAGGAGATGCAGACACGACACAGCAGGCTACAAAGGAAACAGGAATCAAGGATTCAGACCAGAACAATTAATCACCGGCAACCCTGATGGGAAGGTGACTCCCTTATATAAGACCAGTCAGTAACACCTGATTCCCAATCCTCACAATCTTCACAATCTTCACTGGACAGACCAGCACCGCTTGTAACCACCAGAGGGAGCCTCTGCTCAGAACTCATCCCAAGCCCACTCACAACAGTACCCCCCCCTTGAGGAGGGGTCACCGAACCCTCATTTGAGCAACCAGGTCGGTCAGGATGAGTTCTATGGTGCGCACGGATGAGTCTCCTAGCATGGATGTCCGAAGCAAACACCCAAGAATTGTCTTCCTGACCATAACCTCTCCACTTAACCAAATACTGGAGTTTCCGTCTAGAAAAACGAGAATCTAATATTTTCTCAACCACATACTCCAGATTGCCCTCAACCAAAACAGGGTCAGGAGGCACAGCAGCAGGAACCACTGGCTCAACAAACCTCTTCAACAAGGACTTGTGGAACACGTTATGGATCTTAAATGTCCCTGGAAGAAGCAAACAAAAAGAAACAGGATTAAGAATCTCTATGATCTTATAAGGTCCAATGAACCTAGGCTTAAATTTAGGAGATGCTACTCTCATAGGAATATTTTTTGAGGACAACCAGACCAAGTCACCTACTTTAAACCGAGGACCATCAGTCCTATGCCGGTTAGCAAACCGCTGGGCCCTCTCCTGAGAGAGGGACAACCTCTCCACTACCTTGTCCCAAATTTGTTGCATACGCTCCACAACAGAGTCAACACCTGGACAGACAGAAGCCTCCATCTGTCCTGAAGAAAATCGAGGGTGAAACCCAGAATTACAGAAAAACGGAGACATCAAAGTGGCAGAGCTAGCCCTATTATTAAGAGCAAACTCAGCCAAAGGCAAAAAAGAGACCCAGTCATCCTGATCAGCAGACACAAAGCATCTTAGATAAGTCTCCAATGTCTGGTTTGTTCTCTCAGTTTGACCATTGGTCTGAGGATGAAATGCCGAGGAGAAAGACAATTGAACACCCAGTTTAGAACAAAAAGTCCTCCAAAATCTGGAAACAAACTGGACTCCTCTGTCAGACACTATGTTCTCAGGAATGCCGTGTAAACGAACCACGTGCTGAAGGAACAACGGCACCAATTCAGAGGAGGAAGGCAACTTAGGTAATGGCACAGATGTTATCATCTTAGAAAACCTATCACAAATCACCCAGATGGCGGTCATTCTCTGAGAAACAGGAAGGTCGGAAATGAAATCCATAGAGATATGGGTCCATGGTCTCTTGGGCACAGGCAATGGCATCAACAAACCACTAGAGCGAGAGCAAGGCTTGAAGCGAGAGCAAGTCCCGCAGGACTGCACAAATTCCCTGACATCACGAGACAAGGTAGGCCACCAAAAGGACCGACTAACCAAGTCTCTGGTACCAAAAATTCCAGGATGCCCAGCCAACGCGGAACAATGAATCTCAGACATCACACTCTTTTTCCACTGGTCCGGGACAAACAATTTTCCAACAGGGCAGCGCTCGGGCCTATCCTCCTGACACCCCTCCAGAGCAAGTCTCAAATTAGGTGAGATGGCGGAAAGAACTACACCCTCTTTCAAAATAACAGAAGGATCAGATAACTCAGGAGAGTCCGCAAGGAAGCTCCTCGAGAGGGCATCCGCCTTAACATTCTTAGTGCCAGGAAGAAAGGAAACCACAAAATTAAAACGTGTGAAAAACAAGGCCCACCTGGCCTGTCTAGGATTGAGTCGCTTGGCAGATTCCAGATAAACCAGATTCTTATGGTCAGTAAGGACCACCACCTGATGTTTGGCTCCCTCCAGCCAATGTCTCCACTCTTCAAAAGCCCACTTCATGGCCAATAACTCCCGATTACCCACGTCATAATTACGTTCAGTAGGAGAAAATTTTCGAGAGAAAAAGGCACAAGGATTACTTTTAGAGGTCTCTGGATCTTTTTGGGACAAAACGGCACCTGCCCCAATTTCAGAGGCATCAACCTCCACCTGAAATGGCAGAGAAACATCAGGCTGCCGTAGAACAGGAGCAGAAGTGAATCTCTGCTTAAGTTCCTGAAATGCAGAGACTGCCTCAGGAGGCCAATTCACCACATCAGAACCCTTTTTGGTCAAATCAGTTAATGGTTTAACAATAACCGAGAAATTACCAATAAATTTACGATAAAAATTGGCAAAACCCAAAAATCTTTGAAGAGCCTTTAATGAAGTAGGTTGGACCCAATCACAGATGGCCTGAACCTTGACCGGGTCCATTTCAATAACAGATGGGGACAAAATGAATCCCAGAAATGAGATCCTCTGTACGCCAAAAAGACACTTTGATCCCTTCACATACAGAGCATTCTCTCTCAAAATCTGGAATACAGTTCGAACATGTTTCACATGAGAGTCCCAGTCATTAGAAAAAATCAAGATATCATCCAAATAAACAATCAGAAATTTATCCACAAAATCCCTGAAAATGTCATTCATGAAGGACTGGAAGACAGAAGGAGCATTAGTGAGCCCAAAGGGCATCACAAGGTACTCAAAATGCCCATCCGGGGTATTGAATGCCGTCTTCCATTCATCCCCGTGCTTAATGCAATAAGGTTATATGCCCCCCTGAGGTCAAGCTTGGTAAACCAAGTAGCGTTTTTCACCCTGGAAAACAGGTCAGAAATCAAGGGTAACGGGTATTGATATTTCACAGTAATATTGTTCAAAAGACGATAATCAATACACGGCCTTAATGAACCATCCTTTTTGGCCACAAAGAAAAAACCGGCACCTAAGGGTGAAGAGGATGGTCTGATATGACCCTTCTCCAATGACTCCTTGATATAAGACCGCATAGCGTCATGTTCAGGTACAGACAAGTTAAAAAGGCGACCTTTAGGGAATTTACTACCAGGCACTAATTCAATAGCACAGTCATAGCTCCTATGGGGAGGCAAGGATGCAGATTTACTTTCTCTAAATACATCAGAAAAATCAATCAAAAAGTCAGGAACATCCTGAGCCTGGGGGAGGCAGAAAAAACAGGAGTGTTGGTATTAATACATTGGCAGCCCCAACTGGTTACAGACACAGATTTCCAATCCAAAACAGGATTATGAGACTGTAACCAAGGGAAACCCAGTACGATAATGTCATGCAGATTATACAGAAAGAAAAATTTGCAGCACTCTTGATGATCAGGTTCAACCCTCATTATCACCTGAGTAGAGAACTGAGGTTTATTCTCAGCCAAAGGGGTAGAATCGATCCCCAGTAGGGGAATAGACTTCTGTAGGGGTATCAAGGGAAACCCACAACGTTTAGCAAAATCATAATCCATCAGGTTAATAGCTGCTCCAGAATCAACGAAAGCCTGAGCAGAAAATGAGGACAGAGAGCATATCAGAGTGACAGTTAATAAAAACTTAGTCTGAACACTACCCAAGACAACTGAGCGTGCAAAACGTCTTCCCCGCTTAGGGCAGACTGAAATAGCATGAGAGGCATCACCACAGTAGAAACATAACCCATTGCGCTTTCGAAACTCATGACGCTGTGCCCCAGACACCACTCTATCACACTGCATGGATTCAGAAGCAGGTTCACAAGGCAACACTATTCCACGCATACTTCTCCGCTCACGCAAACGTCTGTCAATTTGAATCGCTAATGACATAGAATCATTGAGACCAGAGGGGACAGGGAATCCCACCATAACATCCTTTACATTATCTGACAGACCCTTCCGAAAAAGGGCCGCCAAAGCGTCGTCATTCCACTTGGTCAGGACTGCCCACCTACGGAATCTCTGACAGTATAACTCAGCGTCATCAAGCCCCTGATTTAATGCCAACAAGGCTTTTTCAGCTTGATCAGTGACATTAGGCTCATCGTACAATAACCCCAAAGCCTGAAAAAATGCATCAACATCACTCAAAACAGGATCCCCAGGTGTCAGGGAAAAAGCCCAATCCTGAGGATCGCCGCGCAGGAGAGAGATGACAATTTGAACCTGCTGCGCTGCGTTCCCTGAGGACTTAGATTTTAAGGCAAAAAACAATTTACAATTATTTTTGAAATTTGAAAGTTAGCTCGATCCCCTAAAAACAAATCTGGCATGGGAATCCTAGGTTCCACAACAGGCAATCTAGCAAGATATGCAGCAATACTCTGAACCTCAGTGGCAAGCTGATCCACACGGCCAGACAACTGTGCAAACTCCATTGAGAGAAAAAATCCTTCCCAGCACCCAGAGATACAGAGGGAAAAAAAAAAAATGCAACAAACAGAAAAATATCTCTGACAACTCTGACAACCGTTTTTTCTTTCACAAATTTTTTCCCTTCTGTGAGTACCATACAATTTTAAATTTTAGGCCGGTGATACTGTTATGTTTCGGTAGCTGAGGAGTGCAGGCAAAAAAGGCAATACACCAGAGCAGTTGGAATCTATGAGATTGCAGTACCCTGACTAACCACAACAACTAGAGGCAGCCGTGGAGCGTTCCTACGTTGGTCCTAGACGCCTCGTCACAGCCTGAGAAACTAACTACACCTAAAGATAGAAATAGGAAAGCTATCTGCCCCGGAGCAGAACCCCAAAGATAATAGAAAGCCCCCAAACATGTAATGGCGGTTAGACAAGAAGAAATACAGACACAGACAGAAAATAGTATGAGCAAACGTTGGGGCCCAAACTAACTAAATAGAAAAGGATAGGAAGGGTACTTACTGCAATCCCAGAAAACCCTGAAAAGCACCAACTCTACTAATTTCAAAAACACCTGAGATCACACGACCTCTACCACCTAAATTAGTTCTCTGGTGTAACAAAATCAAAACAGCAGCCACTGAAAAAACTGGAAAAAGAAAGGTACAAACATCAGTGGCTGAACTAAACTGAGAGGGCAAAAGCCGGAGACCCTGAAGGCCCCCACAGAAGTGCAGGACAAAATGCAAAAATCAAGCACAAAAGCAAAAAGAAGAAAATGTCTTATCTGTTAGCAGGAGATGCAGACATGACACAGCAGGCTACAAAGGAAACAGGAATCAAGGATTCAGACCAGAACAATTGATCACCGGCAACCCTGATGGGAAGGTGACTCCCTTATATAAGACCAGTCAGTAACACCTGATTCCCAATCCTCACAATCTTCACAATCTTCACTGGACAGACCAGCACCGCTTGTAACCACCAGAGGGAGCCTCTGCTCAGAACTCATCCCAAGCCCACTCACAACACAAACCTCTATAGTTTGTGTGTATGTATGTGTATATGTAATTTTTTATTTTTTTTCAATCTGTAACTTTTTTATTTTTAAGTCAATAGACCTTTCAGAGGGATTGTTTTTTGCACACAGAGTTGAAATTTTATTGATATAATTTTTGGGTACACGCGTCGTTTTGATCTCCTCCTTTTATTACGTTTTTTAGGAAGGTGTGACCGCAAAAACAGTAACTGTGGCATTTTTTTCTCGTTTATGGTATTAAATAATTTATGTTTTGATAGATCAGTCTTTTACGGACACTGCAAGACCAATTTTTTTTTAACTGGAAATTGTGGGTGGTTCAAACTTTTATTTATTTTTAATATAATTCTAAAAACATATCTATTTTTTGCTTCCTGTAGTGTATTTGAGCCAGCCTTTGTTTGATAGATTTTTCTATACATGGCTATTACTATTATATTACAGTATATAGTGAATTTAACGTTCACCTATTTTTTAAAGATTTCTTCACTTGTCACAAGAGAGGATGAGGGGAGCCAGTTCAATCTGTCTATTAAAATGCTCATGTCAGTGATTGGCTGCAGCATTTAAATGGTTAAACAGTAACTATTGGAGCTAGGTCTGGGCACTGACTGGTCTGGGCACTGCTGTGACTGACCTGGGCTCTGCTGTGACTGGCCTGGGCACTGCTGTGACTGGCCTGGTCACTGCTGTGACTGGCCTGGGCTCTGATGTGACTGGTCTGGTCACTGCTGTGACTGGCCTGGGCACTGCTGTGATGCCTGGGCCCTGATGTGACTGGTCTGGTCCCTGCTATGACTGCTGTGACTGGACTGGGCACTAATGTGACTGGCCTGGGCACTGCTGTGACTGGCCTGGGCTCTGCTGTGACTTGCCTTGGCACTGCTGTGACTGGCCTTTGCTCTGCTGTGACTGGCCTGGGCTCTGCTTTGATTGGTCTGGGCACTGCTGTGACTGGCCTGGGCTCTGCTGTGACTAGCCTGGGCTCTGCTGTGACTGGCCTGGGCTCTGCTGTGATTGGTCTGGGCACTGCTGTGACTGGCCTGGACTCTGCTGTGACTGGCCTGGGCTCTGCTGTGACTGGCCTGGGCTCTGCTGTGACTGGCCTGGGCTCTGCTGTGACTGGCCTTGGCACTGCTGTGACTGGCCTGGGCTCTGCTGTGACTGGCCTGGGCTCTGCTGTGATTGGTCTGGGAACTGCTGTGACTGGCCTGGGCTCTGCTATGACTGGCCTGGGCTCTGCTGTGACTGGCCTGGACACTAACTGGTCTAGACACCGCTGTGGTCCATTTACCTGCACCAGTTTATTGTGCCACTACGTTTTACGTTGGATAGAGGTTAATATTAATTATTCCTGATATTGCATCCTATTAATTCTGGTGGAGGTTTGTAAATGCAGTCATACCAGAAAACCACCTGTACTATGTAATATAGACACTTAGAATAATGTATTGCTGGAAGATATAAATGTAAATAAACTCTGCCACTCCACTGCTGACAAGAAAGGCAATCAGTGTTCGTGTTCACAGGGAGGGTATGACTCTTTGCAGAGATTGTAATTTGTCCCGATTGCCAATTTTGTTCTCTTTTGTCATTAATATTAATACAGTGAAACATCTATAAAAGACAATTCTCTACTGATCGGACTCCCTATTACCAAACTTTCTCCCCTCCTGTTTGTCCTGAATGTGGCAGCCAGGGTCGTATGTCTGTTCAGCCGCTTCATGAACGCCTCCACCTTGTGCCAGTCATTGCACTGCTTACCCTTCCGCTACAGAGTAGTACAATATAAACTTATGGGATGCCTCACACACAAAGCTCTCCAGAGTTCTACACTGCCCTTCATCTCCACCCTCATCTCTGTCTATCAACCTACCAGTGTTCTCCGTTCTGCAACTGATCTAAGACAAACATCCTCCCATTTCCATCTCCAATACTTCTCTCATGCTGCACCATTTACTGGAATTCATTACCCTAGACAATTTCATTAATAGCTAGCCTCTAGATTTTTAAGCCTGCTTTAAATGCACATTTCTTTAGACAGGTCTATCACCTCACTTCACTAACCTAGCTCTTCCCTCTTCCCCATTTTTTTTAGAATCTACTCCCTCCTATTCATCTGTCTCCACATCGTCCATGAACCCAATAGCACTTCTGTACTTAGATAGATATTGGCTGATGACCAGATCATGCAGCTTTTGTTTGAAATGCCCTATTTATTATAATGATGGCTGGACCATACAAGACAAGAATTTTTACCTAATGTGTCCCCCCCATCTCCTTATCCTTCTAGATTGAGAGCTTGGGAGCACGGCCCTCGCTCCTCCTGTAACTGTTGAACTATGTGTTATTTTGTAATGTCCTTAATGGCTGTACATGTCCCCGCTAAATTGTAAAGTGCGGATGTTGGCGATATGTAAATAAAACATTTATTATAAAACCACGTCTTTGAGAAAACTAATCCTTTATCAAGAATTAAAAGGGTATTCTCAAGTTTGGAAGCTATCCCCTATCTTCAGCATGGCGGATAACTTCCTAATCGCTGTGGGTCCAACCCTCTAAAGAGCCCTGTTTGATTACAGCAGTGGTCGATCACGCGCACTACCACTCCATTTATTCTTAATGTGAGCGCTCGTGATTGACTAGCACTTCGCTGAATTGTCTTTGCTCTCTCATAAGAATGAATGGAGCAGCAGTGCGCATGATGGACCTCTGTTTAAGTCACATGGCGCTCTTCAGAACTACGGTTCTTGTGGTCACTGTGGACCCTAGTAGTCATACCTCCAGCATTCGAATAGTTATCCCCTATTCCATGGATAGGGAATAACTTTTAAACTTAAGCATACCCCTTTAATTTCCCATGACAGCGTTCCACCATAAATTATGCTTACTGGCATTCTTCAAAGGGATCATTCCCTAGTCGACCAGGTTTTAATGCAGTTTTGAGTAGTCGTCTCAAAGAGGTCTCTTTTCATGAATTGATGGAGCAGAATCACCCCAAGGGTATGTGCACATGGGGTCTTTTTCAGGCGGATTCTGAGCAAAAGTGTGGCAAAAACACTCCATAAAATGAACATAATGCACAGCAATGTCAAAACTTCACTGAACATGTTCTGTCTTATTTCCTTTAACTTTTTCAGAGTGCCAAAAAGTGACATGCCCATTTATTGGGCAGCTTCCTAGTGAAAGCCACCCACTCTATATACTTAAAAGTATAAGTGTAAGGAGCAAGAACAGGACTATAAGGCCACCGCAGGAGTACGACCAGCAGCATTTTCCTGACCCAACTTTGCCTGGGAAAATTGCTCCAAAAACTCTTGAAAAAGCTCCGTGTGAAATGGCTACGAATTCATGGCTTATTGTGCGCTTGTGCACTAAACTCTGTAATGTGAGATGTTTTAGAATATAGAATGTATTGTACAGTTGATATCCAGCAGATAGCTATGTATATGCGGAATCAATTACAACAAAAAGTCTCCCGCAGTCTGAAATTGTGCAAAACCACTAGGGTTTGAGCAGCGTCCTGCTCAGGAAAAAGTCGAAATACATTGACCATAGGGCAAGTATTACAAGCTGATCATTCTCTCCTTAGAGATCCATAACTAATAAATGGCATCTCTAATGCCTCTGTGCATCGGCAGCAGCTTTCCTCTTTTAGTGCTCTGAGCCTGCATTACAGTGAATGTAAATCTTCCCAACCAATCGCAACACATTGACTCGAACAGAGCCATAAAGAATACCCCCTCTTCTCCTCCGTGCACGCAACTATGTAGATTTTTCATAGCATGACAGTCTAGACATGAAAGAACTGCTTGATAGTTATTACAGGCAATCAATTAGACTTGTAAAATGTTTGAATCATAAAGACAAATATTTAATTGATCGCTCATGAAAGCTGCATGCATACAAGGGATAAGTATATTCCTGGCAGTAATGAACTCCGAGGCAAAGCCCCCAAGGCTACAGAAATATAAGGCCTTTATTCACGAGGTACATCTGCTGCAGAAGATGCTTCCCAGCCCATGCCTATTCATTATTTCAAGTGGGTGCTATTTAGTATTGTGTTACTAGGATGACGATGGCAGAGAGAGATACCAGATATACATTGATAATAACCCAAAGGGCTAAAGAGAAGCTGTCTGATTCAGTAGTTACTACACTTGCATTTTGTCTGTTATTCCCCCTGGAAGAGTATTCATACAACTGTTACTTTTCCCCTAGTCAGTACAGTGTGCCCCACAAAATTTTACTTTGTACGGCCCCCTTCACACTTCCTGATATTTCCGGTACTGGAAAAACCAGTACTGGTGCTGTCATTGTGTTACATACATGTGTCATATGTGTGCTGCATCAGTATGACATGTACTGGCGCATGGGAAAAGCTGTACAGTTTGTGTTATTCCCTGGTGCCCGGTGCTGAAGACAGCTCTCATCATTGTCGCCTGGTCTCCTTGAGATCAGCGCGACCAGGCTACAATGATGGAGGTTGTATTAGTTGCCTGCTGTGCACATTGTGTATAAAATGAATAATTAAAAAAAATGGTGTGTGCTCCCACGTAATTTTCATAAACTGCATAGAGAAAGATGTCCTGTGGGTGCTGATGTTAATGATCTGGGAAAGGGGCCAATATCCCGAAATGTTCCCAGGCTGTTAATAACAGCTCACAGCTGTTTGCTTAATCTTTACTGGCTAGTATACAGAGGACACCAGGAAAAAATTATGTAGAGTCCCCCTATAACTTCTAACCAGCAAAGGCTAAACAGACAGCTGTGGGCTGATATAGCCTGGGAAGAGGCCAGGGATATTTCCCCCCCCCAGGTTTATTGGCGACCCTCCATTACTAAACTCTGGGCTCTATGTCAGCGGCCATAAAACAGCTGACTTCAACCCTAAAGCTATTACCCACTTGCCACCGCACCAGGGCAAGTGGGAAGAGCAAGTCTATGCTCCAGATTTGACTCATCTTATGGATGCACCATTTTTTGGGCGGCTGCTGGCTGGTAGGAGTGGGTGTTCAGCCGTGCAGGGGCTCTGCCAACATTTTTATGGTTTTAATGTGGTGGACTCCGGGAAAATAGATGCGTGAGGCAGTGCATGCACAGATTGAGATCTCGGCACCTAGATCTCTTCTTCAGAGATCAATATCTGTGCATGTACTGTACCACCTCCGGAGGCCATTTTCTTAGAGTCCACCGCAATGAAACCATGTAAGTGCGTGGTCTCCAGGCTTTTATAAAATGTTTTTGGAGCCCCCCGCACCGCCGAGTACAGCTGAACACCCCTTTTACCAGCCTGGGACTTGCAGCATCACCCCGCAGGCTTGCACCTCCAAACACCTCCCGCGACCCCGCTTTGCCGCCGCAGTCCCCCCCCCGGCAACCTGAATTCGAACATTAAAAGTTTTTCTCCTGAAAATTAATGGTGCCTCTTATAGTCTGAAAAATACAGTATATGGTGGTTATTTTAATGACATTGGATGAACAATTGGTTTCCATATTGTACTATTCCTGTTCATGTACTGTATGACGACATGTATAATAATTATTCTGCTGTAAATTGTTATTAGGTTTCAAAATAAAATTTATTGATTAATAAAAAGAAGAAAAGACTAATAATAAAATAATGGGCAATACATTTCCTTTCCGTTGCTGGTTTGTCGACCTGATACATATCCAGTGTTTGCTACCAGCATTGGCTATAACTCGGCCACTACTTTATGCTTATAGTTAGGTTTTTTTTTATTTGTTTTTTTTTCACCATTGAGAATAAATATCTTTCTGGCACAGAGGAAACGTTTTGGCATTATACTGGTAAAGCCATGGTCTTAAATTGAATGCTGTCTTCATCACATAATTCATCTGTGTCCATTATATGCGAAGTGTCCAGATGAATTCAGTGTTTAATGTTAAAAATCTTCTAACATGCCAGTTTGATTTGTATCCCTTCATATCATTGCATGC
>JARQOD010000006.1:265249095-265267861 GCA_033576555.1 Oophaga sylvatica | reverse complement strand
AAAAAAATTTAACCTTTTTGGATCGGGTTCTCCCTATTATCCCTGGTAGAGAACTGAGGTTTTTTTCTCACCCAAAAGGGGTAAAAATCGATCCCAAAGGAGGGGAATAGACTTCCGTAGGGTATCAGGAAACCCACAACGTTTAGCAAAATCAAAATCCATCAGGTTAATAGCTGCTCCAGAATCAACAAAAGCTGAGCAGAAAATGAGGACAGAGAGCATATCAGGGTAAACAGTTAATAAAAACTTAGTCTGAACACTACCCAAGACAACTGAGCGTGCAAAACGTCTTCCCGCTTAGGGCAGACAGAAATAGCATGAGAGGCATCACCACAGTAGAAACATAACCCATTGCGCTTTCGAAATTCATGACGCTGTGCCCCAGAAACCACTCTATCACACTGCATGGATTCAGAAGCAGGTTCACAAGGCAACATTATTCCACGCATACTTTTCCGCTCACGCAAACGTCTGTCAATTTGAATCGCTAATGACATAGAATCATTGAGACCAGAGGGAACAGGGAATCCACCATAACATCCTTTACATTATCAGACAGACCCTTCCGAAAAGAGCTGCCAAAGCGTCGTCATTCCATTTGGTCAGGACTGCCCACCTACGGATTCTCTGACAGTATAACTCAGCGTCCTCAAGCCCCTGATTTAATGCTAACAAAGTTTTTTCAGCTTGATCAGTGATATTAGGCTCATTGTACAATAACCCCAAAGCCTGAAAAAATGCATCAACATCACTCAAAACAGGATCCCCAGGTGTCAGGGAAAAAGCCCAATCCTGAGGATCGCCGCGCAGGAGAGAGATGACAATTTGAACCTGCTGCGCTGCGTTCCCTGAGGACTTAGATTTTAAGGCAAAAAACAATTTACAGTTATTTTTGAAATTCAGAAACTTAGCTCGATCCCCTAAAAACAAATCTGGCATGGGAATCCTAGGTTCCACAACAGGCAACCTAGCAAGATAGGTAGCAATACTCCGAACTTCAGTGGCAAGCTGATCCACACGGCCAGACAACTGTGCAAACTCCATTGAGAGAAAAGAAAAAATCCTCCCCAGCACCCAGAGATACAGAGGGAAAAAAAAAAAAAAAAAATATCTCTGACAACTTTTTTTTTCTTTAACAATATTTTTTTTTTCCTTTTGTGAGTACAATATAATTTTCAATTTGTTGGGCCGGTGATACTGTTATGTTTCGGTAGCTGAGGAGTACAGGTAAAAAAGGCAATACACCAGAGCAGTTGGAAACTATGAGATTGCAGTACCCTGACTAACCACCACAACTAGAGGCAGCCGTGAAGCGTTCTTACGTTGGTCCTAGACGCCTCGTCACAGCCTGAGAAATTAACTTCACCTAAAGATAGAAAGAGGAAAGCTATCTGCCCCGGAGCAGATCTCCAAAGAACATAGAAAGCCCCCAAACATGTAATGGCGGTTAGACAAGAAGAAATACTGACACAGACAGAAAATAGTATGAGCAAACGTTGGGGCCCAAACTTACTAAATAGAAAAGGATAGGAAGGGCACTTACTGCAATCCCAAAAAAACCCTGAAAAGCACCAACTCTACTAATTTCAAAAACACCTGAGATCACACGACCTCTACCACCTAAATTAGTTCTCTGGTGTAACCAAAATCAAAACAGCAGCCACTGAAAAAACTGGAAAAAGCAAATGTACAAACATAAGTGGCTGAACTGAACTGAGAGGGCAAAAGCCCCCAGAGGGGACCCTGAAGGCCCCCACAGAAGTGCAGGACAAAATGCAAAAAACAAGCACAAAAACAAAAAGAAGAAAATGTCTTATCTGTTAGCAGGAGATTCAGACACGACACAGCAGGCTATCAAGGAAACAGGAATCAAGGATTGAGACCAGAACAATTGATCACCGGCAACCCTGATGGGAAGGCGACTCCCTTATATAAGACCAGTCAGTAACACCTGATTCCCAATCCTCGCAATCTTCACTGGACAGTCCAGTACCGTTTGTAACCACCAGAGGGAGCTTCTGCTCAGAACTCATTTCCAGCCTATTCACAACAACACGGGTTGTGTTGGCAGGCTACTTCATAGAGTCTCTTTCTCGAACCCCAGACAGTTTTTTTGTCAACCTCGCGTTCCGTCAGAGCCCGAGCTTTTTGCCGCTCTGCTGCGGGAGGTAGATTCCCTTCTGCAGAAAGGTGTGGTGGTGCCGGTTCCGCCGGAGGGCCGGGGAAGAGGGTTTTATTCTAACCTCTTTGTGGTCCCCAAAAAAGAGGACAAATTTCGGCCCTTTCTGGATCTCAAAAGATTGAATCGGCATGTCCACGCCAGGAAAATTCCGCATGGAGTCGCTTCGCTCCGTTTTGGCGGCCCTGTCGCAGAACGCTTTTTTGGTGTCAATCGACATTCGCGACGCTTATTTGCACTTCCCAATCGGAAGGGCCCACCAACGCTTCCTTCGTTTTGCCATAGGTCAGGACCATTACCAGTTTGTGGCTCTGCCATTCGGGTTGGCCTCAGCGCCCAGAGTTTTTACAAAAATTTCTGGCGCCTCTCATGGCATTTCTTCGAAGACAGGGGGTTTCGATTCTTCCCTACCTGGATGACCTTTTGATTGTAGCCCTCAAAGGAGGAGGCAGTGACTGCTTGCAATCTATCCCTTCAGCTCCTGGAGGACTTCGGGTGGCTGGTCAGTTGGGAGAAGTCGTCTCTGGAATCGTCGCAGTCAATCCTGTTTTTTGGGGATGCATTTCGACACAGTACGAGCAGTGGTGTCTCTGCCTCCAGACAAGCAAGCATGTCTCCTTCGACATGTACAGGTTATGAAGTCTTCGACAGCGATGTCTCTTCGAGGGTGTATGCGCCTTCTGGGTTTGATGGTGGTCCATGGAGCCACTTTCGTTTGCGCAGTTTCATTCCAGGGCCCTCCAAAGGCTCATTCTGAGCCGTTGGGATCGATCGCAGACTTCGCTGGATTGCAGTCTCATCATCTCCCACAGGGTGCGAGAGTCTCTAGGATGGTGGTTACGTCCGGAAGCGTTATCCCTGAGGACGTCTTTCCTCCCTCCGAGGTGGTCGGTCATAATCACCGATGCCAGACTGACGGGTTGGGGAGGTGTCTGGACGATCTCTGGATTCAGGAGTATTGTCGTCGGAGGAGTCTCCTACCGATCAACATCCTGGAATTGAGGGCAATTTTCCTTTGCCTCCAACACTGGACGGTCCCTTTAAGCGGTCTGCCAGTCCGAGTGCAGACAGACAATGCGACGGCGGTCGTGTATATCGACCATCTAGGCGGGACAAGGAGTTCCAGGCTCATGGTGGAGGTTTCTCGGATCCTGGTATGGGCCGAGACCAGAGTGCCAGCCTTCTCTGCGATCCACATTTCAGGAGTTCAGAATCACGGCAGACTTTCTCAGTCGCGAGAAGATGGATCCCGGAGAATGGAGTCTTCATCCGGAGATTTTTGCACTGCTGTGCTCCCGTTGGGGAACTCCCCAAGTGGATTTGATGGCATTCAGGTTCAATGCCAAGTTACCGACTTTCATGTCCAGGTACAAGGACCCGAAGGCTGTGACGGTGGATGCTCTGGTGGCTCCGTTGGACCAATTCGAGCTAATCTATGTGTTCCTGCCGATACCCTTATTTCCTCTGGGGTTGTGTCGGATCAGACTGGAGAGAATCCCGGCTATGTTGATAGCCCCAGATTGGCCAAGGAGGATGTGGTTCTCGACACTGGTGTCGCTTCTAACAGCGCCTCCTTTTCCACTTCCTCTTCGCCCGGACCTGTTAACCCAAGGGCCCGTTCGTCATCCGGACCTGAGGTCTCTGCGTTTGACGGGGTGGCTCTTGAGACCGAAATATTGACCATCAAGGTTTTTCAGCCAAAATCATTGCCACTTTGCGGGCTGCCAGAGGTCCGGCTACTACTATGATTTATCACAATGTCTTGGGAAGCCTTCTTTTTGTGGTGTTCGGGTTCTTCAAGGAACCCGAGGATTCTTTCCATTCCCAATTTGTTGGCCTTTTGCAGTACAGGCTGGACAAGGGTTTGGCAGTTAGCACTCTGAAGGGTCAGGTTGTGCCCTGCTTTTGCTTTTCGGAAGGCTATCGCCTCGCGTAGGGACGTACGTTCCTTTTTTCGCGGAGTAACCCGTCAGTTTCCGCCGCGGAGGCAACTGTGTCGCCTTGGCAGCTCAATCTTGTATTGGAAGCTCTTCAACATGGGCCTTTTGAGCCTATGGACTCTGCTAGCTTTTCTTTGCTATCTTGGAAGGTTGCCTTTCTAGTGGCGGTTACCTTTTTGAGAAAGGTTTTTCTGAGTTGGCGGCTCTTTCTTGCTTGCCTCCTTTCCTGGAGTTTCACCCGGATCGCGTAGTACTTCGCACACGGGGCGACTTCCTACCTAAGGTGCCCTCACTCTGTCCGGAGCCGAGGAATGCGAAGGAACGGGCCTTGCACAAATTGGATTTGGTGCGGGCTTTGAAGTTCTATTTGTTTATTACTCAAAATTTTCGGAAGTCGGAACTCTCTGTGATTCCAGCAGGTCGTCAGCGTGGTCAACGAGATTCCAAGGACTCTATAGCTCGTTGGATTCGGTCGGCCTTTTTAGAGGCTTACCGACTTAAAAGCGAACCTTGCCCGATTAAGATTCGAGCTCACTCCACGAGGGCTGTGGCTTCCTCGTGGGCCTTTCATCAAGGGGCCTCGGCAGCTCAGCTCTGCCGAGCGGCGACCTGGCGTTCCGTCCACACGTTTATAAAGTTTTATAAGGTGGACGTCAGTGCTTCTTCTGCTGCGGCCTTAGGGTCCTGCAGGCGGCCGTAGCTTAAAGTTCTAGTTAACTTGTATTTGGCGCCTATTGCGCATTTTATCTATGTTGTTAGGATTCTGCCTTTTCTGTTTTTTTCCCACCCTTAATTTTTGGACTGCTATGGGACGTCCCACTAGTAATGACTGTGTCTCCCTTCCTTCATCTGCAGCTGAAAGACGGATTTTGGTAAGAACTTACCTGTAAAATCCTTTTCAGCGAAGAAGGAAGGGAGACACAGATCCCTCCCATGGCAGAAGTGTGTTTGTTGTTTTCAGATGCGGCGTGACCCTTCTCTGATAGCGATTATCTGGGCTGAGGTCGATGCGCTAAGGCTCTGTTCCAGCATCGCCAGCTCATCGCAGTGATCAGGTCCAGTGAGTAGTACCTGGAACTGTGTGGTTTTTGCCTACATGCATGCATAACCTGTATTCTTGTGTTTTTTTTCTCTGAATTCCTTCAGAAGGGGTTATGTTGCTCCGCTGGTGATATTGCTCTTCCTTAAGCTTGTGTACAACTGGAGAGCTGAGTAGGAGGAGCCCGAGCTGGAGGGGCCGGTCAACACTCTTTTTAATCTGAGGTGTCTATCTCATCTGGGCTCCGCCTACCCACTAGTAATGACTGTGTCTCCCTTCCTTCTTCGCTGAAAAGGATTTTACAGGTAAGTTCTTACCAAAATCCGTCTTTTCACATGATCTGCTGCCCTCTGGTTTTTATGTGTGTTTGACAGATGTTTTTATCACAGACAGAAATATAATAATTGCAAACATATGAGTAACAAAAGCTTATATTGACAGTTAGAATGAGTTAATGCAGCAAGTCAATATTTGCAGTGTTGACCCTTCTTCTTCAGGACCTCTGCAATTCTCCCTGGCATGCTCTCAATCAACTTCTGGACCAAATCCTGACTGATAGCAGTCCATTCTTGCACAATCAATGCTTTCATTTTGTCTGAATTTTTAGGTTTTTGTTTGTCCACCTGTCTCGATGATTGACCACAAGTTCTCAATGGGATTAAGATCTGGGGAGTTTCCAGGCCATGGACCCAAAATCTCTATGTTTTGGTCCCTGAGCCATTTACAGTCATGGCCAAAAGTTTTGAGAATGACACAAATATTATATTTTCACATGATCTGCTGCCCTCTGGTTTTTATGTGTGTTTGACAGATGTTTTTATCACAGACAGAAATATAATTGCAAACATATGAGTAACAAAAGCTTATATTGACAGTTAGAATGAGTTAATGCAGCAAGTCAATATTTGCAGTGTTGACCCTTCTTCTTCAGGACCTCTGCAATTCTCCCTGGCATGCTCTCAATCAACTTCTGGACCAAATCCTGACTGATAGCAGTCCATTCTTGCACAATCAATGCTTTCATTTTGTCAGAATTTTTAGGTTTTTATTTGTCCACCTGTCTCTTGATGATTGACCACAAGTTCTCAATGGGATTAAGATCTGGGGAGTTTCCAGGCCATGGACCCAAAATTTCTATGTTTTGTTCCCTGAGCCATTTAGTTATCACCTTTGCTTTATGGCAAGGTGCTCCATCATGCTGGAAAAGGCATTGTTGATCGCCAAACTACTCTTGGAGGGTTGGGAGAAGTTGCTCTTGGAGGACATTCTGGTACCATTCTTTATTCATGGCTGTGTTTTTCGGCAAGACTGTGAGAGAGCCGATTCCCTTGGCTGAGAAGCAACCCCACACATGAATGGTTTCAGGATGCTTAACAGTTGGCATGAGACAAGACTGGTGGTAGTGCTCACCTTGTCTTCTCCGAATGAGGCGTTTTCCTGATGTCCCAAGCAATCGAAAAGGGGATTCATCAGAGAAAATAACTTTACCCCAATCCTCAGCAGTCCACTGCCTGTACCTTTTGCAGAATATCAGTCTGTCCATGATGTTTTTTCTGGAGAGAAGTGGCTTCTTTGCTGCCCTCCTTGAGACCAGGCCTTGCTCCAAGAGTCTCCGCCTCACAGTGCGTGCAGATGCACTCACACCTGCCTGCTGCCATTCCTGAGCAAGCTCTGCACTGCTGATAGCCCGATACTGCAGCTGAAACACTTTTAAGAGACGGTCCTGGCGCTTGCTGGTCTTTCTTGGGGCCCTGAAGCCTTTTTGGCAACAATGGAACCTCTCTCCTTGAAGTTCTTGATGATGCGATAGATTGTTGACTGAGGTGCAATCTTTCTAGCTGCGATACTCTTCCCTGTTAGGCCATTTTTGTGCATTGCAATGATGACTGCACGTGTTTCTTTAGAGAAAACCATGGTTAACAGAAGAGAAACAATGATGCCAAGCACCAGCCTCCTTTTAAAGTGTCCAGTGGTGTCATTCTTACTTAATCATGACAGATTGATCTCCAGCCATGTCCTCATCAACACCCACACCTGTGTTAATGGAGCAATCACTGAAAAGAGGTTAGCTGGTCCTTTTATTGCAGGGCTGCAATGATGTTGAAATGTGTTTTGGGGGATAAAGTTCATTTTCTAGCCAAATATTGACTTTGCAAGTAATTGCTGTTAAGCTGATCACTCTTTATAACATTCTGGAGTATATGCAAATTGCCATTAGAAAAAGTGAAGCAGTAGACTTTGTAAAAATTAATATTTGTGTCATTCTCAAAACTTTTGGCCATGACTGTACAAACAATAACCACTAAAATGTAACCGCTAACATTTAAAAAAAAACAAAAACAAAAAAAAGTTCAAATCACCCACCTTTCGCCCCATTGAAAATTAATGAGTTAAAAAATAAAAATAAAATAAATATATATATATATATATATATATACACACACGTTTGGTATCGCCGCGTTCAAAAACGCCGGATCTATCACAATATAAAATCAATTAATCTGATCAGTAAACGGCATAACATACCATACATAACGCGGGATATGCATGACGATAAATACTAAACAAACATTTAAAACTGCAATATGATGTGCTATTGAGCAACCAGTAAATGATAACTAATCTTAAGTAAAGAAAATTATAAAATATCTATGACGAAAAAGGAGCAAAATTAGGAGGTAAGAACTTCAAAAACTTGCTACTTAATTTTTACCATGCATTTCCTTGGCACCTTAGCCGCCATGTTATCATATGTATGTTGTTGTCCACAGTTTCACATAGCGATAGCTGCATATCAGCAGGATGAAGGATACTTGCTTTTGAGAAGAGGATGTCTAAGTGAGAAAGCTTTTCTTTATATGAGCCATTTGCATCTTTCTGTTGTCTCTTTTGGAAAATAGAAAGAGAAGAAGCAGATGTAAGAAATGGCCGTAAGGAAACAAATGAGTGAATTTTAATAATCACTACTGCTTTTTAACATTTTATAAGCTTCAAAATAGCAGGGTCTTTTATAAAATATGAGGGCCGGCTCCATGTTATTGTGAATTATTGAGTACTTACCAACTATTATGAATATTGTGGTACAGTCTCACAGGTTAGCTTTAAAGGAGGAATGACAAGTAAACTATGCCCCAAAAGAAAATTTTGGGTTGTTCGTAGATGGTTCATGTGGCAGGACTTACTAGGAGTGTTCATTAAAGATTTCCCCTGACCCACTTCCTGTGGACTGAGAGCAATGAAACTTGGCACAGTTATTAGTCCTTCTCTACATAGGAGCCACACACTTCTCCCATCTCTGTAAGCAACTGTAAACATCTCGCTTGTAGAAGTCAACAGGTTGCTCCAAAAGTCACATCATCCGGAAAATGCTTGCCCTTAAAAAAAATGTCATTGTTGGAAAGAGGTGGAAGTCCGATGGTGTGAGGTCGGGTGAATAAGGTTTAATGCAGTAGAATTTCTAAGCCTCAGGAGCATGCTTTCATTTGGGCAACATGTGAGTTGTGAACTGGTGCATTGTCTTGCAGAAGGTTGACTCCTTTGGTGAGCATGCCAGGTCACTTGGTTTTGATGGCCTCCCGCAATTTCCGCAGCAGTAAAGCATAGTATGCCCCAGTGATCATGGTACCCTTTGCCAGGAAATTCATCAATACTCTACTCCGTGCTGGTCCCAAAATACTGTGAGCATGACCTTGCCTGCCGGGTGTTGGGCACTTGCCTTCTTTGGAGGCGGTGAGTCATGATGCTTCCATTGCATTAACTGGACTTTGGTCTTACGATCATAGTAATGGACTTAGGATGAAAGCTATGTGATCAGTCTGTTGAAAAAGTCCTGGTTTCCATGGCACATTGTCAATAGAGCCTGAGAGCATTCGACTCGTTCCTGCTTCTGGAAAGGTGTGAGCAGCCGGGGAAGCCAGCGAGCGGATACCTTATGCATGTGAAGATGGTCTTGGATGATTTTTCCATGGACCCCACATTAATCTTGACATTTTGGGCTAGGTGGCAAATGGTTACACAGCAATTTTCCAAATGGTGTCCTCCACTTGCTGGATGGTGTGTTCATCAATAGCAGAGTGAGGTCACTCTGGAATTGGAGCTATTTCCACCGAAGTACGACCACATTTGAAGTGACAATGCAAGTTCTTGACTACATCATATGATGGAGAATCATCACCATAAACCTCGTTCATCTCATCGAATGTCTCCTTTGGTGTGTCGCCTTTCAAGTAAAGGAACTTGATGACTGCTCTGTATTCCACTGGGTTCATTATGAAACCTCACACCACTTCTACACCTGTAAAATCAAGACCGATATCAGTTCTGAGTTGCAAATTGGCACGTAACCTATAGAGTCTTACAGTGCCTACAAGTAGTATTCAACCCCCTGCAGATTTAGCTGGTTTGATAAGATGCAAATAAGTTAGAGCCTTCAAACTGCAAACAAGAGTAGGATTTATTAACAGAAGCATAAATCTTACAAAACAAAAAGTTATGTTGCTCAGTTGAATTTTAATAAATTTTAAACATAAAAGTGTGGGTCAATTATTATACAACCCCTATGTTTAATATTTCGTGGAATAACCCTTGTTTGCAATTACAGCTAATAATCGTCTTTTATAAGACCTGATCAGGCCGGCACAGGTCTGTGGAGTTATCTTGGCCACTCCTCCCTGCAGATCTTCTCCAAGTTATCTAGGTTCTTTGGGTGTCTCATGTGGACTTTAATCTTGAGCTCCTTCCACAAGTTTTCAATTGGGTTAAGGTCAGGAGACTGACTAGGCCACTCCAACACCTTGACTTTTTCCCTCTTGAACCAGGCCTTGGTTTTCTTGGCTGTGTGCTTTGGGTCGTTGTCTTGTTGGAAGATGAAATTACGACCCATCTTAAGATCCTTGATGGAGGAGCGGAGGTTCTTGGCCAAAATCTCCAGGTAGGCCGTGCTATCCATCCTCCCATGGATGCGGACCAGATGGCCAGGCCCCTTGGCTGAGAAACAGCCCCACAGCATGATGCTGCCACCACCATGCTTGACTGTAGGGATGGTATTCTTGGGGTCGTATGCAGTGCCATCCAGTCTCCAAACGTCACGTGTGTGGTTGGCACCAAAGATCTCGATCTTGGTCTCATCAGACCATAGAACCTTGAACCAGTGTGTCTCAGAGTCCTCCAAGTGATCATGAGCAAACTGTAGACGAGCCTTGACATGACGCTTTGAAAGTAAAGGTACCTTACGGGCTCGTCTGGAACGGAGACCATTGCGGTGGAGTACGTTACTTATGGTATTGACTGAAACCAATGTCCCCACTGCCATGAGATCTTCCCGGAGCTCCTTCCTTGTTGTCCTTGGGTTAGCCTTGACTCTTCGGACAAGCCTGGCCTCGGCACGGGAGGAAACTTTCAAAGGCTGTCCAGGCCGTGGAAGGCTAACAGTAGTTCCATAAGCCTTCCACTTACGGATGATGCTCCCAACAGTGGAGACAGGTAGGGCCAACTCCTTGGAAAGGGTTTTGTACCCCTTGCCAGCCTTGTGACCCTCCACGATCTTGTCTCTGATGGCCTTGGAATGCTCCTTTGTCTTTCCCATGTTGACCATGTATGAGTGCTGTTCACAAGTTTGGGGAGGGTCTTAAATAGTCAGAAAAGGCTGGCAAAAGAGATCATTAATCCACACATGTGAAGCTCATTATTCTTGGTGCCTGAACTACTTCTTAATACTTTAGGGGACCAAACAGAATTCTTGTGGTTTGAGGGGTTGAATAATAAATGACATTCTGTTAGGGTCTGCGGAACGCACCTAATAGATATAATAGAGAGGTGCGTTCGCAGCCCGGGGTCCACCGTGCAGGCGAAGCCCGCTGCGAATAAGATGGCGAAAGTAGCGAACTCTGTTATCCCGCAGAGTCGCAAAAATAAACGCCGTAAAAATAAACGCCGTAGCACGTTGTGGCAGTAAGTGCGAACTCTGTTAATCCCAGAGCCGCTAACGGGATGCCACAGCGCTATATGGCGATAGGTGCGAACTCACTTAACTTCAGTGAGCGCGCAAAGTAAAACGCTAGGGCGCTGTCTAGCGTCTAAAGCGAACCCTGTTACGTCACAGAGCCGCTGAGAAAAAGTACCGTGTCCTGTCAGGCTCTCAGGTACACGGTTAATTGCTAAGCGAGCATAATACGTGGTAATGCGCTAATGTCCTCGCGGGAGTCACCCGCAATCTATGGCGTCTGAACGCCAGACCCTGAATACGGCAATCAAACTCCTCACCGGTTATGCCGGTAATCTAGGGCATCTAGGACACCGACCCTGACCAGCTAGCACACCAAACTCCTCACCGATTAAGTCGGTATTCTAGTGGCTTATTTCAGCCAGGTCCCTAACCACACACACGCATGACCACACTGGCGCATAGCATACAATGGTTGATATTAGCGCATGGCGGCCCAGCCATGCCACCCTTTTATAGTAACAGCAACAGGACCTTCCAGGAACAAGGACCAATGAGAAACCTGTTCCAGAAGACTAGTAGTAACAGGGCCTTCCTGGTGGGCCAATAGGAGCTGCTGCAGTACCTGAGCATGTGACCCCTGATCTCCAATGAGAGATCTCACTCTGGGCATGCTCAGAAGGGAAAATGCAGTACTTTGTCCCAAAGACGTCTGCTCCAGCATTGGCTATAATAGCAGATCCAGGAAAGGCAGCAACAAGTCACTGCCCAGTAGTGGAGTGGGCAAGACGCCTGGACCGACGCCTCTGCTGAGCAGGCTCCACTGCGGCCGGAGATGAATGGGAGACCGCAGCGGGACGGGTTAGAGACTCCCCTTGTGCAGCAGCGGGAAATCGAACCCTAACATTACCCCCCTCCTAGGGCCCCCCCTTCTCTGGGCCTCGCTGCGCTCAAAGGCAGCGACGAGCCGCGGAGCGTGAACGTGCTCGGCAGGCTCCCAGGATCTATCCTCAGGCCCATAACCCCTCCAATCCACCAAATAAAATTTTTTGCCTCGTACCACCTTGCACCCAACAATGGCGTTCACCTCATGATCGTCGGTAGATGAACCCGACGTCCCAGCAGATGACTCGGAAAACCGGGAAATGGCCACGGGTTTCAAGAGGGATACGTGAAAGGTGTCAGTGATACCAAGGCGAGGCGGAAGGACTAGGCGGTAAACTACCGGGTTCACCTGCTCAAGAACTTTAAAGGGGCCCAAAAAGCGAGGTGCCAACTTGGTGGACTCTACCCGTAGCCTGATGTTTCGGGCAGAAAGCCACACTAGGTCACCCGGAGCAAACGTAGGAGCGGGGCGCCGATGGGCATCGGCCGAAGACCTCATCCTCTCTTTGGAGGCCTGAATGGCATCCTGAGTGCGGTCCCAAATGTCCCGTGCCTCCACAGCCCAGTCTGCCACCCTGGAATCGGCGGAAGACACGGGCATAGGCACTAGTACCCGCGGATGCTGACCGTAGTTAAGGAGGAATGGGGTCTGTCCGGTGGAGTCAGCCACAGCATTATTTAGAGCAAACTCAGCCCACGGTAGCAAGGATGCCCAGTCATCCTGCCTGGCAGAGACAAAATGTCGCAAGTATGTGACCAAGGTCTGGTTGGCCCTCTCTACCAACCCATTCGTCTCGGGATGGTATGCAGAGGAGAGATTCAACTCAATGCTGAGTAAACGACACAGCTCTCTCCAGAACCGAGACGCAAACTGGGGACCTCGATCACTGACAATTTTGTCTGGCATACCGTGTAGGCGGAAAATATGCCTAATGAATAATGCTGCCAAGGCCCGTGCAGACGGTAACCGTGGTAACGGCACCAAGTGCACCATTTTGGAGAAGTGGTCGGTTATCACCCAGATGATGGTGCAGCCCCGAGAGTTGGGTAAGCCAACCACAAAATCCATCCCGACCATCTCCCAGGGCCTGTCTGCCACCGGTAAAGGAAAGAGTAACCCAGCTGGCCGTTGTCGAGGGGACTTATTCTTGGCGCAGGAGACGCATGCCTGAACGTATTCCCTGACGTCACGGACCATATGTGGCCACCAGTATGTCCTCGCCAGCAACTCAGATGTCCTCTTTGCCCCAAAATGTCCACCCACCCTGGACGAGTGTGCCCAAGAGAGAACCTCCGGTCGCAAATTGATGGGCACAAAAGTCTTTCCCGGAGGCACAGACTCAAGCGAAACGGGGCCACAGTTCTTAGGCTCTCTGTGGGGACAATCAGCCGAGGCTCCTCCTCCACCTCCTCAGAGGACACCACGGAGCGAGACAGAGCATCAGCACGAATGTTCTCCCCTGAGAGAAAATGGAGGGTGAAATGGAATCGGGAGAAGAACAGGGACCATCTGGCCTGACGGGAATTTAGCCGCTGGGCGGTCTGTAAATAGACCAAATTTTTGTGGTCAGTGAACACTTGGAAGGGAAAGCGAGCCCCCTCCAGGAGATGTCTCCACTCAGAAAAGGCCAACTTCATGGCTAGCAACTCCCTATCCCCAATGGAATAATTCCTCTCCGCAGGTGTGAAGGTCTTGGAGAAGAAGAAGCAAGGATGTTTACGACCTTGAGCATCCTTTTGAAAAAGGACTGCTCCAGCACCAACGGACGAGGCATCTACCTCCAATATAAAAGGCTTATCAACCTCGGGACGATGTAGGATAGGAGCGCTAGCAAAATGGGACTTGATTGAAGTAAAGGCCTTGGAGACCTCCTCTGACCACAATTTGGGATTGGCTCCTTTCTTGGTGAGGGCTACCAAGGGAGCAACCAAAGTAGAGAAGTGGGGAATGAATTGGCGATAGTAATTAATGAACCCCATAAAGCGCTGCACCGCTTTAAGAGAGTGGGGTTCTTGCCAATCCATTACAGCCTGTAGTTTGGCAGGATCCATAGCCAATCCCTGAGTGGAGATGATATAGCCCAGGAATGGCAAAGACTCCTGCTCAAACACACACTTCTCCAACTTCGCATATAAGGAATTTGCCCGCAAGAGATCGAAGACCCTGCAAACATCTCTCCGGTGGGTGTCCATATCTGGAGAAAAGATGAGAATGTCATCCAGATAGACTACCACAGAGGTGGCAAGCATGTCCCGGAAGATGTCATTTACGAAATCTTGGAAGACGGCTGGAGCATTACAGAGCCCGAAGGGCATCACAAGATATTCGTAATGTCCATCTCTGGTATTGAACGCCGTCTTCCATTCGTCCCCCTCACGGATGCGGATCAGGTTATAGGCACCACGAAGATCCAGCTTAGTAAATACCCTTGCTCCCCGGAGCCTATCAAAGAGCTCAGATATTAGGGGCAAAGGATATTTGTTCTTAACGGTAATGGCGTTAAGACCCCTATAGTCTATACACGGTCGTAATTCTCCATTCTTCTTCTGCACAAAGAAAAATCCTGCCCCTGCTGGTGACACTGACTTCCTAATAAACCCTCTGGCCAGATTTTCCTGGATGTATTGTGACATGGCCTCCGTCTCAGGAAGAGAGAGAGGATATACTCTTCCCCGAGGGGGCTCCGTTCCAGGCAAGAGGTCTATAGGACAGTCATAAGGGCGATGAGGCGGCAGAGTCTCCGCTGCCTTTTTGGAGAATACGTCTGCGTATGACCGATAAACCTTTGGGAAGGGAATCAAGATCTATGGGTATCTCCGTTGTGGAAACCTGAACGTCCTCTCTGAGACATTTGTCTCTGCAATGATCACCCCAACCCAGTATTCTCCCAGAGGACCACTCAATATGGGGAGAGTGGTGGCGAAGCCAGGGTAATCCCAACAAAACCTCATCTATTCCCTCAGGAAGAACAAAAAGGGATATATTCTCCTGATGTGAAGGAGACATAGACAGAGGTAGAGTGACAGTCTGGTGGTGATTTGTGAGGGCAGGATTGCTCCATTCAACACTCTCACCGATATTGGCTCGGCGAGCGTCACCAGCGGTATGGAATGGCGAGAGGCAAAGGAGGAGGACATAAAATTCCCCTCTGCCCCAGAGTCCACACAAAGCTTGGTGGGAAGGGTGGATGAACCTAGAGAGATTAACCCTTTAAGGAGCATCTTCGGAGCAAAATCCCTCGCGTCTAATGACCCTGCACCCATGGTCACGGAACATGACCGTTTACTTATTCGCTGGGGACATCAGTTGGCATAATGTCCTGGCTGCTGACACACTCTACAGACCACGGATACTCGAGTGGTCCGAGACTTAGATCCCACTCGAGTATTCTCCACGGTCTCTGGGGAGTCAGACGCCCGAACGGGAAATTCCAAAGGTTTGGCAAAGGTGGGTGCCAGCCGAAACCACTGCCTACACTGGGTCCGCTCTAACCTCCGCTCGTGAAAACGGAGGTCGATGCGGGTAGATATAGAAATGAGTTTCTCCAGTGTGGCAGGAATCTCCCTGGTAGCCAAAGCGTCCTTTACATGGTCTGCCAGTCCTCTCCAGAACACTGGAATAAGAACTTTATCTGGCCACTCTAATTCAGAGGCCAAAGTCCGAAATTGGACTGAGAACTGGCTGACCATGGACAAGCCCTGTGACATTGTCAGCAGTTGGAGTGCCGTATCGTGCGTGACCTGAGGTCCTAAAAAGACCTTTTTCAGAGCCTCCAAAAACCGAGAAGCACTCCGCACCACACGATCGTCACGCTCCCACAGCGGTGTTGCCCACTCCAACGCTCTGCCCGAGAGTAGAGACAGTACAAAACCCACTTGTGCCCGATCCGTGGGGAAACGTGCAGCCAGAAGCTCGAGCTGTATAGAGCACTGACTCACGAATCCCCGACATTGCTTGCTGTCACCAGCAAACTTGTCAGGAAGCGGGAGGTGGGATAATGTAGGGACAGAGGTAGCAGAGGACAAACTGGCTGCAGCCATGCTAGCAGCCTGAACAGCGACTGCGGTAATATCCACAGCTGAGGTTGTGAGCTCAAGAGCCGCCAACCTACCCTCCAGCTGCTGGATGTACCTAGCCAGACCCTGGCGCTAATATTATGTTAGGGTCTGCGGAACGCACCTAATAGATATGATAGAGAGGTGCGTTCGCAGCCCGGGGTCCACCGTGCAGGCGAAGCCCGCTGCTAATAAGATGGCGAAAGTAGCGAACTCTGTTATCCCGCAGAGTCGCAAAAATAAACGCCGTAAAAATAAACGCCGTAGCGCGTTGTGGCAGTAAGTGCGAACTCTGTTAATCCCAGAGCCGCTAACGGGATGCCACAGCGCTATATGGCGATAGGTGCGAACTCACTTAACTTCAGTGAGCCGCAAAGTAAAACGCTAGGGCGCTGTCTAGCGTCTAAAGCGAACCCTGTTACGTCACAGAGCCGCTGAGAAAAAGTACCGTGTCCTGTCAGGCTCTCAGGTACACGGTTAATTGCTAAGCAAGCATAATACGTGGTCATGCGCTATTGTCCTCGCGGGAGTCACCCGCAATCTATGGCGTCTGAACGCCAGACCCTGAATACGGCAATCAAACTCCTCACTGGTTATGCCGGTAATCTAGGGCATCTAGGACACCGACCCTGACCAGCTAGCACACCAAACTCCTCACCGATTAAGTCGGTATTCTAGTGGCTTATTTCAGCGGGGTCCCTAACCACACACACGCATGGCCACACTGGCGCATAGCATACAATGGTTGATATTAGCGCATGGCGGCCCAGCCATGCCACCCTTTTATAGTAACAGCAACAGGACCTTCCAGGAACAAGGACCAATGAGAAACCTGTTCCAGAAGACTAGTAGTAACAGGGCCTTCCTGGCAGGCCAATAGGAGCTGCTGCAGTACCTGAGCATGTGACCCCTGATCTCCAATGAGAGATCTCACTCTGGGCATGCTCAGAAGGGAAAATGCAGTACTTTGTCCCAAAGACGTCTGCTCCAGCATTGGCTATAATAGCAGATCCAGGAAAGGCAGCAACAAGTCACTGCCCAGTAGTGGAGTGGGCAAGACGCCTGGACCGACGCCTCTGCTGAGCAGGCTCCACTGCGGCCGGAGATGAATGGGAGACCGCAGCGGGACGGGTTTGAGACTCCCCTTGTGCAGCAGCGGGAAATCGAACCCTAACACACTCTGAATTAACTTTTAACGTTTTTAAAAAAAAAAAATTAAAACAAAAATTTTTGCTGCAGTGCATTTCCCACTTCCAGGCTGATCTACAGTACAAATGTCACAATGCCAAGTTAATTCTGCATGTGTCAACCAGCTAAATCTGCAGGGGGTTGAATACTACTTGTAGGCACTGTATATCATTACACATGTGCAGTTTCAGCATCCTGTGATAAATAGAAGTGGGTCAGGGGAAATCTTTAATGAACGCCCCTCGTAAATGTGCTTGTGAATGTGAACTTTGGCTTCTATGCTCCTTTTGTCTCAACTTCTTTGTCCAGTATAATATATATGTACAGTTGGAAAAATAAGTATTTGATAAACTGCCAATTTTGCAAGTTTTCCCAACTACCAAGAATGGAAAGTTTCTGTAATTTTTATAGTAGGTACGCTTCAATTGTGAGAGACAGAATCTTAAAAAAAAATCCAGAAAATCACAGTTTGATTTTTACATAATTAATTTGCATTTTATTGCATGAAATACGTATTTGATACAATAGAAAAACAGAACTTAATATGTTGTGCAGAAATCTTTGTTTGCAATTACAGAGGTTAGATGTTTCCTGTACAGTAGTTCTTGACCAAGTTTGCACACACTGCAGCAGAGATTTTGGCCCTGTCCTCCATACAGATCTTCTCTTGATCTTTCAGGTTTTGGGGCTGTCGCTGAGCAACATTGAGCTTCATCTCCCTCCAAAGAGTTTCTATTGGGTTCAGGTCTGGAGACTGGATAGACCACTCCAGGACCTTAAAATGCTGCTTACAGAGCCATTCCTTAGTTGCCCTGACTGTGTGTTTTGGGTTATTGTGATGTTAGAAGACCCAGCCACGACCCATCTGCAATGCTCTTACTGAGGGAAGGAGGTTATTGGCCAAAATCTCAAGATATATGACCCCATCCGTCTTCCCTTCAATTTGGTGCAGTTGTCCTGTCCCCTTTTCAGAAAAGCAACCCTAAAATGTATGATATTTTCCCCACTATGCTTCACGGTTGGGACGGTGTTCTTGGAGTTGTACTCCTCTTCTTTTTCCTCCAAACACAGCGAGTGGAATTGATACCAAAAACTTTTATTTTTGTCTCATCTGACCACATGACCTTTTCCCATGTCTCCTCTGGATCATCCAGATGGTCACTGGTAAAATTCAAATGGGTCTGGACATGTGCTGGCATGAGCAGGGGGACCTTGCATGCCCTGCAGGACTATAATCCATGACGGCATAATGTGTTGTTAGCAGTAATGTTTGAGACTGTGGTCCCAGCTTTCTTCAGGTCATTGACAAGGTCCTCCTATGTCGTTCTGGGCTGATTCCCGACCTTTCTCAGAATCACCCATACCACTTGAGTCGAGTTCTGGAATTGAAGAAGACTGTGTTTCTTCCATTTTCTAATAATTGTGCCTTCTCACCAAACTCCTTGCCTATTGTCCTCTAGCTTATCCCAGTCTGTGTGCAGGTTTACAATTTTGTACCTGGTTTCCATACACAACCCTTTTGTCTTGGCCATGGTAGA
>JARQOD010000006.1:265211595-265244095 GCA_033576555.1 Oophaga sylvatica | reverse complement strand
GGGCACGCAAGTCATTGGAAACTGAATACAATGATACCTGCGATCCAATGTCTTATTCCAGAGATAGCCATATTTTTCTTATATATAAATGACCTCTTCCAGGCTCTGGAGAGGATGTTGCCTGGAAGATAACTCTGCCTCCGGAGATTATTTTACATGAAGTAGGAGTTACCAGTGTGAATCATGTAGCTAACACAAGACAGGAGAAATTAACTTTGTCTTCTTGCATACACATTATTACAACCCTGTCTCCTTGTGAGATGGAAGATGAAGTTGAGCGGAAGCTGCAGATGTGTCAGGTATAATCACACACAGCTCTGCAGTGAGATCAGGAGATGAGAGAGCAGCCATTACATATCACACTGCTAACTACCCCTTCATGTAAAATAAGCACTGGAGGTTGGAGGCAGAGTTATCTTACAGGCAGCATCCTCCCCATAGCCTGGAAGCGGTCATTCATATAAAGTGATAAAAGATGATTTCTCAGCAACAAGGCATTTGATATCAGACATACAGGTAGGACTTTTTTCAGCATTCTATCACCTCTAAGCCCATATTAATAGTTTAGATCAAATGTGGTAACAGATTCCCTTTAAGGCCGGTGTCACACTTGCGTGTGTGATTCGAGAAACTCGCATCAACACCCAGCACTGCCGCAGGCACTTGGACCGGAGTGTGCGGCTGCATAGAAATACATGTAGCCCCACACTCCGGTCTGAGTACCGGTGGCAGTGCCTGGTGTTGATGTGAGAGACTAGTGCGAGATTCTCACATCACACGCAAGTGTGACACTAGCCTAAAAGTGTAAAACTCCTTGGAAATGTGGAGGTTCTGCTTCTTTTCCTCTGTAACAAAAACAAAACAAAACCGCAAAAAGACTCTATGTTCACATAGCGTATGGTCATTTTGGAAACATCGAGCAGGTGCTCTTAGCTGTTTTTGTAACTTCAGCAAATCTCAGTGAAGTGTTGTCTCCTTCTCTTTATATTTGAGGTCAGACTCTTTCTCCTGAAAGGTGGGTATCCTTGGGAGATAAGGTACAATGTGTCATGTCTTCATGAGAGTGTACAAAAAAGATGTAATTATGATATCAACCTTTTAGTTGTTAAATTGGAGTGCCGGTTAGAATAAGTACAACAAGTGGGGATGTTTGTGATGGCTCTGGGTAACTCTTCCACTTTTTGTCTGCACTAGCTTTCATATATGAGACCACTGATGTCCAGACAAGTTAGAAGCACCTTGGTACATGTGACGTACACAACCTTACATATTTGGAATGACAATCTATGGCAAAAGTCTGAAATTTAGCTGGACATCAAAAGTAACCATAGTTAGTGGTGCATTATCATAACCAGACAAGCTCCCACCTCGCTCCCACTCTGTTATTGCGTGTGTTGTTTTGTTAGAAGAAAAATGAAATGCAGAACTGCAGAGAAATGATTGTGTAGAATGATCAATGACTTTTTAACATTTACCAAGTTTGAAATTAAGTGAAATGTAACAGAGCAGTTAACATGAAATCATAATGATAATTTTTGTTAGTTAAATGCTATTTGAGTCTATAAAACTTTGATTCCTTAGTATTTAGCTACAGTTTTATGACATTTCCCATATGATTGCTCACAAATTTTTATGTTGACTAAATTGTAAATTGTTTAAACTGTTTAAACAAATTACTAGGCAATTAAACCCCTGTGCTAAATGTAAAATGAATTACAACTTTACTGTTCAAACACTTGTTATTGAGCTAAACAAACGCAGCAATCAAGTATGCAAATACACCAGGAGCTGCTTTCTTCCAGATTACTGTCAATGAGGGTGCTGGGGTCCGATTGAATGAATGTTAATGTAATATTCATTAAACTACACTACTATTTGTCAATATTCTTATTAAAGACAATTTATGATCATTTCCTTTTTCATACACAATATGTTCTATTTTGTGTATTTTTTGGAGCGTTTCTTCCTACGAAGTCCCTGTGAACTCGAAAAGATAGAAATATAAAAGTCATGTTTTAAATACATCCCTTAATAAGGATCTATTTACCCTCAAGGTAATTTGGTATTTCTAACCTATCACATGATTCATTCTGCCCAAACCATGAGCAGCAAGAATCAGAGTCTGACTGCACGATAAGTTTTTCTCTGAAACCCTCCGGCATTGGATTTGTCAACAGCTGGAGTGGCACTTAGAAAAGCTGGCTACAGGCGACATCGGACTAGTCTTGTCTATTGCTGTGGTCCACGGCCGGATCTTCTAACTGTATTTTCTCTAAAACACGGGATCATTTCAGAGAGGAAACTTATACCTGGCTGAGATGCCAGGCTCTGACTCATGCTACCTATGATTGGGCATCATGAATCTCTTGTCAGATTCCCTTTAATAGTTTTTATATCGAGGGCTAGTAATTCCACAGGATTACCAACAATTTGATATGTTCCAAAATATTTCACAAGTCAGTAGAACAGGACACCAGAAGGTAAACCATGCTCAATAGCCAAACACATTGATCACTCACGTTTACAGGTGGTCTAGATAACTTATCCATAAAGGGTATGCCACAGTAAGCGAGATCGCCAACGAGATCGCTACTGCGTCACCATTTATGATGCAGTAGCGATCTCGTTAGCGACGCAGCTGTGTGTGACATGTAGCAGCGATGTGGCCCCTGCTGAGATGTCGCTGATCGCTTATAAACGTTCTGAGCCGTTTTTTGGTCGTTGGTGTCCCGCTGGTGAGCCTGAATCGCTGAGTGTGACACCCTTTATGAACGACTTCACCAGCATCGCAGGTGGGACTAGGTTTTCCAATGACCGCAGAGGTCGTTATACAGATCGCTGATGAGATGTGTTTGGAATCACAGATCGCTGATGAGTTGTGTTTGGAATCTAACTAGCGATCACATAGCGATCGCACCAGCGATCTCGCCAGGTTAAGTCGTTGTTGTGATCGCTAGTGCGATCGCTAAGTGTGGCAGTGCCTTAAGATCTTTATACACATTAAATAGTCTAAGCCTCTGTTGATCTACAGCACACAGTCTACTTTCCTTCAATACAGGGTAATAGTGTCCATAGATGGGTGATGATCCTATAAAAATCCCATTTATTCCCTTTGCTCTGTGTTCCTCCAATTTCCACCTTGACCTGACATGTTCCAGAAGCTGTTTATCATGGGACTTAGATTAAACGATTGGAAAATAAACATAAACTTCCACATCGATATCGGCAGATTTATATAAAAGGCAAATGTGTATGGAGTTCCCTATCTGATAAATGCCAGGAGACTTAAGCCCCCGTCTGACATAGCGAGATCACTGAAGCCCCCCTGCTGGATATCGCTGATCGTCCGCGAATGTCCTGGACCATTTTTTCATCGCTGTGTTTGACCCCGACGAGCGACCTCGTTGGTGACACAGAACTCAGGGACGCAGGCGGGAATCGTCAGAAAAGCTGCTGTGTAACAAGGTACCAACGACCTCCGAGGTCGTTATACGGATCGCCGGATCGTTGCTGCGTCGCTAAAGAGATTTGCCTGTTTGGCAGCTTACTAGCGACCATTTAGTGACGCACCAGCGATCCTTACCAGGTCGTATCGTTGTCAGGATCTCTGGTGCGTCGCTAAGTGAAACGGGACCCTTAAACATCCAGCATGTCCAATTTTGGACTGTTGATCTTTTCATTCTCTAGAGATAAGCCACTGCATCTGCTCTCCCATAGAGTACACAGTAATGCTCTGCTGAGCAGGCACTGGTGTGTATCAGAGTGCCGGGAAAGATAGCCGTCGACCGAACAATCAGCCAAACAATGGCTATCTATAGTCTGGGGGACTTTACATCGAGGATATGCCAGCACTTCCTTATAATTGTATCCTAACTGCCAAGACCCCCGTAAGCCATCACAATGAAGGTGTCTCAATACCAACACTGGTTCTTTCATAAATGTTCCCAATACAGTGATATATACTACTGTCTTGGCAGCTGACAGTGTTTTAGTCCTCCACAATAGCCGATGGCTGGAGACACTACTGTATAGCAGAAATGGCGGGGGGACCTTTTTGCCTTTTGGAATCAGCACTATTCTCAGAGATCAGAATGATTTGGAACATTCTCGCAATATGCCATCATTTTTCGATGAAAATGCCTCTTTAATGGCATTGTTGGTGATTGCTTTAGCATCAACAATACAGTGGATCGGTCACAAGGAAACTCTAGTTTTGACTGCTGCCAACGAAGGGACGGCCTGCCATATCCGTCTTTACAATAGTATGCTTTTTGAAGTACCTTTCATATTGAGAAGATCCATTCATATTGTAGTGAATGCACATGATATATCTTCACATTATTGTAGGGAGTAAATATTTCTATTGAGATGTGCAGATTCCTTTTTATCTGAAATATGATATTCGTTTAAATGAGACTTGATGCTATTAGTATCTTTTTTTTTTCTTTAAGTTTCAGCTAAACCAACAAACTGCTGACTCAAACCTATAGAACACACATCTGAAATGCCTGATTATTCATAATTCATCTTTGAAAAGTTTGCTTTTGGAAAATAAGCTCTCTGATTATCTGACATCCTCCGGAAGGTTAGAAGAGTTATTTCCTATATTACTTAGGAAAAAATTTCTTTTCACAATTGAAAATGTCAGCATCAATTTCAGGTTACACTAAGCATGTGCTTGCTTTCTGAATATTATCCACCTCCAGCTCTCCTCCAACCACCCTGCTGAGGATCTGAGTGTGACAGATTGATTAGCTCATCAATCCTCACTCCTAACAGCACTTTTCCTGAACACCTGGGTTGCTGGGTCACATCTGGGTTTTGCTACTGTTGGTTTAGTGGCCATGCCAGGCATCAACATCCCCATGTTTTTTAGCTCCAGGTGATAGCATTGTCCTACACAAATTTGATCTTGCATCATTTACCCTTTTAATCTACTATTAATCATTTTTTTGCTGTACTTTCCATATATATGTGAAGAGTTCATACATAACAGATCTAGTTTTCAGTGGGAATCGAGCTTGGAAGCTTTTGCTGGTCTATATATGAATTGTTCGTCGGTTCATCTTCTCTTTTGCACAGATGACCTTGTTGGGCTACTTTACTCTCCTAATGAACCTTCAGACTTTTTGGCATGGTATATGCTAGATTATGCTTGGGACTTTAACCAGTTAACTATGGTTCTAAATTAGACAAAGGGTCAGTATTGGGTTATCATGCTAAATCCATAAATGAACACACAAAAGGTAATTACCGAGTTGTAATGGCCAAAATGGCGCAGCTTATTCTCATGTGTATGATGGAAGTATAAAATGTCTGTGAATGTATGACTACCACAAAACCAGCAATTGGAATGCTAATAATTGGGCTACGGGCTCCAAAGGGAATGTAGTAGGAGAAGAAAGAACCCAATGTATGATCATGCAGAGAAAACTACATATGTCAACTTTTTTTAATTTGGAGAATGAAGACTGGCCCTCACTTCTTGCAAAAATTTTGATATAGTTTTATTCAATGAAATTAAGCATCATTCAGCGTTTTTTGGGACGTATTTAGGCTCAAAATGAGCCGTTTTCAAACGTTACACTTTCAGAACACAATATCACACTGTCAACAGATTTTCTCTTTGTAATCTGAGGACAGCATGACGTAGGGGTTAAAATACAGATTTCAGCAATATGTCACATGTTAGGCTGTGTGCTGTTATTTACTTAGACTGAAGGATTAATCACCTGGTGATTAACATTGCTGTGAATATCAGGCACACAGACAATCTTCTGACTCCGCACCCTCCTGTGATAAGCAGCTCAGTGTTTATAGACTATATAGATACAGAGCCTGGTGTGGGTAGGGTTAAGGTACTGTCACACTTAGCGATCGCACCAGCGATCATGACAACAACACGACCTGGTGAGATCGTTGGTGCGATCGCTGTAAGGTTGCTAGTTGCTTCCAAACACAAAGATCTCATCAGCGGTCAGCGATCTGTATAACGACCTCTGCGGTCGTTGGGAAAACCTAGTCCCGCCTGCGACGCTGGTAAAGTCGTTCATAAAGGGTGTCACACTCAGCGATTCAGGCTCACCAGCGGGACACCAACGACCAAAAAACGGCTCAGAACGTTCATGAGCGATCAGCGACATCGCAGCGGGGGCCACATCGCCGCTACATGTCACACACAGCTGCGTCGCTAACGAGATCGCTACTGCGTCATAAAATCGCTGACGCTTTAGCGATCTCGTTAGCAATCTCGCTTAGTGTGACAGTACCTTTAGGTTCCTCAGCTCTGCTGCATTGCTACATCTAAAAACTCTGATTGTGTCGGATCCGCTGCACCCAATAATCTAAGTGATGCATTGTTGGATTCAGAGCCTCTTTGCCTACATCATGTTGCTCTCAGATGGGGTAGCAAAAACCTGCTGACAGATTCCCTTAAAGCCTGGTACATTAAAATTTTCAGTTGCAAAAAAGGAAACTGGCTTGTTTAGGTGGGCTGCGCTGCGGGAGTGAAGAGCCTTGCAATTCCAAATAGTTTTTTATTAATGCCAAAGCATTTCTGCTTCGGACTGGTGCCTTTCTCAAGGTATAAAAATCAAGTGACCCTTGGTTTTATACCTTGAGAAAGGCACCGGTCTGTCGCCTTGAGCACACATCACAGGCTATGGGCTCTTCCTGAGTCAAAAAGAAGAATTCAGGGCAGCACATCACGTATGCTCAGGGCGGTAGTTTTTCTCACAGTGCCTTGGCAAGCATGCCAGCCAGAATGTTGCTTACACTGTTCACAACATAGCATTCGATCCAAAGTGCAATATCCACTTGACCTAGTATACACCAAATCCAAAGGATTGTGATTCGCCTAAGGAGACTTTTCATACCACCAACACAGGGCCGACTCATTCTCACAAGTAGGCGTTAACCACTCGCAATTCACTACACGTCTTCATAATTTCTACCAACAGATTGCATGTGCATTTAGCTCGTATCTACTTTTTGATAGATTATATTACGCACTCGGGCCGAGTGTGCGTCAATATACACAGCTTTAAGTATCAGAATCAAATGGCAGTGCTAGTATGGATTTATTATTCATATTAATAAAAAATGATTTGGAATCACAAAGCTCTTCATTCCCACAACGCAGCCTGTCTAAACTGCTAGTTTCCATTTTTTGCTATTATACATCTGGAAGACCCTTTCCTCCAGCCACGGGGCAGCAGCAGCATGGTCAAAAGTTTTGGCACACTTTAAATTGTTCCACAAAATGAAGTATTCTCCCTGAAAATTATTGCAAAATGTTTATTTTTTGTGGATATTGGAACAACACAAAAAAAGAGGGAAAAAATGGCAAATTAGACATCATTTCACACAAAAACCTGGAGATAGATCGTACGAAATTGTTGGCGCCCTCCACTTAATATTTGGCTACACACCCTTTGGAATAAATAACTGCAATAAGTCACTTCCTATAACCAACAACAAGCTTCTTACACCTCTCAACTGGAAGTTTGGACCACTCTTCTTTTGCTAACTGATCCAGGTCTCTCATTTGAAGGGTACCTTCTCCCAACATCAATTTTAAGATCTGCCCACTTCAGAACTCTCAATGCTTTGTTTCCATCCATTTCTGGGTGCTTCTTGAAGTACGTTTGTTATCATTGTCCTGCTGGTAGACCCCTGACCTAGGATGCAAACCCAGCTTTCTAACACTCGGCACTACATTGTGACCCAAAATCCATTGGTAATCTTCAGATTTCATGATGACTTGCACACTGTCAAGGCTTCAAGTGCCAGAGGCAGCAAAACAACCCCAAAGCATCTTTGAACATTTACCACATTTGACTGTAGGCACTGTGTTCTTTTCTTTGTAGGCCTCATTCCTTTTTCTGTAAACAGTAGTATGATGTGCTTTACCAAAAAGCTCTATCTTGGTCTCATCTGTCCACAAGACGTTTTCCCAGAAGGGTTTTAATTTACTTACGAACATTTTGGCAAACTTCAGTCTAGCTTTTTTATGTCTCTGTGTCAGTAGTGGGGTCCTCCTGGGTCTCCTGCCATAGCATTTCATTTAATTCACGTATCGATGGATAGTTTGCGCTGATACTGATGCACTGTGAGCCTGCAGGACAGCTTGAATTTCTTTAAACTTGATTTGCGCTGCTTATCCACCATCCGGATTGTCCTGTGTTGCAACCTTTCATCATTTTTCTCTGCCATCCATGTCCAGGAAGATTAGCTACAGTTCCATGATTTTAAACTTCTTGTATATGTTGCGCACTGTAGACAAAGGAAAATCAGGATCTCTGGAGATGAACTTTTAACCATGAGATTGTTGATATTGTTCAACAGTTTTGGTTCTCAAGTCCTCAGACACTTCTCCTCTTTCTGTTCTCCATTCCAGTGTGGCACACACACTGCAAAGATTGAGTCAACTTCCCCCTTTTATCTGGTTTCAAGTGTGTTTTTCATATTGCCTATACCTGTTACTTGCCAATGGTGAGTTTCAATGGGCATCACATGCTTGAAACAAAGTTGTTTACCCACAGTTTTGGTAAGGTGCAAACAATTTTGTCCTGCCCATTTTTGGGGTTTTGTTTGAAATGATTTCCAATTTGACTTTTTTTTGTGTGTGTTGTTTCCAATACAGACAAAGGAAACAAACATGGGTAAACCAAAACATGTGTAATTGCAATAATTTTTTGGTAGAAATACTTCATTTTCTAAAACAATGTCGGCCATGATTGTATCTCTTGCGTCTGTCTTTCTTCTCTCAATTTCTTATCTTTCGTCTCTCTTCTCTTTCCTTTTTTTTCTCTTTCTCTTTTTTTCTCTTCTCTCTTCTTTTTTTTCTCTCTCTTTTCTCTGCGCTGCTCTCTTTCTCTCTTCTTTCTCTCTTATGTCTTTTTTCTTTCTCGTGTTTCAGGTGGGCCAATTAGATTTGCTGCATGGAGCTGTTTTTTTGTTTATCTATGAATACTATAATTCGTTAGTGCTTTTGTGAATGTATGTATGTGTGTGTATATATATACATCCAATTAAAAATTTGTAACAGGATCTGCTAAGTTGCATAAGGTTTGTAGTATGTGGCAGAAGGACCCATTGGCCAAGCCATAGCTTCCAGTTTCACAGAACAGGGACAATAATCTTGAAAATGTGGCTGTACAGTAATGCTAAACACTATGATGTTATAGTTAAGCGATTACAAACAGTAATGTATAATAGACAGTAATGTCATCACATGGGAGTCATGTAGTACCTAAACACTAGAATAGTAGTCACAATGATGTAGCAATACATAAATAATAAACACTTTGGAGTCAGAGCAGAAGGTTGGTGCTATTACCCTACAGCAGGGGTAAGGAATTTTTATTTTGCCAAGGGCCATTTGGATATTTACACTATCCTTCGGGGGCCGTACACATTGCAAGCTAACTCTGCCCACAGAGTATGTCCTGACTCTGGCGCTGGTTTCAGGACATAATCTTTCATTGCTCGGACCTCACCGTTCATTGCATTTGCTCATAGAGAAGAAATTAATGGGCTTGTAGCTATCAAAATACTCTGCCGGCCCTAGCACTGTGGTCCCCGGAAATCTGCCCAGGGGCCAGATATAAGGTCATCGAGATCCGTAAATGGCTTTCGATCTCGAGTTTCTCTACCCTTGCCCTACAGGAATAGGGTGCACCTGATGTCACAGTGTATGATGAAGGGCCAGAGTGGTGTCACAGCACAGAGGGCATAAACACTGCATCATAATACAATAATACAAGAAAAATGCACACAGTGATGTCACACAACATAGATATTAAATTATATTCTTTTATATGGAGTCAAATCTAAAGAAAACATTTGATAATATATTACAGTGAAAATCCGACGAACCCAATTATAAGTCAATGGGTTCTCTGCAGCAAATTCAGCCCAGCTTCAGAATCCACGACTAATATGTGACCGAAATAAATATATTTTTAAATTTTACATAAGAACTATTGTAATTACATTCTCCATACTGAAAATTTCTATACAGTGTTTAACAGTGATGTGTTGTCTCCTTTGTTTCATTTCTACATTAATATAGCGTGCCAATGACGTTTTTTCAGATGTATGCAGTGAATGAAATAATAGTGATACTCTTTTTAATGAGTAGCTAATGTGAAGGACACCTTGGAAAGAACTGCTATTACAAGAGTTAACTGATCTACAATCTAGCCTTACATTTCATTATGAAGAGGAAGTAGATAAGGATGAATCATGATTGTGACTGTGTAATGACATAGTTAGAGAGTGACGATCTCCCCATTGATATACTGATATTATGCAAAGTCCGTAGCTGGCTGAGCTCTATTGGAAATGGTGCCTGTATTACATTCCTGGTGCTTCTGATATTCGTTTTTTAATTGTACTTTTATAAAGTCACCACATAATGTGTTTTACTAGTCATATTTTTTTACTACAAGGGTATTTAAATCTATCTTATCTATCTAAGTAGCAAAAATGTAGGCAGCATGTCCTTCACTAAAACTTAGAAAGATATTATTCTATGCCCAAGGTTTGCAATGTTTCTGCTCTGTCATTAAACTTTTGTCAAGTATCTATCCAGCTATGTATATGTCTATCTTTCTTTCTACTTATTCGTCTCTGTAATATGAGGATATGTTTTGATTTACAGTGGGGGAAAAAAGTATTTAGTCAGCCACCAATTGTGCAAGTTCTCCCACTTAAAAAGATGAGAGAGGCCTGTAATGGACATCATAGGTAGACCACAACTATGAGTGTCAAAATGAGAAAACAAATCCAGAAATCACCTTGTCTGATTTGGCAAGATTTATTTTGCAAAATATGTTGGTAAATAAGTATTTGATCACCTAAAAATATGCAAGATTTCTGGCTCTCACAGACCTGTAACTTCTTCTTTAAGAGGCTCCTCTGTCCTCCACTCATTACCCGTAGTAATGGCACCTGTTTGAACTTGTTATCAGTATAAAAGACACCTGTCCACAATCTCAAACAGTAACACTCCAAACTAATAGTTAGCAAGTAAAATAGTAACATAGTTAGCAAGGCCGAAAAGACATTTGACCATCCATTTCAGCCTATATTCCGTCAGAATAAATCCCCAGATCTACGTCCTTCTAAAGAACTTAATAACTGTAAGATACAATATTGTTATGCTCCAGGAACACATCCAGGCCTCTCTTGAACTCCTCGACTGAGTTCGCCATCACCACCTCCTCAGGCAAGGAATTCCAGATTCTCACTGCCCTAACAGTAAAGAATCATCTTCTATGTTGGTGGAAAAACCTTCTCTCCTCCAGACGCAGAGAATGCCCCCTTGTAACCGTCACCTTCCTTGGTATGAACAGATCCTCGGAGAGATATTTGTATTGTCCCCTTATATACTTATACATTGTTATTAGATCGCCCCTCAGTCGTCTTTTTTCTAGACTAAATAATCCTAATTTTGCTAATTTCTCTTGGTATTGTAGTTCCCCCATCACCTTTATTAATTTTGTTGCCCTCCTTTGTACTCGTTCTAGTTCCATTATATCCTTCCTGAGCACCGGTGCCCAAAACTGTACACAGTACTCCATGTGCGGTCTAACCAGGGATTTGTATAGAGGTAGTATAATGCTCTCATCATTTGTATCCAGACCTCTTTCAATACGCCCCATGATCCTATTTGCCTTGGCAGCCGCTGCCTGGCATTGGCTGCTCCAGGTAAGTTTATCATTAACTGCGATCACCAAGTCATTCTCTGTCTGATTTACCCAGTGGTTTCCCGTTCAGTGTGTAATGGTGATATTGATTTCTTCTTCCCATGTGTATAACCTTACATTTATCATTGTTAAAACCCCATCTGCCACCTTTCGACCCAAGTTTCCAACTTATCCAGATCCATCTGTAGCAGAATACTATCTTCTCTTGTATTGACTGCTTTACATAGTTTTGTATCATCTGCAAATATCGATATTTTACTGTGTAACCTTCTAACAGATCGTTAATAAATATGTTGAAGAGAATAGGTCCCAACACTGACCCCTGCGGTACCCCACTGGTCACAGCGATCAAGTTAGAGAATATACCATTTATAACCACCCTCTGCTTTCTATCACTAAGGCAGTTACTTACCCATTTACACACATTTTCCCCCAGACCCAGCATTCTCATTTTGTGTACCAACCTCTTGTGTGGCATGGTATCAAACGCTTTGGAAAAATCAATATATAACCACGTCCAATGACTCACCTTGGTCCAGTCTATAGCTTACCTCTTCATAAAACTGATTACATTGGTTTGACAGGAGCAATTCCTCATAAAGCCATGCTGATATGGAGTTAAACAGTTACTCTCATTGAGATAATCCAGAATAACATCCCTCAAAAACCTTGAAATATTTTACCTACAATAGAGGTTCGACTTCCTGTCCTATAATTTCCAGGTTCACTTTTACAGCCCTTTTTGGGCTCACTATGGTGAAAACCAAAGAGCTGTCGAAGAACCCCAGAAACAAAATTGTAGCCCTGCACCAGGCTTGGAAGACTGAATCTGCAATAGGAAAGCAGCTTGGTATGATGAAATCAACTATGGGAGCAATAATAAGAAAATGGAAGACATACAAGACCACTGATAATTTCCCTCGATCTGTGGCTTCATGCAAGACCTGCATAGAGCTGGGACCACTGTAACAAAGGCTACCATCAGTAACACACTACGCCACCAGGGACTTAGATCCTGCAGTGCCAGACATGTCCCCCTGCTTAAGTCAGTACATGAACTTTGCTAGAGAGCATTTGGATTATCTAGAAGAGTTTTGGGAGAATGTCATATGGTCTGATGAAACCAAAGTAGAACTGTTTAGAAGAAACAAAACTCGTCGTGTTTGGAGGAGACAGAATGGTGAGTTGCATCCAAAGAACACCATACCAACTATGAAGCATGGGGGTGGCAACATCATGCTTTGAGGCTCTTTCCCTGCAAAGGGATCAGGACGACTGATCCGTGTACATGAAAGAATGAATGAAGCAATGTATTGTGAGATTTTAAGTGCAAACCTCCTTCCATCAGCAAGGGCATTGAAGATGCAACATGGATTGTTCTTTCAGCATGATATTGATCCCAATCACACCGCCAGGGCAATGAAGGAATGGCTTCGTAAGAAGCATATGAAGGTACTGGAGTGGAGTGGCCTAGTCAGTCTCCAGATCTCAACCACATAGAAAACCTTTGGAGGGATTTGAAAGTCCGTGTTTCTCAGCGACAGGCCCAAAACATCACTGCTCTAGAGGAGATATGTATGGAGGAATAGTCCAACATACCACCAACAGTGTTTGGCGACCTTGTGAAGACTTACAAAAAAAGTTTGACTTCTGTCATTGCCAACAAAGGATATAAAACAAAATATTGAGATGAACTTTTATTAATGACCAAATACTTATTTTCCACCATAATTTGCAAAATAAATCTTGCCAAATCAGACAAGGTGATTTTCTGCTTTTGTTTTCTCATTTTGACTCTCATAGTTGTGTTCTACCTATGATGTCAATTACAGGCCTCTCTCATCTTTTTAAGTGTGAGAACTTGCACAATTGGTGGCTGACTAAATACTTTCTTTCCCCTCTGTATATTTTACCATTAGTTTAAAATTGTGATCTTTTTTGGATTGCTCATTGGGTCCATCTCATTACTACATATGCAACTATTTTTTTTATCTATGGTAGTTTTTGTGATTTCATTAACACTTTATTGTTCTTCCAATTTGTGCTTTTTTAAAAGACTGATATACAAGTATATGTGTCACGATGTGGTAGTCGGTCAGCTGACGGCACAACTTACATACAATGGGATGGGAAACAATAGGGAATGAGGGATGGTCCACACCTGAGCTCAAACCTGAGCCTGTCCCTGCACTTCCCTTACCCCCTATGTGGGTCTTTCCCCCCGCCGCCGTATCTAGTTGTCACCTATAACTGCCCTGGCTAGTGCACTGGCTGGCAAGGAGCACTAGCTTCACTTCTGCAGATACTAAACACAGGGGGAAGTGACAAACACCAAAGGGACAAGGTAACAAAAAACATCACACTTAGCTTGTGAACACCGCTGCTAAGGTCCACACAGCAGAAAACACAGCAACTGGACTCCAAACACCAGACGTGGCTGACACCAGAGAGCTGTTCCTGCTAGGCTGGTTTCCAGAAAGGAACTGCATCACCAACAGTCAGCTGATGCATGAGGTGACCTTTTAAAGGGAACCTGTCACCCCCATCCCTGGGCGTTTTTAAAGGGAATCTGTCACCCCATTTTTTGACCTTCAGCTGCAGCCACCGCCATCAGGGGCTTATCTACAGCATTCTATAATGCTGTAGATAAGCCCCCGATCTCACCTGAAAGAGAAGAAAAGCGAGTTATATTATATTCACCCAGGGGCGGTCGCCATCTGGTCTGGTCCCACGGGCGTCGCGGTCCGGTCTGGCACCTCCCATCTTCTTGCGAAGCCCTCCTCTTAGCTTCACATCGCGGCTCCGGCGCAGGCGCACTGCTCTGCCCTGGTGAGGGCAGAGCAGAGTTCTGCAGTGCGCAGGCGCCGTACCTCTCGACAGGAAGCTAAGAAGAGGACGGCTTCGCTGGAAGATGGGAGGGCCGGACCGGACCGCAACGCCCATCGGACCGGACAGCGGACCTCCCCTGGGTCAGTATAATATAACTTGTTTTTCTTCTCTTTCAGGTGACATTGGGGACTTATCTACAGCATTACAGAATGCTGTAGATAAGCCCCTGATGGCGGTGGCTGCAGCTGAAGGTCGAAAAATGGGGTGACAGATTCCCTTTAAGTAAAAGAGCCACCTTCATCAGCACTAAGGCTGCATTCTGTGAAGGTGGCTCTTTTTTTTCTGATCCCCTGCAACGCTGAAATATAGACTTTTAAAAATACGTCCCCATACCATAATTGCATCCCATAGGTCGGCGTCTGTCTCCCTGTAATCCTCCCATCCGTCCATCACCCCCATTCAGAGTCACAGCCCCTTCTCCTGAGTTGTTTTTCTTTGATTAACCTGCTGTGGGGTGCCTGCGCTCTTGGAACAGTCCTCGTGCATGCGCAGTTCACGCTGCCCGGGGACTCACAGAAGGTTATTGCGCCTGCGTCTTTTTCAGGCACCAGATCCCTCCCCGCATTGTGTTATCATGTATTCACACTGCGGGGCTGGGAATCTGGCGCCTGCGCAGTCAAAATGTTTAGCTGCGCCGGCCCCCTTCTCCCAGTCCATCCACTTTCGTTTTCATCCCGTGTGCTGCATCTGATGTGCTGATCATTTTCCTGTGGAGGGTTACAGGGAGACAGACGCCGACCTATGGGACGCAATTATGGTGTGGGGACATATTTTTAAAAGTCTATATTTCAGCGTTGCAGGGGACCAGATTCTAAGAGCACTTGGTGCTCGAAGCGCGTCCAGACTTCAGTGGGCAGTCACTGTGTGTGGCGGTGTATTCACATCATTCACCGCTGAGACAAGTACAGCAGCCATGTCTTATTTTTAAATATGTTTCAATAAAAGGACATTTTTTATACTATTTCCGGAGCTGGATTTCTCTTTTTCCTCATTATTTAAAAACGCCAGGGGGGGGGGTGACAGGTTCCCTTTAAGGCTATGTGCACACGTAGCGTTTTTTTTAAGCGTCTTTTGACTCGTTTTCACGCTGCGTAATCACTTAAAAAACGCTTAGAAAACGCGTCCCATGCAATCCAATGGGATTACGCATTGCTGTGCACATGCTGCGTATTTTTGCGGAGCGTAATCGCGTCGCGCAAAAATAAGCAGCATGTTTATTCTTTTTGCGTAATCGTGGCGAATACGCCGCCATAGGAATGCATTGAAACGCTCACTTCACGTATGTAGCTATGCCCACCATGCGTGAAGTGAGCGCTATATGTGCGCTTGCTATCCAGGAGACTCTCCTCCAGGCCCCGGGTACCATATTCCTGTAAAAACTAGAATTAAAATAAAAAATATTGATATTCTCACCTTCCGGCAGCCCCTGGAGTCTTCCTGCCTCTCAGCCACGCTGCCAGCATCTTCCGTGTGAACGGATCTTGCCGGCAGCATCGTTGAGGACCGGGAAGGTGAGAATATCAATATTTATAATTTTTTTTATTATTTAAGTTGCTCACACTTGTCAAGCACTATGCTTGACAAGTGTGACCAACCTGTCAATCAGTTTTCCAAGCGATGCTACAGATCGCTTGGAAACAGCTAGCATTCTGCAAGCTAATTACGCTTGCAAAATGCTTGTGTTTTGTGGGAAAACGTATACTAATTACGTATGCGTTTTACCCGCGGCAGGGAGTTGCGCAAATGCTCCGCAAAATTGCGGAGCATTTGCGCAACGTGTGCACATAGCCTAAAGGATGGTGGGAGTGGTCATTAGCTGACTCAACTACACTGGAGTAACACCAGATTGCCAGCGGGAAAAAACTGACATTAACCCCCGATGGTCCAAAAGGAAAAAAACTTTTTAAGTGACCGGAACCAGAGGTGCCACAAATCCAAAAACGAAACGTGACAATATGTGATTATTTTTTCATTTTTGTTGGTGGCATTTGAGATTTCCAGAAGTTCATCAACTTTAACCTTTTGAAATGTTGCTAATTCTTTTGGGCGTCAATTTACTCCAATTCTTCCTGTTATGTACACCATAAAAAATTGCTCTCATTTTGTTTAACACTTTTTAGTGCAAAAGTTCCACATTCTGATAAAAATATTAAAGGCAATAATAAAGAGCTTATTTTATATTTGCACAAAATTCAAAATTTAATTTTGAATAATTTGAACCAAAAAAGGTAACAAATTTCACAAGACAAAAAAAAAGAGTAATTTAAAAAAATAAAACGCAAATGAAGAATCGGGATTTTAATGTAAAATCTGCAATACTATAGCGCTGGTATTTTACAATGGAAACCATGAATTGCAAAAGGAATATTTCCATGTAGAAGGTTTCTGGAAATTAATAACTGTGTAATTGTAGCGCTGTAGTTCAGTTAACCCACTGACAAAAGTTTAGTTTTAATTCATCCAGCTTAAGGATTCTGTTTTGTCTACAGCAGCAGCTGCACCTATTTGGATCTGGGTTTATAGAAAACAATACTTTCACACTCTGGTTCCTGTAGAATTTCCCCTGAAAATCGCTGTCAATAGTCTGGTCTGAACTAGGCGAACACTCACTACTCTTTTTTTATACACCTGGAATGTGTTCACAGTTTATAATAGGCTCAACATATGCCAAAAGAATGTCTTTTTTAATCTGTTGAGAAAGTTTGTTCCGCAAACAGTTTATTTCGCTTAACTTTTTAGTACAAACGCGTTCTGCGAAAAAAAATGTATGGCAGACATAATTATTTCTTGTTTTTAGAGTGAACATGCATACCAACACCCCATTGGCAAAATAGAGATGGTTAATCCCTTTACCCCCCCCCCAAAGCTGTTTGCATCTTCATGACCAGGCCAAATTTTACAATTCAGACTAGTGTCAATTTTTGAGGTACCGTATATACTCGAGTATAAGCCGACCCGGGTATAAGCCGACCCCCCTAATTTTGCCACAAAAATCTGGGAAAACTTACTGACTCGAGTATAAGCCTAGGGTGGAAAATGAGATTATGCCCTATATGCTGCCCCATGTATTATGCCCCCATAGATGCTCCATAGATTGTGCCCCCATAGATGCTCCATAGATTGTGCCCCCATAGATGATCCATAGATTGTGCCCCCATAGATTATTCCCCCATAGATGCTCCATAGATTGTGCCCCCATACATGATCCATAGATTGTGCCCCCATAGATTATTCCCCCATAGATGCTCCATAGATTGTGCCCCCATAGATTATGCCCCTATAGATGCTCCATAGATTATGCCCCCATAGATGCCCCATAGTATAGGCCTCATACGCTGCCGCTGCTGCTGCATCCGAAAAAAAAAAAGACATACTCACCTCTTGTCGCTGGGGGCCAGGTGCCGGTGTCCTGAGCAGGCGAGGACACCGGCGCGCTATGGGGGACAGGTGCTGGTGTCACCGCTCACTTCGGGCCTCGGCACCTGAGATATTTACCTGTCACCGGGTTCACCGCTGCTCGCCGCTGTCTTCCGGGTCCTCCAGCAGTGAATGATCAGGCAGAGGGCGCGCCGCACAGTAACCACGTCATCGCGCCCTCTGCCTGAACATCGCAGCAAGAGGACCCGAGGACACAGCAGCGGATCGGTGGAAAGGGACAGGTAAATATCACTTATACTCACACTTCCGCCGCTGCGTCTCTGCCCTGCTCTTCTCCCACGGTCCCGGCGCCAGTGTTCAGCGGTCACTTGTTACCGCTCATTAAAGTCATGAATATGTGCATATTCATGACTTTAATGAGCGGTACCACTGAGGGCTGAACACAGGCGCCGGAACCGTGGGAGAAGAGCAGGGGGGCTGCAGAGACCGCGCCGGCGGAGGGGTGAGTATATAGGACAGCTGCGCTCCCCCTCCCCCGCCGACCTACTGGTATATGACTCGAATATAAGCCGAGAGGGGGACTTTCAGCCCTAAAAAATGGGCTGAAAATCTCGGCTTATATTCAAGTATATACGGTAATAACTCTGGAACACTTCAAGAGGTCCCATTCATTCTGAGACTGATTCAGATTTTTTCATGACATATTGTACTTCATAATAGTGGTAAAATTTCTTCGATATGACTTAAGAAAATTTGATGAAGATGTTGAAAATTTTGCAATTTTCAAACATTGAATTCTTATGCCCTTAAATCAGAGCGCTAGGTCCCCCAAAATAGTAAATAAATAACATTTCACACATGTTTACTTTGCATCAGCATAATTTTTTTAAACAAATTTTTTTTGTTATGCAGTTATACGAGTTGAAAATTAAACTGTTATTTCTAAATTTTCTAACAAAATTTACAAAATCATTTTTTCAGAGATCACATTACATTTGAAGTGACTTTGAGGGCTCTGTTTTACAGAAAATACCCAAAAGTGACACCATTATAAAAACTGCACCCCTCAAGGTGCTCAAAACCACATTCAATAAGTTTATTAACCCTTCAAGTGCTTCACAGGAATTATTGGAATGTGGAAGGAAAAAATTAATATTTAACTTTTTTCACAAAAATTTTACTTTAGACCCCCAATTTTTGGTTTTGACATGGGTATCATTAGAAATTGGACACCAAAAGTAGTTGTGCAATTTCTACTTAGTACTCTGATACCCCATACGTGAGGGAAAACCACTGTTTCGGCACATAGCAGTGCTAGAAAGGAATTAGCGCCATTTGACTTTTTGAATGCAAAATTTGCTGGAATCATTAGCACACGCCATGTCGCATTTGAAGAGCCTGTGATGTGCCTAAACAGTGGAAACCTCCACTTTGGAAACTAGACTCCTCGAAGTCTGCAGGGGTCCAGTTAGAAAATGATGGCGGTTTAGTGACAAAAATTGCTGGGCGTTCAAATGTTTCTCAACCACCGTGAGGTTTACAAAATCCTCAGGGAAAAATACTTATTTCTGTGAAGCCGGTGGTGTCAAATTGGATTCCTGATTGCATCACAAAATGAGGAATCTGTGGCTCATAGTCTTCGGGGAATGAGATCCATACGATGTCAGCAATGGTGGGCACTGGTTAATTTTTTGTCATGGAGCGTCTACGTGGCGGTTCAGTATCATTTGAAGAATAGGATGAGTCGAAAAAATAAAGGAAGGTGAGATCCTCTCCTTCAATGTTGGTGTTGGAGGCACGTAGTGCGTATATCTCCTCCGCTGAATACCGGGTTCGGAACAAGCAAGTAGAGAAAAAAATCGAATCCGATCATCTACTCAAATTTTTTTTCCTCTTTTCACTCAAAAATAAACAAAAAAAAATCAGCCAAAGTCGATCAGTGATTTGTGGCTGATCAATGGTTGATGGCTCTAGGATGGGCGCATTGATGTGATTCTTGTTTTTTCTGTGCGCTTTGAGACTAACCCTAACTCAATTTAGTAAAAAAACACTGCAGTAGATGACGATTACAATGGTTTATTTTTACTTTCCCTATTCTAAATTATTTTATTCTTTTTTCTTTAAAAAAAAGACCAGAAGGTTGGTCACTGATGTGCGTCAGTGATCAGCGCTCGAGGGCTGTTAGACGGACACACGGATGATTCTTTTTTTCACACTGTCACTAACTCAATTCAGTAAAAAATACTGTATTGTTGTGAATGCGCTTGAGATGAGTTCTGAGCAGAGGCTCCCTCTGGTGGTTACAAGCGGTACTGGTCTGTCCATGAAATTGTGAAGATTGTGAGGATTGGGAATCAGGTGTTAGTGACTGGTCTTATATAAGGAAGTCACCTTCCCATCAGGGTTGCCGGTGATCAATTGTTCTGGTCTCAATCCTTGATTCCTGTTTCCTTTGTAGCCTGCTGTGTCGTGTCTGCATCTCCTGCTAACAGATAAGACATTTTCTTCTTTTTGTTTTTGTGCTTGATTTTTGCATTTTGTCCTGCACTTCTGTGGGGGCCTTCAGGTTCCCCTCCGGGGGCTTTTGCCCTCTCAGTTTAGTTCAGCCACTGATGTTTGTTCTTTTGCTTTTTCCAGTTTTTTCAGTGGCTGCTGTTTTGATTTTGTTACACCAGAGAACTAATTTAGGTGGTAGAGGTCGTGTGATCTCAGGTGTTTTTGAAATTAGTAGAGTTGGTGCTTTTCAGGGTTTTCTGGGATTGCAGTAAGTACCCTTCCTATCCTTTTCTATTTAGTTAGTTTGGGCCCCAACGTTTGCTCATACTATTTTCTGTCTGTGTCAGTATTTCTTCTTGTCTAACCGCCATTACATGTTTGGGGGCTTTCTATTATCTTTGGGGATCTGCTCCGGGGCAGATAGCTTTCCTATATCTATCTTTAGGTGTAGTTAGTTTCTCAGGCTGTGACGAGGCGTCTAGGACCAACGTAGGAACGCTCCACGGCTGCCTCTAGTTGTTGTGGTTAGTCAGGGTACTGCAATCTCATAGATTCCAACTGCTCTGGTGTATTGCCTTTTTTGCCTGCACTCCTCAGCTACCGTAACATAACAGTATCACCGGCCCAAAATTTAAAATTGTATGGTACTCACAGAAGGGAAAAAATTTGTGAAAGAAAAAACGGTTGTCAGAGTTGTCAGAGATATTTTTCTGTTTGTTGCATTTTTTTTTTTTCCCTCTGTATCTCTGGGTGCTGGGGAGGATTTTTTTTCTCTCAATGGAGTTTGCACAGTTGTCTGGCCGTGTGGATCAGCTTGCCACTGAGGTTCAGAGTATTGCGGCATATCTTGCTAGGTTGCCTGTTGTGGAACCTAGGATTCCCATGCCAGATTTGTTTTTAGGGGATCGAGCTAAGTTTCAGAATTTCAAAAATAATTGTAAATTGTTTTTTGCCTTAAAATCTAAGTCCTCAGGGAACGCAGCGCAGCAGGTTCAAATTGTCATCTCTCTCCTGCGCGGCGATCCTCAGGATTGGGCTTTTTCCCTGACACCTGGGGATCCTGTTTTGAGTGATGTTGATGCATTTTTTCAGGCTTTGGGGTTATTGTACGATGAGCCTAATGTCACTGATCAAGCTGAAAAAGCCTTGTTGGCATTAAATCAGGGGCTTGATGACGCTGAGTTATACTGTCAGAGATTCCGTAGGTGGGCAGTCCTGACCAAGTGGAATGACGACGCTTTGGCGGCCCTTTTTCGGAAGGGTCTGTCAGATAATGTAAAGGATGTTATGGTGGGATTCCCTGTTCCCTCTGGTCTCAATGATTCTATGTCATTAGCGATTCAAATTGACAGACGTTTGCGTGAGCGGAGAAGTATGCGTGGAATAGTGTTGCCTTGTGAACCTGCTTCTGAATCCATGCAGTGTGATAGAGTGGTGTCTGGGGCACAGCGTCATGAGTTTCGAAAGCGCAATGGGTTATGTTTCTACTGTGGTGATGCCTCTCATGCTATTTCAGTCTGCCTTAAGCGGGGAAGACGTTTTGCACGCTCAGTTGTCTTGGGTAGTGTTCAGACTAAGTTTTTATTAACTGTCACTCTGATATGCTCTCTGTCCTAATTTTCTGCTCAGGCTTTCGTTGATTCTGGAGCAGCTATTAACCTGATGGATTATGATTTTGCTAAACGTTGTGGGTTTCCCTTGATACCCTACAGAAGTCTATTCCCCTACTGGGGATCGATTCTACCCCTTTGGCTGAGAATAAACCTCAGTTCTCTACTCAGGTGATAATGAGGGTTGAACCTGATCATCAAGAGTGCTGCAAATTTTTGGTTCTGTATAATCTGCATGATATTATCGTACTGGGTTTCCCTTGGTTACAGTCTCATAATCCTGTTTTGGATTGGAAATCTGTGTCTGTAACCAGTTGGGGCTGCCAATGTGTTAATACCAACACTCCTGTTTTTTCTGCCTCCCCCAGGCTCAGGATGTTCCTGACTTTTTGATTGATTTTTCTGATGTATTTAGCGAAAGTAAATCTGCATCCTTGCCTCCCCATAGGAGCTATGACTGCGCTATTGAATTAGTGCCTGGTAGTAAATTCCCTAAAGGTCGCCTTTTTAACTTGTCTGTACCTGAACATGACGCTATGCGGTCTTATATCAAGGAGTCATTGGAGAAGGGTCATATCAGACCATCCTCTTCACCCTTAGGTGCCGGTTTTTTCTTTGTGGCCAAAAAGCATGGTTCATTAAGGCCGTGTATTGATTATCGTCTTTTGAACAATATTACTGTGAAATATCAATACCCGTTACCCTTGATTTCTGACCTGTTTTCCAGGGTGAAAAATGCTACTTGGTTTACCAAGCTTGACCTCAGGGGGGCATATAACCTTATTCGCATTAAGCACGGGGATGAATGGAAGACGGCATTCAATACCCCGGAGGGGCATTTTGAGTACCTTGTGATGCCCTTTGGGCTCACTAATGCTCCTTCTGTCTTCCAGTCCTTCATGAATGACATTTTCAGGGATTTTGTGGATAAATTTCTGATTGTTTATTTGGATGATATCTTGATTTTTTCTAATGACTGGGACTCTCATGTGAAACATGTTCGAACTGTATTCCAGATTTTGAGAGAGAATGCTCTGTATGTGAAGGGATCAAAGTGTCTTTTTGGCGTACAGAGGATCTCATTTCTGGGATTCATTTTGTCCCCATCTGTTATTGAAATGGACCCGGTCAAGGTTCAGGCCATCTGTGATTGGATCCAACCTACTTCATTAAAGGCTCTTCAAAGATTTTTGGGTTTTGCCAATTTTTATCGTAAATTTATTGGTAATTTCTCGGTTATTGTTAATCCATTAACTGATTTGACCAAAAAGGGTTCTGATGTGGTGAATTGGCCTCCTGAGGCAGTCTCTGCATTTCAGGAACTTAAGCAGAGATTCACTTCTGCTCCTGTTCTACGGCAGCCTGATGTTTCTCTGCCATTTCAGGTGGAGGTTGATGCCTCTGAAATTGGGGCAGGTGCCGTTTTGTCCCAAAAAGATCCAGAGACCTGTAAAAGTAACCCTTGTGCCTTTTTCTCTCGAAAATTTTCTCCTACTGAACGTAATTATGACGTGGGTAATCGGGAGTTATTGGCCATGAAGTGGGCTTTTGAAGAGTGGAGACATTGGCTGGAGGGAGCCAAACATCAGGTGGTGGTCCTTACTGACCATAAGAATCTGGTTTATCTGGAATCTGCAAAGCGACTCAATCCTAGACAGGCCAGGTGGGCCTTGTTTTTCACCCGTTTTAATTTTGTGGTTTCCTTTCTTCCTGGCACTAAGAATGTTAAGGCGGATGCCCTCTCGAGGAGCTTCCTTGCGGACTCTCCTGAGTTATCTGATCCTGCTGTTATTTTGAAAGAGGGTGTAGTTCTTTCCGCCATCTCACCTAATTTGAGACTTGCTCTGGAGGGGTGTCAGGAGGATAGGCCCGAGCGCTGCCCTGTTGGAAAATTGTTTGTCCCGGACCAGTGGAAAAAGAGTGTGATGTCTGAGATTCATTGTTCCGCGTTGGCTTGGCATCCCGGAATTTTTGGTACCAGAGACTTGGTTAGTCTGTCCTTTTGGTGGCCTACCTTGTCTCGTGATGTCAGGGAATTTGTGCAGGCCTGCGGGACTTGCTCTCGCTCCAAGCCTTGCTCTCGCTCTAGTGGTTTGTTGATGCCATTGCCTGTGCCCAAGAGACCATGGACCCATATCTCTATGGATTTCATTTCCGACCTTCCTGTTTCTCAGAGAATGACCGCCATCTGGGTGATTTGTGATAGGTTTTCCAAGATGATACATCTTGTGCCATTACCTAAGTTGCCTTCCTCCTCTGAATTGGTGCCGTTGTTCCTTCAGCACGTGGTTCGTTTACACGGCATTCCTGAGAACATAGTGTCTGACAGAGGAGTCCAGTTTGTTTCCAGATTTTGGAGGACTTTTTGTTCTAAACTGGGTGTTAAATTGTCTTTCTCCTCGGCATTTCATCCTCAGACCAATGGTCAAACTGAGAGAACAAACCAGACATTGGAGACTTATCTAAGATGCTTTGTGTCTGCTGATCAGGATGACTGGGTCTCTTTTTTGCCTTTGGCTGAGTTTGCTCTTAATAATAGGGCTAGCTCTGCCACTTTGATGTCTCCGTTTTTCTGTAATTCTGGGTTTCACCCTCGATTTTCTTCAGGACAGATGGAGGCTTCTGTCTGTCCAGGTGTTGACTCTGTTGTGGAGCGTATGCAACAGATTTGGGACCAGGTAGTGGAGAGGTTGTCCCTCTCTCAGGAGAGGGCCCAGCGGTTTGCTAACCGGCATAGGACTGATGGTCCTCGGTTTAAAGTAGGGGACTTGGTCTGGTTGTCCTCAAAAAATATTCCTATGAGAGTAGTATCTCCTAAATTTAAGCCTAGGTTCATTGGACCTTATAAGATCATGGAGATTCTTAATCCTGTTTCTTTTTGTTTGCTTCTTCCAGGGACATTTAAGATCCATAACGTGTTCCACAAGTCCTTGTTGAAGAGGTTTGTTGAGCCAGTGGTTCCTGCTGCTGTGCCTCCTGACCCTGTTTTGGTTGAGGGCAATCTGGAGTATGTGGTTGAGAAAATATTAGATTCTCGTTTTTCTAGATGGAAACTCCAGTATTTGGTTAAGTGGAGAGGTTATGGTCAGGAAGACAATTCTTGGGTGTTTGCTTCGGACATCCATGCTAGGAGACTCATCCGTGCGTACCATAGAACTCATCCTGACCGACCTGGTTGCTCAAATGAGGGTTCGGTGACCCTCCTCAAGGGGGGGTACTGTTGTGAATGGGCTTGAGATGAGTTCTGAGCAGAGGCTCCCTCTGGTGGTTACAAGCGGTACTGGTCTGTCCAGTGAAGATTGTGAAGATTGTGAGGATTGGGAATCAGGTGTTAGTGACTGGTCTTATATAAGGGAGTCACCTTCCCATCAGGGTTGCCGGTGATCAATTGTTCTGGTCTGAATCCTTCATTCCCGTTTCCCTTGTAGCCTGCTGTGTCGTGTCTGCATCTCCTGCTAACAGATAAGACTATTTCTTCTTTTGTGTTTGTGCTATATTTTTGCATTTTGTCCTGCACTTCTTTGGGGGCCTACAGGGTCCCCTCCGGGGGCTTCTGCCCTCTCAGTTTAGTTCAGTCACTGAGTTTTGTTCTTTTGCTTTTTCCAGTTTTTTCAGTGGCTGCTGTTTTTATTTTGTTACACCAGAGAACTAATTTAGGTGGTAGAGGTCGTGTGATCTCAGGTGATTTTGAAATTAGTAGAGTTGGTGCTTTTCAGGGTTTTCTGGGATTGCAGTAAGTACCCTTCCTATCCTTTTCTATTTAGTTAGTTTGGGCCCCAACGTTTGCTCATACTATTTTCTGTCTGTGTCAGTATTTCTTCTTGTCTAACCGCCATTACATGTTTGGGGGCTTTCTATTATCTTTGGGGTTCTGCTCCGGGGCAGATAGCTTTCCTATATCTATCTTTAGGTGTAGTTAGTTTCTCAGGCTGTGACGAGGGCTCTAGGACCAACGTAGGAACGCTCCACGGCTGCCTCTAGTTGTTGTGGTTAGTCAGGGTACTGCAATCTCATAGATTCCAACTGCTCTGGTGTATTGCCTTTTTCGCCTGCACTCCTCAGCTACCGTAACATAACACTGTATTAGATGATTACTACAGTATAATTTTACTGTCCCTAATCTAGTCCTATCAACTAATCTAAATTATTTTTTGTTATTCATAAACAAAAAATAAAAAAGCACCGGTCAGTGATGTTCATCACCATCCAACGCTCGACTGCTGTAGGACCCACACACACATTAGAGCAAAGGGGGTGTGGAGAAAAAACAACAGTGAAAAACAAAGTTGTGGAAAATGGTACGCACTAGTTCAGATTAGTGATTTGCGTCACTGATCCGCCTTCGTCGGCTACAGGACACATAAAAAATGTAAAGCTGCCAAAAATCGAGCTATTGAGTACTGATCAGCGCTCTGTGGCAGAAAGGGGGTGGAGAAGGGGGAGAGGGGTTTGGGGTGGATTAGGAAAGATCAGGCAAAGATCAGGGGTTAGGGATATGATCGCGTTGTTTCGAGGGCCTCCTCCATGCAGGCCCCCAGATCCAAGATGGCCGTCGGCTCCTTCCGGGTCCTGCAGGGAGGTGGCTTGTCAGTGCCTGCTGAGAGCAGTCGTCGGCAAGCCTCCTGCACTGCCTGACAGATCAATAATCTGACACAGTGCTCTGCAAAGTGTCAGATCAGCGATCTGACATATAATAATGTCCCACCCTGTAACAATGTAAAAAAAAAAATTATACTGTGTAAAAATATTTAAAAAAAATCCCGAAATAAAAAAAAAAAATATTTCCCTAATTAACACATTCAAAACAATAAAAGTACACATATTTAGTATCACTGCGTCAATAACGACCCTCCCTATAAAACTGTCCCACTAGTTAACCCCTTTAGTGAACCCCTTTAAAAAAAAAAAAGGCTAAAAAAATGCCTTATCACACCGCCGAACAAAAGTGGGATAACACACGATCAAAAAGATATAAATAAACATGGTACCACTAAAAACGACATCTTGTCCTGCAAAAAACGAGCCGTCATACAGTGTCATTAGCGAAAAATTAAAAAAGCTATAGCTCTCAGAATAAAGCGATGCAAAAATAATTATTTTTTATATAAAATAGTTTTTATTGTATAAAAACACCAAAACATAAAAAAATGATATAAATAAGGTATCGCTGTAATCGTACTGACCCGACGAATAAAACTACTTTATCAATTTTACCACACGTGGAACGGTATAAATGACCCCCAAAAGAAATTTATGAATTGCTTTTTTTTGTTCATTCTGCCTCCCAAAAATCGGAAAAAAAAGCAATCACAGAATGTCATGTAGTCTATAATATAGTGGTGCTGTTGCACAAAGGTTTACCACTGCTGCAAGTCAAGAAACCAACCACATGGGGATCAAGTAAAATGTATTAATTAATTAAAATAGACTCGCGCTGGAGAAACCAAGAGTTAAGGGAGAAATGTAATTTTTTCTGGTATAAAATACAAAAAGGGGAAGGAGTGTACACATAAAAATGGAAGTAATGATATAGCAAATGCAGAAAAATGCAAATAGAAATCTACACTTGTCAATTATATTGATTTATGCCCCTTGAGCTTTGTAAGGCAAGAGTATGAATAATGATTCCTTACTCAGTATATGTTAGACAATTGTCAACAGTTATTGCACTTTGCCCATAGGAAGCTGAAAAAAGCTGTAAAGGAATTTTTTGATTAGTAGAAGAAAAAAATGGTTATAATTCTCCTTAACGTTACTGCTCTAAGTGATTGAGGGAAAAAGGATTAAAGGGAATCTGTCACCCCAATATTGCCATATCTGATAAAGATATGGCTGAATAGTGCGTCCCATAACAAAGCTATCGATAGGTATCATATATCCTGATACCCGTTTTCATATCAAAATACCTTTGTAAACTTCGGTTTTTGCACTGTCAATCACGGTGGTCAGGTCAGGAGGGCGGCGTTTTCTCTCTCTCTCCCTTCTCCTCGGTATCAGTTGCGTATCGGCGTCTGTGAATCCCACAGACGGCGTTCAGCTTCCCGCAATTGCGCAGTTCAAATTCATAGCTTTGTTATGGGACGCACTATTCAGCTATATCTTTATCTGATATGGCAATATTGGGGTGACAGATTCCCTTTAATAGACGAAGGTAATGGATATGAGCAAAATGAGTTAATGTACCGACAAATGATACATTATAATGTTAAGGATAGTCCAGATATATCCTTAATTGCAGCTCAGGTTAATAGTCCCCCACGTCATACTAGATGTTCAAGTCCTCTACATGATAAAACTAATCCGAATATTACTACAATTGATGAAAATACCCCCACTACATTACCTTCCAAACCGATAAGCACCTCCAATAGATTCCTGACCCTGGAGTCTAATTATGATACTTCAAGTGAACCATCAACCTCACAAGATACTAAGAAATCTACTAAAACCATGACTGGCAAACAAAATCGTCAGATTCAAAAGAAACAATCAATCAAACCTTTTTTCAAATAGGTACAAAAAGAAACGTAGGAAGGGCTGCCGAGTGGGGGAAACTCACCCAAAAGAAAAAGATATCAAAAATAACTACTGACCACTGGAGACCTCATCAGCCTGCTTTTTTCGTTATGTCCATTTTTCTATTGTACTGGTGAGCTGGATTTTTTCCCTTTTTTTTCCCTTTCCTATATGTATTAATAAAACCGTCAACTCGCAAAAAACAAGACCTCACATGACTCTGTGGGCCAAAATATGGAAAAATTACAGCTCTCAAAATGTGTGGTGCAAAAGCTATTTTTTGCAAAAAAAGTGTCTTTTAGTGTGTGACAGCTGCCAAACATAAAAACCCGCTATCAATTGTAAATCAAACCCCCCTTTATCACACCCTTAGTTAGGGAAAAATAAAATATAAATGTAATTCCATTTTCCCATTAGGGATAGGGTTAGGGTTGGGGCTAAAGTTAGGGTTGGGGCTAAAGTTAGGGTTGGGGATGGGGCTCAAGTTTTGGTTAGGGTTGGGGCTAAAGTTATGGTTAGGGTTGGGGCTAAAGTTAGGGTTGGGGTTAAAGTTAGGGTTAGGATTAGGGCTAAAGTTAGGGTTAGAGTTGGGGCTAAAGTTAGGGTTGTGGCTAAAGTTAGGGTTAGGGTTAAGGCTAGAGTTGGGGTTAGGGTTTGGATTATGATTGGTATTAGGGTTAGGGTTGAGATTAGGGTTAGGGGTGTGTTAGGGTATTAGGTCTTGCGGTTAGGGTTGTGATTAGAGTAAGGGGTGTGTTGGGGTTGGGAGTTAGAATTGGGGGGGTTTCCACTGGTTAGTAACATCAGGGGCTTTCCAAGCGTCCAATCTCAATTTCAGTATGAAAATATGGTATGAAAATGTCAAATGGCGTTCCTTCCCTTCCATGCGGCCAAACATTGTTTCCCCCTCTACATGTGGGGTATTACCGTACTCAGGACAAATTGGAAAACAACTTTTGGGGTCAAATTTCTCCTCTTACCTTTGGGAAAGTAAAAAATTGGGGACAAAACTATCATCTTTGTGGAAAAAATATTATTTTTTTTTTCACGGCTCTACATTATAAACTTGTGTGAAGCACGTGGGGGTTCAAAGTGCTCACCATACATCCAGCTAAGTTCGTTAGGGGGTCTAGTTTCCAAAATGGTGTCACTTGTGGGGGGTTTCCACTGTTTAGGGACATCATGGGCTCTCCAAACGCGACATGGCGTCCAATCTCAATTCCAGCCAATTTTGGTTTGAAAAAGTCAAACGGCGCTCCTTCCCTTCCAAGCCCTGCTGTGCGCCCAAACAGTGGTTTTCCCCCACATATGGGGTATCAACGTACTCAGGAGAAATTGCACAACAACTTTAGCTGTCCATTTTCTCCTTTTACCCTTGTGAAAATAAAAAAATTGTTTGTAAAAGATCTTTTTTGTGACTAAAAAGTTAAATGTTCATTTTTTCCTGCCATATTCAAAAAATTCCTGTGATGCACCTGAAGTGTTAATAAACTTCTTTAATGTGGTTCTGAGTATCTGTGGGGTGCAGTTTTTAAAATGAGGTCACTTTTGGGTATTTTCTGTCATGTACATCCCTCAAAGTGACTTCAAATGTGAGTTGGTCCCTAAAAAAAAAATGATTTTGTAAGTTTTGTTGTAAAAATGAGAAATCGCTGGTAAACTTTTAACCCTTATAACTTCCTAACAAAAAAAATGTTGTTTCCAAAATTGTGCTGATGTAAAGTAGACATGTGGGAAATGTTATTTAGTAACTATTTTGTGTGACATATTTCTCCGTTTTAAGGGCATAAAAATTCAAATTTTGAAAATTGCAAAATTTTTGCCATGTTTCTGTTTTTTTCATAAAGAAACACAAGTTATATCGAAGAAAATTTTCCACTATCATGAAGTACAATGTGTCACGAGAAAACTGAATCGCCATGATCCGTTGAAGCGTTCCAGAGTTATAACCTCAAAAGGGACAGTGGTCAGAATTGTAAAAATTGACCTGGTCATTAACGTGCAAACCACCCTCAGGGTTAAAGGGGATAAACATCCAGTTGTTGAAGTTATTATTGCAAAATTATTGATTAAAATGAACTTTGTTAGTGGGAAAACCCCTTTAAGTCCTGCCTCCAAGACTACCCCAGAACTACTGAATCCAGGGAGAAACTACCAAAACGGCATGGCATATATATTCACATACATTGGGTCTATAAATTTGGGAGATTTTCTTTCTGTATTATTTTATTTTTTAGCACTGTAATGTATCTTTTGTTGTCTGAATGTTCCATCTTTAAAAAGTTCATGACCAGATAATTTTTCCCCCCTTCCTGACCAGGCATATTTTTGGGTTTTAACGTACATGTGCTTTTAACTGCCCTAAACAATCTTGTACAGATACTCAAATTTATTTCATTTTTTTTTCCACGATGCATGGGGCTTAATTGTTTTTTTGTTTTTTTATTTCTTTCTTGCTGACATTGGGGGGAAAAGTAACAGAAGATTAGGAAATACACTTCTATTTTTCCCATTTTATTTTATTTTTACAACTAAAAAGGCCCACTAAAAACAATTTATATTGTGCTCCTCTTTCAGCAGAAATTGTTTTAACATATTGGACATTTTTTCAACATGTACTGGGCTATAAACAGCTATTCAACCTGACTTCTCATTTTATTTTATTATTTTTTCAGTTTTGTGTCATTAGTTTTTTTTTCTGTCTTATTTTTGCATTTTTCATTTATGTGTTTGTTAATTTATTTCACATACTGTGTCCTCCAATAAGGTCTTAAAATACCATGGGGAGGATATTAACCCCTTAACGACCAGTGTTATTTTTGATTTTGCATTTTAATTTTTTGCTCCCCTTCTTCCAAAAGCCATCACTTTTTTATTTTTTGGTCAAAATTGCCATGTGAGGCCTTGGTGTTTGCAGGACGAGTTGTACTTTTGAACAACTATTGGTTTTAATATATCGTGTATTGGAAAACAGGAAATAAATTCCAAATGCTGTGAAATTTTAAAAATTGCAATCCCACAGTTGTTTTTTTTTTACCATTTTCACTAAATGCTGACACTAACCTGCCATTATGATTCTCCAGGTCATTACAAGTTCATAGACACCAAACTAGAGTTGAGCGAATATCTTCGGTTCCCCGCTTATTTGGCAAGCTATTGCGCTTACCGAATAAGCTACAGTGGGAATACTGCTTCCTGGATCGCACCGGCTGAACAGCTGATCTGCGCCTCAACTGCATGTGTCGCGGCTGTGTGACAGTCACAGCACATGCATGGAGAGCCCAACACACAGGCTCTCCATGCATGTGCTGTGACTGTGACACAGCCGCGACACATGCAGCTCCAGCGACAATCCGCTGTTCAGCCGGAGCGATCCAGGAAGCCATGTTCCCTCTGTTGCTTATTCGGCAAGCACTGTAGCTTGCTGAATAAGCGGGGAACCGAAGATATTCACTCAACTCTACACCAAACATGTCTAGGTTCTTTTTTTATTTAGTGGTGAAAAAAATTCCAAAGTTTGTTAAAAAAAAAAAATTGTGCCATATTCCGATACTCATAGTGTCTCCATTTTTCATGATCTCTGGTTGGGTTAGGGTTTATATTTTGCTTGCCGAGCTGACCTTTTTAATACCATATTGGTGCAGATACGATTTTTTGATCACCGTTTTTGCATTTTAATGCAATGTTGTGGCGATGGAAAAAAACCATAATTCTGGTGTTTTGAATTTTTTTCTCGTTACGCTGTTTATTGGTCGGGTTCATTCTTTTTTTTATATTGATAGATTGGGCGATTCTGAACGCGGCAGTAAGAAGTATGTTTGTTTTGAATGGGTTGATAGGGGGGTGATTTGAACTTTTAATTTTTTTATATTTTTAAAATCATTTGTTTTACTTTTT
>JARQOD010000006.1:265060014-265211495 GCA_033576555.1 Oophaga sylvatica | reverse complement strand
AACATCCAGTTGTTGAAGTTATTATTGCAAAATTATTGATTAAAATGAACTTTGTTAGTGGGAAAACCCCTTTAAGTCCTGCCTCCAAGACTACCCCAGAACTACTGAATCCAGGGAGAAACTACCAAAACGGCATGGCATATATATTCACATACATTGGGTCTATAAATTTGGGAGATTTTCTTTCTGTATTATTTTATTTTTTAGCACTGTAATGTATCTTTTGTTGTCTGAATGTTCCATCTTTAAAAAGTTCATGACCAGATAATTTTTCCCCCCTTCCTGACCAGGCATATTTTTGGGTTTTAACGTACATGTGCTTTTAACTGCCCTAAACAATCTTGTACAGATACTCAAATTTATTTCATTTTTTTTTCCACGATGCATGGGGCTTAATTGTTTTTTTGTTTTTTTATTTCTTTCTTGCTGACATTGGGGGGAAAAGTAACAGAAGATTAGGAAATACACTTCTATTTTTCCCATTTTATTTTATTTTTACAACTAAAAAGGCCCACTAAAAACAATTTATATTGTGCTCCTCTTTCAGCAGAAATTGTTTTAACATATTGGACATTTTTTCAACATGTACTGGGCTATAAACAGCTATTCAACCTGACTTCTCATTTTATTTTATTATTTTTTCAGTTTTGTGTCATTAGTTTTTTTTTCTGTCTTATTTTTGCATTTTTCATTTATGTGTTTGTTAATTTATTTCACATACTGTGTCCTCCAATAAGGTCTTAAAATACCATGGGGAGGATATTAACCCCTTAACGACCAGTGTTATTTTTGATTTTGCATTTTAATTTTTTGCTCCCCTTCTTCCAAAAGCCATCACTTTTTTATTTTTTGGTCAAAATTGCCATGTGAGGCCTTGGTGTTTGCAGGACGAGTTGTACTTTTGAACAACTATTGGTTTTAATATATCGTGTATTGGAAAACAGGAAATAAATTCCAAATGCTGTGAAATTTTAAAAATTGCAATCCCACAGTTGTTTTTTTTTTACCATTTTCACTAAATGCTGACACTAACCTGCCATTATGATTCTCCAGGTCATTACAAGTTCATAGACACCAAACTAGAGTTGAGCGAATATCTTCGGTTCCCCGCTTATTTGGCAAGCTATTGCGCTTACCGAATAAGCTACAGTGGGAATACTGCTTCCTGGATCGCACCGGCTGAACAGCTGATCTGCGCCTCAACTGCATGTGTCGCGGCTGTGTGACAGTCACAGCACATGCATGGAGAGCCCAACACACAGGCTCTCCATGCATGTGCTGTGACTGTGACACAGCCGCGACACATGCAGCTCCAGCGACAATCCGCTGTTCAGCCGGAGCGATCCAGGAAGCCATGTTCCCTCTGTTGCTTATTCGGCAAGCACTGTAGCTTGCTGAATAAGCGGGGAACCGAAGATATTCACTCAACTCTACACCAAACATGTCTAGGTTCTTTTTTTATTTAGTGGTGAAAAAAATTCCAAAGTTTGTTAAAAAAAAAAATTGTGCCATATTCCGATACTCATAGTGTCTCCATTTTTCATGATCTCTGGTTGGGTTAGGGTTTATATTTTGCTTGCCGAGCTGACCTTTTTAATACCATATTGGTGCAGATACGATTTTTTGATCACCCGTTTTTGCATTTTAATGCAATGTTGTGGCGATGGAAAAAAACCATAATTCTGGTGTTTTGAATTTTTTTCTCGTTACGCTGTTTATTGGTCGGGTTCATTCTTTTTTTTATATTGATAGATTGGGCGATTCTGAACGCGGCAGTAAGAAGTATGTTTGTTTTGAATGGGTTGATAGGGGGGTGATTTGAACTTTTAATTTTTTTATATTTTAAAATCATTTGTTTTACTTTTTGCATGCTTCAATAGTTTCCATGGGAGACTAGAAACTGCCCTTGTCCGGTCGGCTCTGCAACATACAGGCGATGATCAGATCGCCTGTATGTAGCAGAAATGCTCACACGCTATGAGCGCCGACCGGGTGGCGCTTATAGCAATTTGGCTATGACAACCATAGAGGTCTGCTGGAACCTCTGGTCTTCATGCCAACCCATTGGTGACCCGCGATCATGTGACGGGGTCACTGATGGGTGGGATTTCCGGCGCGCTTGAGAGAAGTTGGAGATAAATGCCGCTGTCAGAGATTGACAGCAACATTTAACGGGTTTACAGCCGTGGGTGGATCTTGATTCCACCCACGGCTGTTACAGGCATATGTCAGCTGTTCAAGACAATTATGTGGGCTCAGAGCCATTTCCCACATCAAAAGGAGGGAATCCGACATTGGCCAAGTTAACAGCCAAGTAAGTGACACATCACTGGAATCAGGGACTCTACTTTTACATAATGCTGCTCTCAGATGGAGTAACAAAAACTTAGTGACTGATTCCCTTTAAGTGTGGTGAGTAATTATTTATCATCAGAGTCTTTCTATCCACATCAAGGTGTACAATGTCATTGACGTTTGTGAGCTGCGTAAATGTAGTTAAGACAGTTATTACAGAGTCTTCAGTTCATTATTTGTAGCGGAGCAGATATCCCATGAAAAGCGATGCCTTTCTAATATGCTCTAATTTATAGCATTACAATTCTGAGTAATTATGACTGTTTACAGCATTTTGATTGCTTGGATATTGGAAGAAAACCATATTCTTTTTACTGTTAAATGCACATAGCCATAATCGAAAAGAATTGGCAGTTCCACTTGTTTTGAGTTTATGCTGTTCTTCAAACGAAGCCAAATACTGAAACGGCCTACAAAACGATATGCTAATTTTGTTGTGTGGTTTTTTTCATGACTTTGGCACAGTTTTTTTGGATAACAAACCTCAAGGTGATATGTGTTCAAAAAGTAAATGATAAATCCTCCGTCACTAATGCAAAAAGCCACCAGCTTGTGGTATTATGGGATCTGCGTTTGAAGCAGATACAGTAGAAGTGTTTCTCTCTAATATTAAAAATTCACACTAAAATTGTAATTCTTCCCGATGTACCTGCGTTCTCAGCAGTTTTATTCTGAACAGCTCACTTACTGCTCTGCCCTCATAATCAGGATGGTGGGCTGATTCCTGCTTGCTAGCAAACAAATGAGCAATCATAGCTGATCACTTAGAATTGCTAATTGATCAAGAACAAAGTAATGGACAGGTATAAAGCATCACTGATGACCAATGTGTAGCCCCCACCAGTAGCACTGCCAAATAGCCAGTTTTGGGGGTTTCTGTTTATGTCTTTGGCCACATGTGTGTTAGGAATTCCATTTTACCATTATGTTAAAGGAACAAAGAATTGGAATTGTTGTCAGGGACTGAACCGTCACATGGCAGATATGGCACCCGACAAAATTTTTATAGGGAAAATGCTGTTGATTTACATTTACCTGCAAATTGAATTACCGTAAACAGCGACACTGGCTGGAGTAATAGATAAAAATGGAATAGATTAAGATCCCTCTCAGTCTTGATATACAAAAACAGAGAGTGCAAGCCCAAAGAATGATTATAGGTAAAAATAAGTCTTTTTTATTGTAGACAAAATATCACATAAAATTCATAATATGATAAAGCACAAAAACAAAACAGGGTTCAAATCAGGGAGCAGACAAACAAGCAGATATGAAATCCGGGCCTCAGGTAAATAAAAAGAGGTGGGAAGACAGTTAAAGTAACTGATCTAAGATAAATACACCATCATTGCAGCCCAAAGTGCAAGTGCCTCAATGTAAACTGAGATATTGACCTTACACCGTAAGTCATATCATACAAAAATTCTCCAATAGCTGCCCATAATGGAAAAATACAATTAACTAAATGTCAAAAGAAATGTCAGATCAAAATACTATGTCTAAACTAACTTGACACACACCAAATAGAATTCAATGAAAAGTGCTTATTTAATGAAGTACAGTGCATACAGTAAAAGACGTTTCGGTCTCGGCGACGTTCATCAGTGTGCCATATGATGTACTGTGAGCTCATATTATTAAGGCATAACATCCTGAGCCAGGCTCAGGACAAGCGGTGGATACCACGTCTTTGCTGCCACTCACTCTCCTCACACGGGACCGACAGACGGCCCCTTATGCCTTCTGATTACTCTAATGGATGTTCTGCCTTAATAATATGAGCTCACAGTACATCATATGGTACATTGATGAAGGTCGCTGAGACCGAAATGTCTTTTACTGTATGTACTGTACTTCATTAAATAAGCACTTTTCATTGAATTCTATTTGGTGTGTGCCAAGTTAGTTTACATAAGTTACGGATTGGGATCCTACTTGTGCACCACCACCTCACTTAGAGTTGTGCCAACGGTTTTGTATACAGATCAAAATATCATAACAGTAACCGCTCTTACCCATAGTGCCTCACCATAAAGTTGCCATCAAATAGCTAAACTTGATGTTTCAGTTATGCTTATCAACCAGAACAGTAACATCACAGTGTTTGGATGAAAGAGAGTTCTCTTTAGAAGATTGACAGAAATAGAAAGAGTAGCGAAGCAACAGTGATAGTGAAAAAAAATGCCTATTGGGATTTTTCGCATTATAAAAGATTACATCAGCCATTTTATGCTCATATCATATGAAAAATGCAACCATGTGGGCTTTCCCATAATGCCTTGCAGCTATCACATCACATGATATATTGTAGCCAATTGAGAGGGACTATCATCTTTATATATATAAAGCTGAGTATATGTGTGTGTATGTATCAAGCTACGCCAAGTCCACATAGCCCCGCCCACTCCATAGCCAATGGAGAGCGGCAGTGGGTTGGAAGGAGCCGCGACTGACCGAGGGTATTTCAGGTAACAGTTAACAGAGGAATGGAGGATTTGGTGCTCGGGCAGCAGAGGAGGACATTGCGGGAGTCAGGTGCAGGTAATTACTGCACGGGGGCCATGGAGGGGGTGGCGGGAGCTCCAAAGGAGGAGGCAGCAGCCACGGACAGGAGGGGAGGGGCGCGCAGACCACTTCTCTGCATTCTCCCCCTCACCGAGTGCACTACCATGTCCTCACATGACTGCGCTGCCCTCAGCCTGTCTCAGCCCTGTCATGGCCAGCGCGCAAGCTGGACTCACACTGCACATGGGGGGCTCACAATGGTGGCGGAGGAGGATACTGCAGGAGCAGGGCACAGGTAATCACCACACAGGGGGCCGTGGAGGGGGCGGCACGAGCTGCGAGGGAGGAGGCAGCAGCCACGGACAGGAAGGGAGGGGAGCACAGACTCCCCTTTTTGAGAAAGCATCTACGTGAAACGCGCTTCAAAGGGGGCCAGTGGGGAGACACAAGGGCTGCGTCAGCTACAATGGGTGAGCAGGATTAATTGACAAATATATATGTATTGGATGACATGTATTCCATCGATTTTATTGATATTATGGATTTTTTTCATTAGTATTGATCCGTTTTACCCCTGGATACCTGTTTATCCTTGCTTATCCCTTGGTCTGTACCAGTGTGTCTTCACACCTATTCCTCTCCTTGTTGCCAATATGTATGGCTATTAATATTTATATGTAATTTAGTTCAATAAACATTTTGGATTATATTACTTTTGTGGTGGATCTTTGTACTCCAGCTCTTTTGGTGGTTTTCAAATACAGTATATGGGAGTATTCCATCTATTTATATGAATTTTGTATTTATGCATTTATTTATTTTAGTCTTTTTCCCTCCTTGGCCGTGGTATTTTGGATTGCTTTGTGTGACTTTGTTTTTAAGTATTTGTGTATAAAAGCCATGGAAGGGAATGCAGCAGCCATTTTAGGCTGATTTAGGATAGTAAGAGTACGACAGAACTCACAGCTCGGCAATGGAGATTGGGAGAGAAAGCCCTAAAACATTGGACAACTATTCCAGAAATATTGTTTAGAATAAATAACTACAGCACTGATGATCTGCAATTAATGCACAGATTCAAATGATAAGACGAGAGGTTCCAGCACCAGCAATGCCAGACTCAATGTGATTAATCAGTGAATTGGTGTAGCTGCCTAGCTAACATTTATGCTGCTGAATTTGAATAACAATTATACTGTTTTTTTCGTCATTCTTAATGCATTAAAAAGCAACAGCAAAGCAGCACAATATTTTTTACCAATAAAATCTGTGCTGAGTTTTTGAATTTTTTATGCAGTTCTTTTTGAGAACGGAAAATAATTGTTTTAAAAAATCCAAAAGAAAATTTCCTTAAATCCACAGATTTAACTGCAACAGTATACCTCACAACGTATGCATGTTACAATCAATTTTGCACGTCTGTTTTAATAGTTCCATTTACATACAGTATGTGCACACCTTTCCAATACAGTGCCCTGTTGTAGGATGTGTACTTACCTAGCATTTCTTATGTCTTTTTTAGAAATACGTTTGAATTATCTGTAAAAAAATATATATATATATATATGTTAAAAAATGGAAAAAAACAAAACTGTACATGTCTGTTTTTACGTACCTCTTTTGCTAATCCAATTTGACAACCATACAAGTCACTCCTGTGATGTCCCTTTCTGCAAAATTTTGCTTATCTACATGCCTTGAATTTATGTCAAAGGTTGAAGAGATGGTCTGAAGGTAATTACAGTGTTGCACAAAATGTAAGATAAATGAAAAAGTGGCAATGACATTGAAAGGGGTAGTGTAGAAAAAAACAACAACAAAAAAAACATACTAAGACTAAGGATGCGAAAGACGCTTGCACTCTTAAAAGCACGAACACCACTGGCACCAGCTGTTGGGGCAATAGTACTAAGAAGTGCAGATCACAGTTTCCCTTTTCGTCCAGCAAGGTTTTAGCAGGGATAAACTGTAGGACTATATAGCACCACACTTTTCCCAGTCTCAGCAAAAAAAAAAAAAAAAAAAATCTTGAAGTCCATCACTTCCATGATAAGGTTGCATTAATATTACTAAGGCTATGTTTCTGTTTAAGAGATTGAGGCATGTCTTTTCAAAACAAGTGGACGCTTTCAGTTATTGGAAGAAAGGCCAATGGAGTCCAAGAATTCAGATTTTGTCTCATGACGCTCAATGGCTATTTCAGGGCTCTGTCTGCTTCTGGGTCAAATCCTGACTGAAAGAAATCCATACTTGCCTTATCAATGTTTGGAGTTTATCACAATTTCTGTGTTTTTGCATGTCCACCCACTTTTTGAGAATTGACCATAGATTCTAAATGAGATTGACATCTGACATGTTTCTTAGCCATGGACCCAAAACGTTAATGTTTTGTTAATTGAGCCACTTGGTTTTCACTTTTGCATTGTGACATGGTGCTCCATAATGCTGGAAAAAACATTGTTCATTACCAAATTCCTCCTGGATTGTTGTGATAAGTTGCTCTTGGAGAATGTTTGCATACAATTTTGTATTCTTGGGAGTGTCCTTAAACTAAATTGTGAGTAAACCCTTTGCAACCCCACACATGAATGGTCTCAGGATGCTTTACTGTAAGCATGACATAAGACTCACCTCTTCTCAGGACAATCATTCTTTCAGATGTCCAAAACAGTCTAAAGGTGGCTTGCTGTGAGAAAATATCTTTATCAAGTTGTCTGCAGTCTACCTGTACTTGCAAAACAGTTATTTTCACTGCTGAAGCCCCCTTCATGCTGTTTGGGATGTCAGGAACAATGATTGTCTGTTGAAGAAAAGGTTAACACTACCATGAGTCCAATGTTATGCCAACAGTAAAGCTTCCTGAGACCATTCATGTGTGGGGTTGCTTTGATCCAAAGTAGTGGGGTCAGTCATTATTTTGCTTAAGAACACTGTCATGAATATATGAATAGTTTTAAACATCCTCTAAGAGCAACTTCCCAAAGATCCAGGAGCAGTTTCTGATGAACAATGTTTTTTACAGCATGAGGAAGCCCCATGTCACAAGGCGAAAGTGATATCTAAGTGGCTCAGTGAATAAAATATTTAAGTTTTGGGTCCATGGCCAGGAAACTCACCAGATATCATTTCCATTGAGGACCTGTAGTCCAATCTCAAAAAGAGGGTGGACAAACAGAAACACAGAAATTGTGATAAACAATAACTTCTAACTAAAAGATCTAAAAGACAGAAGCAAACTTTGTGAAAACCAAAATTTGTGTCCGTCTCAAAACTTTTGGCCATGACTGTACTATGTACTATCATTAGATATGTCTGTGGACATGGTTTGGTTGTAGGAGTAAGGCAATATGCTTGATCTAATGCACTTGATTGTGCAATTATTTGGAGGATTATGTATATGCTTTTGGCCACATGACTTGTCAAGAGGAAGGTGAAATAGCCACTAAGTAGTTCAAAAGTGAGGTCAATAGGTCAGTATAACTCGGTAGGCAGATTAGACTTGATGGTTAGAAGGTCAGGCAAGGTCAGAAACAGTCAATATAAAAAATTAAACTGTAGCTTCTTACTGAGTGTTGTAATTCAGTAGAAGGATCTTTTGTCTGTATTAGCAGAACATCATATTGGTTTGTTGTAGAAAACTGATCAATTGGAAAATGTGACATGATAGTCACACTGGATTCATCCTAATGTGCTGTAAATAGCTTCTCTAGTGTGGATCAAATCAGCCAAAAAGATCACATTTTCTGATGTCAGGAACATTTTCTACAAGACGCTCACCTTTTGGATTCTCATTTGTGTCCTCATCCTGCCTTTGCAAATCATGACACATGTTTAGGAAGCAACATTCTGCCAGGCGACACCGCAGTAATTTATTGTGGGCCACTTTCATCCCATGGATGATACACATCCAAACATGAAGGGAGGGGGACACTGAGATCTCCGTGACAGTTCTGCCAAGGCCTACGGCTGCTGTGGCTGTCTGATGGCATCTTCCATGACTATATCAGTAAGTATTTTCCAGCGTTTTGGCATAAAGGTGACATTGTAATGTGTCTAAATCAGAATGATCACCAGCCTTGATCTTCTCACTGGTAACTAAATCTAATTTTAACAATTATATTGTTTTTATCCAGCAGGAGTAAAGGCAATAAAATAAGTTTGTATTTCTCCAGTTATAATCTCACTGAACAACAATGAACTCTTTTATACGCCACTGTTAAGTGGTACGGCTTTTTAATTTCTGTTTTGTTGAACTTTATTTCACCTTTTTATTATACAGAATTTTCTTTTTGCAAGTAGATGCACAACCTTTTCACTACAGTTGTATAATTGCCAAATATATGGGATATTCTAAAAATCCCCTAATGTTCTTGGCCCCATTTTGCTTTACTGCCAGCCAGTGTGGCTCTATTGTTAATTTTAACCACATAACACACATTTTTTCATTTTTTTCATTACCTTTCTGAAAATAAAAATAATAAACTTATTGCTATGTACATTGGTTCCTTGTAGAATTATAGCCTTCATATACATCATAACAATATAGAATATCTGTTGAAATTCCTTTACTCAAGTCTTGCATCTTCATTCACAGATTATAGATAGTATAATGACCGTTCCCTATAGATGCGTCACACGCTCCATTATTAGGCTATGCAGAATGTGGGCTTCAGTATTGTTCTTTGGCACTCTACTTACCAATAAGCTTTAATATAATGTTGTTTTTTTTCTTTCTGACCTTATTCCATATTTTTGGAAGCTTAGTATTGACCTCCTTAGAGAAATCCTCTTTAGACTGAGTGGACACCTTTCATATTGTTAGATACTGTGGGGAAAATAAGTATTTGATACACTGCAGCTTTTGCAAGTTTTCCCACCTACAAAGAATGGAGATTGCTGTAATTTTCATTATAGGCACACTTCACCTGTGAAAGACAGAATCTAAAAATAAAAAACAAACAAAAAACAGAAAATCACATTGTATGATTTTTAAATAATGAAATTGCATTTTATTACATGAAATAAGTATTTGATCACCTACCAACCAGGAAGAATTCTGTCTCTCACAGACTTGTTAGTTGTTCTTTAACCCCTTAGTGACAGAGCCAATTTGCGACTTAATGACCAGGCCAATTTTTACAATTCTGACCACTGTCACTTTATGAGGTTATAACTCTGGAACGCTTTAACGAATCTCGCTGTTTCTAAGAATGTTTTTTCATGACATATTGAACTTTACGTTAGTGGTAAAAATTTTTTGATATGACTTGCGTTTGTTTATGAAAAAAGTGTGAAATATGGCGAAAATTTTGAAAATTTAGCAATTTTCAAACTTTAAATTTTTATGCCCTTAAATCAGAGAGATATTTCACACAAATTTCTTAATAAATAACATTTCCCACATGTCTACTTTACATCAGCACAATTTTGGAAACAATTTTTTTTTTGTTACGAAGTTTTAAGGGTTAAAAGTTGACCAGTGATTTTTAATTGTTACAACACCATTTTTTTTAAGGGACCACATCACATTTGAAGTCACTTTGAGGGGTCTACATATAGAAAATACCCAAAAGTGACACCATTCTAAAATCTGCACCCCTCAAGGTGCTCAAAACCACATTCAAGAAGTTTATTAACCCTTTACTTGCTTCACAGGAACTGAAGCAACGTGGAAGGAAAAAATTAACGGCGATCGCAAAAGTGGGGGACCCGAATTATGTTCTCTGTGGTCTTGGCTACCCATGGTAGCCGAGACCCCGGAGAACATCCGACTCGGCAGGCGCACTGCGCATGCGCCCGCCATTTTCTTTGCAGGGAGAAGATGCGGGAAGCTGCGGGAGACATGGGGGGACACCGGGAGGTACGGGGGGCAGATCGGGGGTCCCGGGGACCCTATTTCTCTCCCCTCTGATGTGCGATCACATCGGAGGAGAGAGAAATTAAATGGAGAATCGCTGCTTTTTGCTTTTTTTTTTGCGGTTGCCGTTATAGGGTTAATAACGGCGATCGCAAAAGCGGGGTCGGTAAAAATCTACCCGAATTATGTTCTCTGGGGGGCGCTATATACTTATTCCACAGCGCCGTGAATTAACGGCGCTGTGGTTTAAGTACCCTTAACCACCGCCATTAAAAGGCGTATCAGCGGTCGTTAAGAGGTTAAAAAGCCCTCCAATTCTGCACTCTTTACCTGTATTAATTGGATGTGTTTGAACTCGTTATCTGTATAAAAGACACCAGTCCACACAATCAATCACACTCCAACCTCTCCACCATGGCCAAGACCAAAGAGCTGCCTAAGGACACCAGGTACAAAATTGTAGACATGCACAAGGCTGGGATGGGATACAGGACAATAGGCAAGCAACTTGGTGAGAAGGCAACAACTATTGGTGCAATTATTAGATAATGGAAGAAACACAAGATGACTGTCAATCTTCTTTGGTCTGGGGCTCCATGCAAGCTCTAGCCTCATGGGGTAAGGATGATTCTGAGAAAGGTCATGAATCAACCCAGAACCTAACAGGAGGACCTGGAACGCGACCAGAAGAGAGCTGGGACCACAGTCTCAAACATTACCTTTAGTAACACACTACACGCCATCAGCAAATGTTCAGGCCCGTTTGACGTTCACCAATGACCAGGGGAGGCATGACAGAAGGTCATGTGGTCACATGAGACCAAAAATAGAACTTTTTGGTATCAACTCCACTCTCATCCCAAGAACACCGTCCCAACCATCAAATCATAGTGGGCTAAACATCATACTTTTGGGGTGCTTTTCTGCAAAGGGGATATGATGACTGCACCTTATAGAAAGGAAGATGGATGCGGTCATGTATTATAAGATTTTGGACAACAACCTCCTTTCTTCAGTAAGAGCATTGAAGATGGGTTGTGGCTGGGTCTTTTAGCATGACAATGACCCAAAACATACAACCAGTGCAACTATTGAGTGGCTCCATAAGAAGCATTTCAAGGTCCTGGAGTGGCATAGCCAGTCTCCAGAACAGAAAATCTTAGGAGGTAGTTGAAACTCAATGTTGCCCAGCGAAAGCCCCAAAAGCTGAAAGATCTGGGGAAGATCTGTATGGAGGAGTGGACCAAAATCCCTGCTGTAGTGTGTGCAAACTTGATCAAAAGCTACAAGAAACGCCTGACCTCTGTAATTGCAAACAAAGGCTTCTGTTCTGTTTTTCTATTGTATCAAATACTTATTTCATGCAATGATATTCAGTTTCATTATTTAAAAATTATACAATATGATTTTCTGTTTTTTTTTATTTTTATATTCTGTTTCTCCCAGTTGGTGCACCTACGATAAAAATGACAGACCTTTGTATTCTTTGTTGTAGGTGGGAAAACTTGCCAAATCATCAGTGAATCAAATACTCGTGCATAAGCCGAGATTTTCAGCACATTTTTTTGTGCTGAAAATGCCCCCTTGGCTTATACACGAGTCATTGTGCAGAAAGCCAGCGGGACAGGGGGAGCTGCAGGAGCCGGTGGCTGTGACATCATACTCACCCTCCCCGTGCCATCGCTGAACGTCCCTGTGTCTCCATTGTCCCGGCTTCCTGCAGCTCTCCTGTGCTGAGCCGTCACATGGTACCACTCATTAAGGTAATGAATATGCACGCGTCTCCACTCCCTTAGGCGTGGTGCGCATATTCATTACCTTAATGAGTGGTACCATGTGACCGCTCAGCACAGGAGAGCTGCAGGAAGCCGGGACAATGGAGACGCAGGGACGTTCAGCGATGGCACATGGAGGGTGAGTATAACGGGGGAGCACGGAGGAGGATGGGGAGCCGATCCATACATAAAAGGATGGGACTGGGGGGAGCCGAGCAATGTATAGAAGGATTGGACGGGGGAGCCGAGCAATCTATAGAAGGATGGGACGGGGGAGCCGAGCAATCTATAGAAGGATGGGACGGGGGAGCCACACAGAGTAGGACAGAGATGAGGGGACGATGCATACCCGGCTTACACTCGAGTCAATAAGCTTACCCAGTATTACGTGGCAAAATTAGGTGCCTCGGCTTATACTCGGGTCAGCTTATACTCGAGTATACTTATTTTCTCCTTTGTCTATTGGCAGAAAGATGTATTCAGCATTTACCAACAGTTGAAAAATTAGCACAGGAATTAAGACCTTATGCAAGTGTCTACGTGTCAGTCCACTGTGTTTTCTTTGCCACCAGTGGGTTGAAAATGCTGTAGTGTGTTTACTGTGTCATGGTGACAAGAAACAAGGCTTGACCTATGATTCTGTTTCCTTTATTATCACAATATTCTTGATAGAAGAATGAGTTCGCTAACATAAATAAATCCTTACTGTGTAACCATCATTTAGTTTTTATTTCAGAAATCAATGATACACATTAAAAAAAAAACTTTGTAATATACCTTATCAGTGAAATCTGCTGCTTTCACCACCTGGGTTGAACTTTCACGCTCAATTCATGGTTAAAAGCTGTATTAATTGAATACAGATTTTCCCATTACTGAGAGAGGATGTAATAATAATAATAATTTTATTTCTATAGCGCCAACATATTCCGCAGCACTTTACATTCTGGAATTGGATGTAATAGTTATTACCTAAAAAATGGTATGACGTGGGGGAGGAGCTTAGTGCAGACAAAGACATTCTGCTGCAAGTTCTCCTGAAGCAAATGGTTACAGTTCTCCATAGAAACTTAAGAGAACTAACTGACATTTTTTGCATCCCAGTAATGGAAAAACTGTGTTCACTGAAGATGGGTTTTACCATGAATTGCAAATTTTAAAGGGAATCTGTCACTCCCCAGACGTATGTGAGCTATTAATATAGGCTTACAGGTAATAGAAATGTTACACTAGTCCTACATGTATGCCTCATATTAATGGTCTTGTTGCTGAGAAATGTTTTATTCTTTCTTTATGTTAATGATTTCTTCCAGGCTCTGGGGCGTGCAGTGCCTGGAAGAAATCCCTGCCTCCTGTCTTCATTGAAATACCCCCTCCCATCAGCGTCAGTTATGGACCCTGGAAAAATAAAAGAACACACCTAATAATAGCTTAGAGCAGGTTTCCCAGTTTGAGACATTTAATAACAGACAGTCTGCTCTCTTCACTGCAGAGCTGTGTGTGATTACAAAATGTCTTGAAAAGAGCGTAGATGACCTCTCAGCTTTCATCTCACAGAAATCAATGGGGATACAGCAGAGCTCAAAGCTCCACTCTGTTGTACTCCTCCCCCCCACTGGCTGCTGTGAAATGAAAACTGAAAGGTGTATGTAATCACACTCAGCTCTGCTTTACCCTCACCACTTTGTAATCGCACACAACTCTATAATGAGATCAGTGAGGATATCAGACTGTCTGTCATTACATGTCTCACACTGAGAAACCTGCTGTTGTGGGGGGGCTTGTTTTTTTCCCAGTATTTTGCTGTCTGCTTATGAGTGATCAACCTCATACTGGGGAATAAGTACATGACTAGAAAGAAATCTTTGGCAATACCCCCATGGACTGAACATAAATTATAATCTTAACTTCACAAGCTAATATCTCCACTACAAAGAAGAAACATTAAAAAATACAATCCATGGAGTGGCATTGCGCTGCCTGACCATTCAGTGTTCATGAGTCTGCTGGAAAAAGGTGATTGCAGCCAATGAGGATGTTCCATAACGGGTTAAAAGTTCCTCACTCTGCATATTGGTGGAGGACCCAGTGTTCAGAAACCCTCCAATAATAATAGTTCTTTGGATAGACGTTAAATGCATACCTCCCCACCATCCTGGATTGACCGGGACAGTACCGAATCCGACCCTCCCACCCGCTGTCCCGGCCGGGACGCTATGTGTCCCACAGTGAGAAGCCGCCACGCCCCCATGCACCCCATCCTCGCCCTCCCAGCGCTCCACTTCAGTTTCTCACTGCCAGCAATGACGTTGCTGGCTGTCCTCCTCTATGTGCGCACAGGACCTGTGATGAGGTCACAGGAGGGGAGGAGTTAGGTGTCACATGATCAGACTCCTCAGGTGTGCAGGACTCTGCTTTACTGGTTTTCATGGTGCTGGATGAGGGTAAGTTAATGTGTGGGGTCAGGAGGGATTTACAGTGTGGATGTAGCAGAGCCATGTGTAAACGAGGTGTACGAAGCGGAGCCAAGTGTGTATGAGGTGTACTGAGCGGAGCCGTGTGTGTGCGAGGTATACGGAGCGGAGCCATGTATGTACGAGGTGTACGGAGTGGAACTGTGTGTGTACAAGTTGTATGGAGCGGAGACGTGTGTGTACGAAGTGTACGGAGCTGAGCCGCTCATCTCAGTACACTTCGTACACACAGGGCTCCGGAGCAGAGCCGTGTGTGTACGGGGTGTACAGAGTGGAGCCGCATGTGTATGGAGCAGAGCCGCGTGTGTACGAGGTGTACGGAGCGGAATCGCATGTGTACGAGGTGTATGGTGCAAAGCAAGGTTTACGGAGTGAAGCCGTTGTGTGTACTGAGTGGAGCAGTGTGTGCATGAGGTGTACGGAGTGGAGCCATGTGTGCGCAAGTTGTACGGAGCAGAGCCGTGTGTGTGCGAGGTGTACGGAGCGGAGCCGTGTGTATATGAGGTGTGTGGAGCCATGCGTGTACAAGGTACATGGTGGGGAGCATTCATACCTCCCAACTGTCCCAGATCCAGCGAGACAGTCCCGATTTTTAGAGAGAGTCTGCCCCGCTGTCTCGGCCGGAAGCTTACTTTTCCCGTGGACACAGGAGTACACAGCGGAGCCCTGAGGAGCTCTTTAAAACTCGCACGTGACGTTCCACGGAAGTGATGTGCTGGAAGCTGACCGGAAATTAGGTAATTTTGGGAGAAGATTGTGACGGAACCATGGCGGCACTTCACAGAATGCTTCAGATCCATCACCGTGTCCTCCTCCGACAGCGCGGACTGCGAGAATCGCCTTGGAATCGGGGATGTCGGCCATGTGAACGGATCATGATATGTCCTGCACCGGGAGGCTCAGGTGGGCACTACAATGGGAGCCGGCATGCTATAGTATCTTTATAGAATCTTTATTTCTTTCTCTCTCTGTTTTTTCTTTCTCTCTCTGTTCTTTCTCTCTCTCTGTTCTTTCTTTCTCTCTCTGTGCTTTCTTTCTTTCTCTCTGTTCTTTCTCTAATCCTTTTTTTCTTTCTCTCTCTCCGTTCTTTCCTCTTTTTCTTTCTCTCTCTGTATTTTCTTTCTCTTGTCTGTTCTTTTTCTGTTTTCTTTCCCCTATTTCTTTATATCTCTCTGTTCTTTCTTTCTTTCTTTCCTCTTTCTTTCTCTCTCTGTTCTTTCTTTCTCTTTCCCCTCTTTCTTTCTTTTTCTCTGTTCTTTCTTTCTCTCTGTTCTCTTTCTTTCCCATCTTTCTTTCTCTCTCTGTTCTTTCTTTCTATCTCTGTTCTTTCTTTCTTTCTCTCTGTTCTCTTTCTTTCCCCTCGTTCTTTCTCTCTATTCTTTCTGTAAGGTTCTTTGTCTCTGTTGACATGTTCCTTGAAACTCAGTTTTCCGTCGGCCATTTTGCTTTCTGTCTTTCTGCAGCTCTTGCCCTCAGTTAATATGGAGTTTCCAGTTTTCATGTTCCCGCCCTGATTCTTCCCTCTTGCTTCTTAAGCAGCCTCAGCTGAACAATCAGTGCTCCTGAATCAAGCCTCAGTCAGTCTGTGACCTGACTCCTGGAAGCCTTGGACTTGTGCTCCAGCTATTCCCTACTGAGGAACCTTGGAGCACTTTTGGACTCTGGAAACCTGCTGTTTGGTGAATCCATGTTTGCAGAGGAATTACGGTACAGAGAAGAGATCCTGAACCTGCTTTGGAGATTTATTGTAGTGCTTGAAGTTACTCTGGCCTGCTGTGTCTCCTGTCGCTGTTCCTGCAAACTGTGTGAACTTTTCAGCATGCTTGTATGAAGTAATACAAGTCATTTCATTTCAACCTATGTCTCCTGTGTTTCCTCGCACCCAAGCACAAGACGCTATAGGAACTGTACACTATACATGACAAGATTCAGGAGCCAATGTTTAGTGTCTGCTGGGTCTGGGAAAGCCGTGTCTGCTTTGACTGTGGATATCAGATGTCCGTTTAATACCTTATGTGATGACAGTGGTTGTGACTTCTCACAACCATTCCAGGTGAGCGCATTCCCTTAAAATTTTACTCTGGAGTGTTACCACAGGTAAACACTATTGTTTTTTTTTTTCCTTTCCTCTTCTCCTTCCAGCACTTCTGCCTTAAAATATCTGGAAGATGGAGGCCCGCATAAAGGAACTTTGCGAAGTGACTGATACAATCCTTTCAGATGTACAGACTTTAAAAACCCGTTTTGCAAGCCTACAGGACCTCACTAATCATAATTTGCAAGTGTTTGGACAGACTACTCAGGAATTGCGAGCCAGGATTGAGGCTCTAGAGGAACGAGCCCAGGCTCCTGCCATAACCCGAGTTCTGGGATCCCCAAATTACCTCCTTTTCGTTTTGGCGGTGAACGTGAGAAATTCAGGGGATTTATTAATCAATGCAATTTATTTTTCTCTGCACATGCTTCACAATTTCCCACTGAACGATCCAAAGTGCTTACTATAATCATGTTGCTTACCAATAAGGCTTTGATGTGGGCAAACCCTCTGATTGAGACTGAGGATGATTGTTTGAATCACCTTAATGCTTTTATTTCAGCCATGGGGCAGTTGTTTGATGACCCCAATCGAGGTGCAACAGCTGAAGCAGCCATGTTAGCTTTGCGCCAAGGTAAGCGTTCAGTAGCCGAATATGCCCTGGATTTCAGGAGATGGGCTCTTGATACCACTTGGGACACTTCTGCTAAAAAATCTATTTTTCGGAAAGGGTTGTCTCCACTGATTAAGGATGAACTTGCTCGTGCCGACCCTCCCACTGCGTTAGGTGACTTTATTAACTATTGTATCCGTATTGATGCTCGTCTGACTGAACGCAGACAAGAGAGATGGTTCGAAAATAATCGCACTAACCTTTTACTACCTCCCTCCTCAGCTAAGGAACCTTTGAGTAGGATCACAAGGGAACCAGAACCTGAACCCATGCAGGTGGACTCTTTACAAAGACGGGTTAGTGATGCACGCAAAGAACATCGTATAAAGGAAAATCTATGTTTCTACTGTGGTAAGTCAGGGCACTTCATTATAAACTGCCCCAGCCGTTCTCGTAAGACTACTGCAGCAGTCATTCACTGTGAGTGTTGCGAGAGGAGCTCTGTCACGTCCGAGCCTCAGGCTCCAGAGAGATCTGCTGCAAGAGATCTTGATTTCTCAGACTTAAACTCTGTTAGTTCTGGGGACGATGACGGTATAAACGCTGCAATTTTTCAAGTTTCCTCAGCGGTGTCCCAGCTGAGTTGTAAAAGAAACAATTCTCATTGCTTCCTTTCCATCAAACTCTGGGTTGACTCAGTCTGGGTGTCTAGCTCTGCTATGATCGACTCAGGAGCAAGTGGAAATTTTATGGATATCTCCTTTGCTCTGAAACAGGGGATACGTTCAGTGAAGAAGGCTACTCCAGTACAGATGGAGACTGTGGATGGCTCTCTACTGACTTCTGGACCAGTGGATCAAGAAACAGAGCCTTTGAGGGTCCTTAAGGGTAAAGATCATCAGGAGAAAATGTCTTTTTTGCTTATCTCTTCTCCCCACTTTCCCATTATTCTAGGGCTACCATGGCTGCAGGCGCAGAATCCTACGATTAACTGGGAGACCAAGGTATTACACTTTCCGGAGAAACAGATGAGTCAAGGAGTTTCAGCTTGCTCTGTTCCTAAAGGAACCATGTCAGTCCCTGAACTACCAGCTGTATACCAGGACTATGTGGATTTATGTGACAAGAAGAACGCTGATCAGCTTCCTCCTCACCGTCCATATGATTGTCCAATTGAATTATTGCCTGGAGCCGAGATACCTTTTGGTAAGATCTACCCCCAAGCGGGGCCCGAGCTAAAAGCTTTGAAGGATTATATAGACGAAAATTTAGCCAAGGGCTTCATACGCCCCTCTTCATCTCCCGCAGGTGCACCCATCTTCTTTGTGAAGAAGAAAGATGGATCTCTGAGACCCTGCATAGACTATAGGGAACTCAATAAGGTTACTATTAGAAACCGTTATCCATTGCCTTTAATCCCTGAGTTGTTGGAGAGAGTGCGGCATGCCAAAATTTTCTCTAAACTGGATCTCCGTGGGGCCTATAACTTGGTCCGTATTAGACCTGGGGATGAATGGAAGACTGCTTTCAGGTCACGCTATGGACACTTTGAATATCTAGTTATGCCTTTTGGTCTGAGTACCGCCCCAGCCACTTTCCAACACTTCGTGAATGATATCTTCAGGGATCTCCTAGATACATTTGTGGTGATTTATCTGGATGATATTCTAATTTTTTCTAACTCCACAGAGGAACATCATGGACATGTGAGAATGGTCTTAGAACGCCTAAGACAAAACCATCTCTACATCAAAGTTGAAAAATGTGAATTCCATAGGACCGAAATTCAATTTCTGGGGTATGTACTATCTACGCAAGGGATTAGTATGGATGGAAGCAAGACCCAAGCCATCAAGGATTGGCCAATTCCTAGAAATGTGAAGGAGGTGCAGCGTTTCATCGGGTTTGCCAACTTCTATAGACGTTTCATTAAGAATTTTTCTGAGGTAGTGTCACCTATCACCCAACTTACCCGGAAACAGTCTAGGTTCTCCTGGACCCCGCAAGCTCAGGAAGCATTTTCCTGTTTAAAGGATAAATTTACCACCGCACCTATCTTAGTACATCCCAACCCCCAGCTTGCCTTCATAATAGAGGTGGATGCTTCAGACTGTGCCGTTGGAGCTATACTCTCTCAGAGAACAGGTGAGAAGAATGTCTTGCATCCCTGTGCCTTCTTTTCCCAGCAGTTGTCTTCGGCTGAGAGGAACTACGATGTGGGCAATAGAGAATTGTTGGCCATTATTGCCGCCTTCAAGGAATGGAGACACCTTCAGGGAGCTGCACAGCAAATAGTCGTTCTGACAGACCATCGTAACCTTGAATTTATCAGGTCGGCTAAGTGCCTGACTCCTCGCCAGGCTTGCTGGAATCTTTTCCTAATCCAATTTAATTTTGTAATTTCTTATAGACCAGGATCGCGCAATGGAAAGGCTGATGCACTCTCTAGGATTCATTCAGCAGAGACACGTCCACTTACTCCTCCTAAGACTATTCTTCCTGACTCTAGATTCCTGGGAGTGATTCATAATCAAGACCTACTTAAGGACATCAAGGAAGCATACCATGCGGATTCTTTGTTGGCTCAACCCCCAAGGGACGTAAGTCTTGTCTTTAAGAATGGTGTGTGGATTCAGGGACAACGTCTGTATATACCTGAAACAGTCAGATTGAGAGTATTGCAACTCATCCACGATTCCAAGATAGCCGGGCATAGGGGAATTCTAAAGACACAAGAATTTCTTTCTCGTTTCTTTTGGTGGCCCACTTACAGGAAAGATGTCTTAAACTATGTCACTTCATGTGAAGTCTGTGCAAGATGCAAAACACCTCGCTCCTCACCAACTGGTCTGTTGCAACCTCTTCCCACCCCGTCCCGCCCGTGGGGATCCTCTCAAGGGAAGAACACCATTCTAGTGGTGGTTGACCGTCTAACAAAGGCAGCTCATTTTATCCCTTGTGTCGGCTTACCCACTGCAAAACAGACATCAGACTTGATGATTAAGAATGTGTTTCGCTTACATGGAGTACCGGATGAGGTCATTTCGGATCGAGGGGTGCAATTCACTTCAAGGTTTTGGCAAAATTTCTGTGCAGCATTGGACATTAAAGTAAACCTTTCTTCTGCTTTTCATCCCCAGACTAATGGACAGACAGAACGAACCAATCAGACCCTGGAGCAGTATCTCCGCTGTTTTATCTGCCACCTACAGGATGATTGGGTGGATCTACTTCCACTGGCTGAGTTCTCTTATAACAACTCTCAGAGCGCCTCCACTAAGCAGTCTCCTTTTTACTCCAATCTAGGTTATCATCCTAACATTCTTCCTTGATTTCCCATAGATACGCCCCTGCCGGCAGTGGCTGAAAGAATCACGTCTTTACAAAAGAATATGGATCTTCTAAAGGAAAATCTAGAATTGGCTCAGGAAAGGTACAAGAAAGCAGCAGATAAATTTCGTAAACCTGCACCAGCTTTCAAGGTAGGAGATTTGGTCTGGCTGTCAACCAGAAATCTTAAATTAAAGATTCCATCGTCTAAATTGGGACATAAGTACATTGGACCTTATAAGATCAATAAGATTATAAGTGCTGTTGCTTGTCGTCTTCAACTGCCCAGAACTATGAGAATCCACCCTGTCTTTCATGTATCCCTACTAAAGGCTGCAACACCCAATACGTTTCCTGGACGTTCTTCTCCTTGCCCTGACCCAGTGCTGGTCGATGGTCAGGAAGAATTTATGGTGGAAAGGATTCTAGATTCCAGGTTGTACAGAAATCAGTTGCAAGTTTTGATTAAATGGCAGGGCTACCCAGTGGAGGACAACTCATGGGAACCAGTCAATAATGTAAATGCTCCTCGCCTGCTCCGCCAGTTTCATCAGAGGTACCCTGACAAGCCTGGTCTGAGGTCATCCGGAGGTTGTCCCTAAGGGGGGAGTAATGTAAGGTTCTTTGTCTCTGTTGACATGTTCCTTGAAACTCAGTTTTCCGTCAGCCATTTTGCTTTCTGTCTTTCTGCAGCTCTTGCCCTCAGTTAATATGGAGTTTCCAGTTTTCATGTTCCCGCCCTGATTCTTCCCTCTTGCTTCTTAAGCAGCCTCAGCTGAACAATCAGTGCTCCTGAATCAAGCCTCAGTCAGTCTGTGACCTGACTCCTGGAAGCCTTGGACTTGTGCTCCAGCTATTCCCTACTGAGGAACCTTGGAGCACTTTTGGACTCTGGAAACCTGCTGTTTGGTGAATCCATGTTTGCAGAGGAATTACGGTACAGAGAAGAGATCCTGAACCTGCTTTGGAGATTTATTGTAGTGCTTGAAGTTACTCTGGCCTGCTGTGTCTCCTGTCGCTGTTCCTGCAAACTGTGTGAACTTTTCAGCATGCTTGTATGAAGTAATACAAGTCATTTCATTTCAACCTATGTCTCCTGTGTTTCCTCGCACCCAAGCACAAGACGCTATAGGAACTGTACACTATACATGACACTTTCTCTGTTCTTCCTTTTTCTCTCTGTTCTTTCTTTCTTTCTCTGTTCTTTCTTTCCCCTCTTTCTTTCTTTCTCTCTCTGTTCTTTCTTTACCCTCTTTCTTTTTTCTATCTCTCTGTTCTTTTGTTCTGTCCCCTCTTTCTTTCTCTCTCTGTTTCTTTCTGTTTCATTTTCTCTCTCTGTTCTTTCTTTCCCATCTTTCTTTCTCTCTCTGTTCTTTCTTTACCCTCTTTCTTTTTTCTATCTCTCTGTTCTTTTGTTCTGTTCCCTCTTTCTCTCTCTTTCTTTCTGTTTTATTCTCTCTCTCTGTTCTTTCCTATCTCTCTCTCTGTTTTTTCTTTCTTTCCCCTCTTTCTTTCTTTTTCTTTCTTTCTTTCTTTCTTTCTTTTCTTTCTTTCTGTTCTTTCTCTCTCTCTGTTCTTTCTTTCCCATCTTTCTTTATATTCTATCTTTCTTTCTCTTTGTTCTTTCTTTCCCCTCTTTCATTCTCTCTGTTCTTTCTTTCCCATCTTTCTATTTTTCTTACTTTCTCTCTGTTCTTTCTTTCCCATATTTCTTTATTTTTCTTTCTCTCTCTGTTTTTTCTTTCCCCTCTTTTTTTCTCTCTGTTTATGCTTTCTGTCCTCTTTCTTTCTGTTTCTTTCTTTCTCTGTTTCTTTCTTTCTATCTCTCTGTTCTTTCTTTCTTTCTTTCTTTCCCCTCTTTTTTTCTTTCTCAGTTCTTTTTTCCTGTCCCCTCTTTCTTTCTCTCTGTTCTTTCTTTCCCCTCTTTCTTTCTCTCTCCCTCTCTGTTCTTTCTTTCCCCTTTCTTTCTATCTCTCTCTGTTCTTTTTTCTGTCCCCTCTTTCTTTCTCTCTGTTCTTTTTCTCTCTGCTCTTTCTTTCCCTTTCTTTCTTTCTCTCTCTGTTCTTTCTTTCTCTCCTTTCTTTCTCTCTGTTTTCTTTCTTCTCTCTCTTTGTTCTTTTTTTCCTCAGTACCAGTCAGTGTGCCCACAGTACCAGCTACTGATCCCATAATGCCAGTCACTGTGCCCTCAGTACCAGTCAGTGTGATCAGCAGTGCTAAATGGGTGTGGACATGGGTGTAATTAGTTGTTAAATGGGTGTGGCCAGGGGCGTGGCCTAAAATTTACAGCGCTGCCCTACGCACGCCGCAACCTTTGTCCCTCTTTACCATCTTCAAAAGTTGGGAAGTATGGTTAAATGGGTTCTCCAGTTAAAACAGGTTAATAAATGAATGGTGAATAATATTGTAAGATGTTGTAGGCTTTTTCTTTATTTTTTTACTGTCCTTCATAAAAAGTTTCCAAGTCCTTACCGTTATGTTGGAGCACTTTAAGGCTTCATAATGTCTTAAATTATTTGGATTTTATTAGGGCTTTCTATAGTTGGACCTTCTGAGTAGGTCATAATGTTCTTTTTTTTATTTCATAAACCGTGTCATTTACAACAGTTTTGTCTTTCATGTCGTACAACACGATCACTTGTAATGAAAGCAAACTTTTGTCCCTTGAGATATGAATGTGTTTATAAAAAGGACAAGCAGGAGATTACTGTATAAGTAATGATGATTAGCCACAATGTATGCCATCGGAGATGGCTTATAAATCATCTGGAAGAGAAGACAAATATTGCAAAGATCATTGTCTTCCCTGGTCATAAGTGGCCAAAAAAAGCATCCTTTGGGATAAGAACCCATAATACGGGATGTGTCTTTATTAGGATTCATCCCTTTTATCATCTTTTGGAACAGTTGTGTTCTTAGCAGGTAGGTTGCAGCACAGGGAATGGAGTAATGGTAATTTTTTCTATGATCGAAAATATAAAGAAATTAAGTGTGACAAATTACTGTGACAAGTACTTTTAGTGTGAAAGAAATATTCCTATTGGGCAACAATGTTGTACGGATACTTGATCCCAAAAAGGAATAGTGGCTGTGAAAAGACTTTTTCAGAACTCTTTTTTTCAGATATTGCATCCATAGTCCCCAGTTGACCTGATGTTCATTGGATCCTATACGTGTCCTTAAGATTTTTGACCATAGTTGCACTGTAAAAACGTCATGACCCAGTACTCACATTGTGTTATGATGTTTCTGGAAAGATATTTGATCATTTGGAGCATTTGAAATACAAAGGGCTTTGTGATGCATTAATCATTATGTGTTTAGATGGAAGTACTGGTACATGGCTTTTTATTATTACATCTATTGATACATATCGTAATATTGAAGCTTTCTTATACTGTTTTATTTCAAAAGTTAAAACAAATGGAAACCCTGACACCACCTTTATAAACACCACTTTCTCCCGCCAACTTGTACAGTTGTTGGAAAAGTGTTTACCCCTTCCTGATTTCCTATTCTTTTGCATGTTTGCAACACTTAAATGTTTCAGATCACCAAACAGATTTAAATATTAGACAAGGTAACACAAACACAAAATGAAGTTTTTAAAAGAATGTCTTTATTATTAAGGAAAAAGAAATGCAAATCTAGAGGGCCCTGTGTGAAAAAATTATTGTCCCCACCCCCCGCCCTTAAAACATAGATTAACTGTGGTTTATCATATCTTTGGGAAGTTGAGTTCAAATTCTCCAGCCACACCAAGGCCTGATTACTGCCACACCTGTTCTCAATCAAAAATTCACTTAAATAGGACCTGCCTGTCAAAGTGAAGTAGACCAAAAGTTTCTCAAAAGCTAGACATCATGCTGCGATCCAAAGAAATTGTGGAACAAATGGGAAACAAAGTGAGATCTATCAGTCTGGAAAAGGTTATAAACCGTTTCTAAAGCTTTGGGACTCCAGCCTTCATCCACAATTGTTGAAATCATTGGAACAGTGGTGAACCTTCCCAGGAGTGGCTGGCCGACCAAAATTACCCCATGAGCGCAGTGATGTCTCATCTAAGAGGTCACAAAAGATGCCACCACAACATTCAAAGAACTGCAGGCATCAATTGCATCAATTGATTGCAGGCATCAATAAGAAAGAGACTGGACGAAAATTGCCTGCGTGGCAAAGTTCCAAAACAAAAGCCACTGCTGAGTAATAAGAACATAAAGACTCATCTCAGTTTTGCCAGAAAACATCTTGATGATTCCTAAGACTTTTGGGATAATACTCTGTGGACCGATGAGAAAAAAGTTGAACTTTTTGGAAGATGCATGTCCCATTACATCTGACATAGAAGTAACCCAGCATTTCAAAAAAGGAACATCATACCAACAGTAAAATTTGGTGGTGGTGTGGTAGTCAGGGGCTGCTTTGCTGTTTCAGGACCTGGAAGACTTGCTGTGGTAAATGGAACCATGAATTCTGCTGTTTACCAAAAGATCCTGAAGTAGAATATCCAGCTGTCATGTGTGCATTGCCACGAAGATCGTCGCGGTTGCACATTTTGACTTTTCACAGCTGAGTTGCTGTTTCTTTGTGTTTGGCAGCTAGGGAGTTAATTCTGTCTGTGCTCGGTGCTGGGACTGGGTGCAGTTTCTCCCGGCTGCAATTGATTATTTGTTGATTGGTTTCCTTTAAATTCCTGGTTGTCTGCTTTGGGAGTTGCCAGTGAAATCCTTCATGCAGACCACAGATAGGAATGAATCTGTATAGAGCTTAAGTTGAGAGCTCCTTAGCTGTTTTAAGCTCAACTTACTTAGAGTTTATTTCCCAGACCATTTATGTTCCTTCGGTGTTTGAGTGTGTATGCAAGTGAGTGCTATCCTGTCTGTCTTATATGTCTAATCTGTGTATTTAGCTGAGATCAGCCCATATCCCTTTGGTGGTAATCAGGATCCTTCTTAGGACTGATTACAGGGTTCAGGGTCTGACAGGAGACAGGGTTAGGCTGGAGACTTGGACCTCTGAACCATTATCAGTACCTCCAAGGTAAGGGATTAGTTAGGACCCAGTGTAGTGTCAGGTTAGACCCTGGTCCTCCTCTTTCCTGTTACAGCTCATCAAGTCCTCAAGATTAACCCTGAGTTCAACTATATCGTTTCTGCACATCAAGTCCTCAAGATTAACCCTAAGTTCTGCAGAGATTGTGTCAGGTAAATCTATTTTATACTTACATTCTGATGTTGCTAAACTATATGTTGTATAGAGTGTGGTTCCTGTATAAATAGTTTACTGACATTGTATTCATATCATTAGACAGCGTGACATTTTCACTGGCCCTAAAAATTTATCTCTAGTTACCATGGATCCAGTAGCTCAGCTGGCTCTGCAGTTGCAGGGATTATCCATGGAGCTGACGGACATTAAGTCCAAAGTTTTGTCTCCCCTGGAGCAAACCAGAGTTGAACCTAAAGTAGCTCTTCCAGATAGGTTCACTGGTGGGCGAGACAAATTTTTTACCTTCCGGGAGGCATGTAAATTGTATTTTCGGCTTCGGCCGCGATCATCAGGGAGTGATGAGCAGAGAGTGGGAATTGTTATCTCACTTCTTCAAGGGGACCCTCAATCCTGGGCATTTTCCCTTCCTCCGGGATCCCCGGCTCTACAGTCTGTAGATCAATTTTTTACTGCTCTGGGATTGGTATATGATGACCCAGATCGGGTCTCTCTTGCTGAGACCAAATTACGTAAGTTACAGCAGGGAGATCGTCCGGCGGAGGAATTTGCTTCTGAGTTTCGTAGATGGGCCACGGATACTCAGTGGAATGACCCAGCTCTTAGGAGCCAGTTTTGTCATGGGCTTTCTGACAAATTAAAAGACGTTTTGGCTCAGTATGAGTCTCCTCCTTCTCTGGAGGCTGCTATGGCCCTAGCTATCCGTACTGATAGACGGCTTCGGGAGAGGGGTGAGGTAACTCCACTCCCTGTTGTTTCTCCACCTACTACTAAAGTCCCTTATGTTGAGGTTCCCCTTGTCTGTTCGGATGAGCCTATGCAGTTGGGAGGGACATCTTTTCGTAGTAGGGGATTGGCGGCACGCCGCAGGACTAGAAGGTGTTTTTTCTGCGGGAAAGAGGGACATTTTGTTGGAGAATGTCCATCCCGTGTCTTGTTAAGTAAAAAGTCGCCGGAAAACTGCTAATCCCAGGTTGTGTGGTGGACGACAACCTGGGAGTATGTATTTCATCCGCCGGTTCTTCTCAGTTCCTTGTACCAGTGGAGGTGGTGGTTGGTACTAGAGTGAAGAGATTGTCTGTTCTTCTGGATAGTGGTTCTGGGGCTAATCTGGTTGACGCTCAGTTTGCTCAGGCTCAAGGTATGCATCTGAGAGTATTGGTCAAACCGATCCCTATTTTCTCCATTGACGCCAGGCCTCTCGGCCAAGGTAGCTTTGTTCATGAGGTTCATAACATTGACCTTCGGGTAGGGGCAATACATAGGGAACAATTATCTTGTTATGTGTTGGAGGGTCTACCTACTCCCATTGTGTTGGGACTTCCTTGGCTGGTTAAACATAACCCTGTGATTAATTGGCAGTCCAGAGAGATAAGCCAATGGGGTGAGTTTTGCAAAAGCAACTGCATGAACACAGTCATCAGTGCGGTCGTGCCTAGTACATTGCCTCCTTTTTTGGAGGATTTTGGGGATGTTTTCTCTGAGGAGGGGTGTCGAGAGTTGCCTCCTCATCGCGTGTATGACTGCTCTATTAATCTACTTCCTGATGCTAAGTTGCCTAAAGCTAGGTTGTATAATCTTTCTGGTCCTGAAAGACAGGCTATGAAAGATTATATTTCTGAAAGTCTGGCCAAAGGGCATATTAGACCTTCATCTTCCCCTGTGGCCGCGGGGTTCTTCTTTGTGAAGAAAAAAGATGGAGGCCTACGCCCTTGCTTGGATTTCCGCGAACTTAATCGGATTACTGTTCGAGATCCGTATCCACTCCCTCTTATTCCTGATCTCTTCAATCAAATTGTTGGCGCCAAATGGTTCTCTAAATTGGATCTCAGGGGGGCGTATAATCTTATTAGGATAAAAGAGGGGGATGAGTGGAAAACGGCGTTTAACACGCCGGAGGGACATTATGAAAACCTGGTCATGCCTTTTGGTCTGACTACTGCTCCAGCAGTATTCCAACATTTTGTTAATGACATTTTTCGTCACCTTGTGGGGGTGTTTGTGGTCGTATATTTGGATGACATTTTAATTTACTCGCCAGATCTTGTGTCTCACCAGGAGCATGTGAGACAGGTGTTGCAGATCTTGCGAGACAATAAACTATACGCCAAACTGGAGAAGTGTGTTTTTGCCATACAGGAACTTCAGTTTTTGGGTTTTTGGTGTCAGCCTCCGGTTTCCGGATGGACCCTGAAAAGGTGAGAGCAGTGCTTGAATGGGATCAGCCAGGGGATCTTAAGGCTCTGCAGCGTTTTTTTGGGGTTTGCTAATTACTACCGGAAATTTATTTGTAATTTCTCGTCTGTCGTCAAACCTCTCACTGACATGACGAGAAAAGGGACGGATTTTTCTAAGTGGTCGGACAAAGCTTGCCAAGCCTTTTCCTCTTTAAAAAGATGTTTTGCTTCGGCACCCGTTCTCATCCAACCAGATGTATCTCAGCCGTTCATTGTGGAGGTGGACGCGTCTGACGTAGGGGTGGGTGCTATATTGTCCCAGGGTCCGTCCCCTGGTAAATGGCATCCGTGCGCTTTCTTTTCTAAGAAATTGTCGTCCGCCGAAAGGAATTATGATATCGGCAATAGGGAACTTTTGGCCATTAAATTGGCTTTTGAAGAATGGCGTCACTTTTTGGAGGGGGCAGTCCACCGGTCACCGTTATTACTGATCACAAGAACCTGCTGTATTTAGAATCCGCTAAGCGTCTGAATTCCAGACAAGCTCGATGGTCGTTGTTTTTTACCAGGTTTAATTTTGTCGTCACTTATCGTCCGGGGTCTAAGAATGTAAAGGCTGATGCCTTGTCTCGCAGTTTCCCAGGGGCCGGGAAAACGGACGACCCGATTCCTATCCTTCAGGAGGGGGTGGTAGTGTCGGCTGTATGTTCTGAGCTTGAGGAGGAGGTGTTAGAGGCTCAGGGGGACGCCCCTGCAGGACCTCCAGGGAGACTGTTTGTCCCGAATCAGTTGAGACAAAAGGTTATTGAGGCACATCATAATTCTGCTTTAGCAGGACATCCAGGGAGTAAGGCTACTTTAGATCTCCTTTCCCGCCGATTTTGGTGGCCTAACGCTAATAAAGATGTTATAACTTTTGTCGCGTCCTGTGGGGTTTGTGCTCGCTCTAAAACTCCTCATACCCGTCCGTCTGGGACCCTTTTACCCTTGAAACTTCCGGAGCGTCCATGGACTCATTTATCTATGGACTTCATTACGGACCTTCCTCCGTCGTCTGGGAATACTGTCATACTGGTGGTTGTTGAAAGGTTCATGTTATGTTTCGGTAGCTGAGGAGTGCAGGTAAAAAAGGCAATACACCAGAGCAGTTGGAATCTATGGGATTGCAGTACCCTGACTAACCACCACAACTAGAGGCAGCCGTGGAGCGTTCCTACGTTGGTCCTAGACGCCTCGTCACAGCCTGAGAAACTAACTACACCTAAAGATAGAAATAGGAAAGCTATCTGCCCCGGAGCAGAACCCCAAAGATAATAGAAAGCCCCCAAACATGCAATGGCGGCCAGACAAGAGGAAATACTGACACAGAAAGAAAATAGAATGAGCAAACGCTGGGGCCCAAACTATCTAAATAGAAAAGGACATGAAGGGTACTTACTGCAATCCCAGAAAACCCTGAAAAACACCAACTCTACTAATTTCAAAATCACCTGAGATCACACGACCTCTACCACCTAAATTAGCTCTCTGGTGTAACAAAATCAAAACAGCAGCCACTGAAAAAACTGGAAAAAGCAAAAGAACAAAACTCAGTGGCTGAACTAAACTGAGAAGGCAGAAGCCCCCGGAGGGGACCCAGAAGGCCCCCAAAGAAGTGCAGGACAAAATGCAAAAATATAGCAACAACACAAAAGAAGAAAAATTCTTATCTGGTAGCAGGAGATGCAGACACGACACAGCAGGCTACAAGGGAAACTGGAATGAAGGATTCAGACCAGAACAATTGATCACCGGCAACCCTGATGGGAAAATGACTCCCTTATATAAGACCAGTCAGTAACACCTGATTCCCAGTCCTCACAATCTTCACTAGTACCGCTTGTAACCACCAGAGGGAGCCTCTGCTCAGAACTCATCTCAAACCCATTCACAACAGTACCCCCCCTTGAGGAGGGTCACCGAACCCTCATTTGAGCAACCAGGTCGGTCAGGATGAGTTCTATGATACGCAAGGATAAGTCTCCTAGCATGGATGTCCGAAGCAAACACCCAAGAATTGTCTTCCTGACCATAACCTCTCCATTTAACCAAATACTGGAGTCTTCGTCTAGAAAAACGAGAATCCAATATTTTCTCAACCACATACTCCAGATTGCCCTCAACCAAAACAGGGTCAGGAGGCACAGTAGCAGGAACCACTGGCTCAACAAACCTCTTCAACAAGGACTTGTGGAACACGTTATGGATCTTAAATGTCCCTGGAAGAAGCAAACGAAAAGAAACAGGATTAATAATCTCCATGATCTTATAAGGTCCAATGAACCTAGGCTTAAATTTAGGAGATGCTACTCTCATAGGAATATTCTTTGAGGACAACCAGACCAAGTCCCCCACTTTAAACCGAGGACCATCAGTCCTATGCCGGTTAGCAAACTGCTGGGCCTTCTCCTGAGAGAGGGACAACCTCTCCACTACCTGGTCCCAAATCTGTTGCATACGCTCAACAACAGAGTCAACACCTGGACAGACAGAAGCTTCCGTCTGTCCTGAAGAAAATCGAGGGTGAAAACCAGAATTACAGAAAAACGGAGACATCAAAGTGGCAGAGCTAGCCCTATTATTAAGAGCAAACTCAGCCAAAGGCAAAAAAGAGACCCAGTCATCCTGATCAGCAGACACAAAGCATCTTAGATAAGTCTCTAATGTCTGGTTTGTTCTCTCAGTTTGACCATTGGTCTGAGGATGAAATGCCGAGGAGAAAGACAATTGAACACCCAGTTTAGAACAAAAAGTCCTCCAAAATCTGGAAACAAACTGGACTCCTCTGTCAGACACAATGTTCTCAGGAATGCCGTGTAAACGAACCACGTGCTGAAGGAACAACGGCACCAATTCAGAGGAGGAAGGCAACTTAGGTAATGGCACAAGATGTATCATTTTGGAAAACCTATCACAAATTACCCAGATGGTGGTCATTCTCTGAGAAACAGGAAGATCGGAAATGAAATCCATAGAGATATGGGTCCATGGTCTCTTGGGCACAGGCAATAGCATCAACAAACCACTAGAGCGAGAGCAAGGCTTGGAGCGAGAGCAAGTCCCGCAGGACTGCACAAATTCCCTGACATCGCGAGACAAGGTAGGCCACCAAAAGGACCGACTAACCAAGTCTCTGGTACCAAAAATTCCGGGATGCCCAGCCAATGCGGAACAATGAATCTCAGACATCACACTCTTTTTCCATTGGTCCGGGACAAACAATTTTCCAACAGGGCAGCGCTCGGGCCTATCCTCCTGACACCCCTCCAGAGCAAGTCTCAAATTGGGCGAGATGGCGGAAAGAACTACACCCTCTTTCAAAATAACAGAAGGATCAGATAACTCAGGAGAGTCCGCAAGGAAACTCCTCGAGAGGGCATCCGCCTTAACATTCTTAGTGCCAGGAAGAAAGGAAACCACAAAATTAAAACGTGTGAAAAACAAGGCCCACCTGGCCTGTCTAGGATTGAGTCGCTTGGCAGATTCCAGATAGACCAGATTCTTATGGTCCGTAAGGACCACCACCTGATGTTTGGCTCCCTCCAGCCAATGTCTCCACTCTTCAAAAGCCCACTTCATGGCCAATAACTCCCGATTACCCACGTCATAATTACGTTCAGTAGGAGAAAATTTTCGAGAGAAAAAGGCACAAGGGTTACTTTTAGAGGTCTCTGGATCTTTTTGGACAAAACGGCACCTGCCCCAATTTCAGAGGCATCAACCTCCACCTGAAATGGCAGAGAAACATCAGGCTGCCGTAGAACAGGAGCAGAAGTGAATCTCTGCTTAAGTTCCTGAAATGCAGAGACTGCCTCAGGAGGCCAATTCACCACATCAGAACCCTTTCTGGTCAAATCAGTTAATGGTTTAACAATAACCGAGAAATTACCAATAAATTTACGATAAAAATTGGCAAAACCCAAAAATCTCTGAAGAGCCTTTAATGAAGTAGGTTGGACCCAATCACAGATGGCCTGAACCTTGACCGGGTCCATTTCAATAACAGATGGGGACAAAATGAATCCCAGAAATGAGATCTTCTGTACGCCAAAAAGACACTTTGATCCCTTCACATACAGAGCATTATCCCTCAAAATCTGGAACACAGTCCGAACATGTTTCACATGAGAGTCCCAGTCATTAGAAAAAATCAAGATATCATCCAAATAAACAATCAGAAATTTGTCCACAAAATCCCTGAAAATGTCATTCATGAAGGACTGGAAGACGGAAGGGGCATTAGTGAGCCCAAAGGGCATCACTAGGTACTCAAAATGCCCTTCAGGGGTATTGAATGCCGTCTTCCATTCATCCCCGTGCTTAATGCGAATAAGGTTATACGCCCCCCTGAGGTCAAGCTTGGTAAACCAAGTAGCGTTTTTCACCCTGGAAAACAGGTCAGAAATCAAGGTTAACGGGTATTGATATTTCACAGTAATATTGTTCAAGAGACGATAATCAATACACGGCCTTAATGAACCATCTTTTTTGGCCACAAAGAAAAAACCGGCACCTAAGGGTGAAGAGGATGGTCTGATATGACCCTTCTCCAATGATTCCTTGATATAAGACCGCATAGCGTCATGTTCAGGTACAGACAAGTTAAAAAGGCGACCTTTAGGGAATTTACTACCCGGCACTAATTCAATAGCGCAGTCATAGCTCCTATGGGGAGGTAAGGATGCAGATTTACTTTCGCTAAACACATCAGAAAAATCAAACAAAAAGTCAGGAACATCCTGAGCTTGGGGGGAGGCAGAAAAAACAGGAGTGTTGGTATTAACACATTGGCAGCCCCAACTGGTTACAGACACAGATTTCCAATCCAAAACAGGATTATGAGACTGTAACCAAGGGAAACCCAGCACGATAATGTCATGCAGATTATATAGAACCAAAAATTTGCAGCACTCCTGGTGATCAGGTTCAACCCTCATTATCACCTGAGTAGAAAACTGGGGTTTATTCTCAGCCAAAGGGGTAGAATCGATCCCCAGTAGGGGAATAGACTTCTGTAGGGGTATCAAGGGAAACCCACAACGTTTAGCAAAATCATAATCCATCAGGTTAATAGCTGCTCCAGAATCAACGAAAGCCTGAGCAGAAAATGAGGACAGAGAGCATATCAGAGTGACAGTTAATAAAAACTTAGTCTGAACACTACCCAAGACAACTGAGCGTGCAAAACGTCTTCCCCGCTTAGGGCAGACTGAAATAGCATGAGAGGCATCACCACAGTAGAAACATAACCTATTGCGCTTTCGAAACTCATGACGCTGTGCCCCAGACACCACTCCATCACACTGCATGGGCTCAGAAGCTGGCTCACAAGGCAACACCACTCCACGCATACTTCTCCGCTCACGCAAACGTCTGTCAATTTGAATCGCTAATGACATAGAATCATTGAGACCAGAGGGGACAGGGAATCCCACCATAACATCCTTTACATTATCCGACAGACCCTTCCGGAAAAGGGCCGCCAAAGCGTCGTCATTCCATTTGGTCAGGACTGCCCACCTACGGAATCTCTGACAGTATAACTCAGCGTCATCAAGCCCTGATTTAATCCAACAAGGCTTTTTCAGCTTGATCAGTGACATTAGGCTCATCGTACAATAACCCCAAAGCCTGAAAAAACGCATCAACATCACTCAAAACAGGATCCCCAGGTATCAGGGAAAAAGCCCAATCCTGAGGATCGCCGCGCAGGAGAGAGATGATAATTTGAACCTGCTGCGCTGCGTTTCCTGAGGACTTAGATTTTAAGGCAAAAAACAATTTACAATTATTTTTGAAATTCTGAAACTTAGCTCGATCCCCTAAAAACAAATCTGGCATGGGGATCCTAGGTTCCACAACAGGCAACCCAGCAAGATAGATAGCAATACTCCGAACCTCAGTGGCAAGCTGATCCACACGGCCAGACAACTGTGCAAACTCCATTGGGAGAAAAGATCCTCCCCAGCACCCAGAGATACAGAGGGAAAAAAAAAAAAATGCAACAAACAGAAAAATATCTCTGACAACTCTGACAACCTTTTTTCTATCACAATATTTTTTCCCTTCTGTGAGTACCATACAATTTTCAATTTTTAGGCCGGTGATACTGTTATGTTTCGGTAGCTGAGGAGTGCAGGTAAAAAAGGCAATACACCAGAGCAGTTGGAATCTATGGGATTGCAGTACCCTGACTAACCACCACAACTAGAGGCAGCCGTGGAGCGTTCCTACGTTGGTCCTAGACGCCTCGTCACAGCCTGAGAAACTAACTACACCTAAAGATAGAAATAGGAAAGCTATCTGCCCCGGAGCAGAACCCCAAAGATAATAGAAAGCCCCCAAACATGCAATGGCGGGCAGACAAGAGAAAATACTGACACAGAAAGAAAATAGAATGAGCAAACGCTGGGGCCCAAACTATCTAAATAGAAAAGGACAGGAAGGGTACTTACTGCAATCCCAGAAAACCCTGAAAAACACCAACTCTACTAATTTCAAAATCACCTGAGATCACACGACCTCTACCACCTAAATTAGCTCTCTGGTGTAACAAAATCAAAACAGCAGCCACTGAAAAAACTGGAAAAAGCAAAAGAACAAAACTCAGTGGCTGAACTAAACTGAGAAGGCAGAAGCCCCCGGAGGGGACCCAGAAGGCCCCCAAAGAAGTGCAGGACAAAATGCAAAAATATAGCAACAACACAAAAGAAGAAAAATTCTTATCTGGTAGCAGGAGATGCAGACACGACACAGCAGGCTACAAGGGAAACTGGAATGAAGGATTCAGACCAGAACAATTGATCACCGGCAACCCTGATGGGAAAATGACTCCCTTATATAAGACCAGTCAGTAACACCTGATTCCCAGTCCTCACAATCTTCACTAGTACCGCTTGTAACCACCAGAGGGAGCCTCTGCTCAGAACTCATCTCAAACCCATTCACAACAGGTTCAGTAAGATGGCACATTTCGTTGCTCTTCCGGCACTCCCTAATGCTAAAACTCTGGCGCAGGTGTTCATTAGGGAGATCGTGAGACTTCATGGGTTGCCTTCTGATGTGGTGTCAGATAGGGGTCTCAGTTTGTGTCCAAATTTTGGAGGGCATTTTGTTTACGTCGGGGGATGCAATTGTCGTTTTCCTCGGCTTTTCATCCACAGACCAATGGTCAGACAGAGCGTCTGAATCAGAGTTTAGAGACATATCTCCGGTGTTTTGTATCGGAGAACCAGGAGGACTGGTCTTCTTTCTTGCCTCTGGCAGAGTTCGCTCTTAACAACAGGCGGAGCGAGTCCACTGGTAAGTCCCCATTTTTTGGGGCATATGGTTTTCATCCCCAGTTTTGTACTTTCAATGGGGGGGTCCTTCTGGGGTTCCTGAGGAGGAGCGTTTCTCGTCGTCACTTGCTTCTGTGTGGCGAGGTGTATTGAATAATTTGAGTAATATGGGGAACCGTTACAAACGTATGGCTGATAGGAGGAGAGTTTCTGGTCCAGATCTGAATGTGAACGATCTGGTATGGTTGTCTACCAGGAATATAAAACTTAAAGTGCCCTCCTGGAAACTGGGTCCCAGATTCATCGGGCCGTACAGGATCAGTTCCATAATTAATCCTGTGGCATTTCGTCTGGAACTCCCTTCTACGTTTAAAATTCATAATGTGTTCCACAAGTCATTACTTAAAAGGTATGTGGCACCAGTCATACCGTCACCTCTACCTCCTCCTCCAGTGTTGGTCAATGGTAACTTGGAATTTCAAGTATCAAAAATCATTGACTCTCGTCTGAATCGCCGGTCCCTTCAGTACTTGGTGCATTGGAAGGGGTATGGTCCGGAGGAGAGGACGTGGGTCCCTGCGTCTGATGTTAACGCAGATCGTTTGGTTCGGACCTTCCACAGAACTCACCCGGGCAGGCCTGGCCCTGAGGGTCCGGAGGCCCCTCGTAGAAGGGGGGGTACTGTCATGTGTGCATTGCCACGAAGATCGTCGCGGTTGCACATTTTGACTTCTCACAGCTGAGTTGCTGTTTCTTTGTGTTTGGCAGCTAGGGAGTTAATTCTGTCTGTGCTCGGTGCTGGGACTGGGTGCAGTTTCTCCCGGCTGCAATTGATTATTTGTTGATTTGTTTCCTTTAAATTCCTGGTTGTCTGCTTTGGGAGTTGCCAGTGAAATCCTTCATGCAGACCACAGATAGGAATGAATCTGTATAGACTTAAGTTGAGAGCTCCTTAGCTGTTTTAAGCTCAACTTACTTAGAGTTTATTTTCCAGACCATTTATGTTCCTTCGGTGTTTGAGTGTGTATGCAAGTGAGTGCTATCCTGTCTGTCTTTATGTCTAATCTGTGTATTTAGCTGAGATCAGCCCATATCCCTTTGGTGGTAATCAGGATCCTTCTTAGGACTGATTACAGGGTTCAGGGTCTGACAGGAGACAGGGTTAGGCTGGAGACTTGGACCTCTGAACCATTATCAGTACCTCCAAGGTAAGGGATTAGTTAGGACCCCAGTGTAGTGTCAGGTTAGACCCCGGTCCTCCTCTTTCCTGTTACAGCTCATCAAGTCCTCAAGATTAACCCTGAGTTCAACTATATCGTTCCTGCACATCAAGTCCTCAAGATTAACCCTAAGTTCTGCAGAGATTGTGTCAGGTAAATCTATTTTATACTTACATTCTGATATTGCTAAACTTATGTTGTATAGAGTGTGGTTCCTGTATAAATAGTTTACTGACATTGTATTCATATCATTAGACAGCGTGACACCAGCCGTCTGTTCGTGACCTCAAGTTGAAGCACACTTGGTTCATGCAGCAGGACAATGATCCAAAACACACCAGCAAGTCCTCTGAATTGCTTGAGAAAATGAAAATTAAGACTTTGGAGTTGCCTAGTCAAAGTCCTGACCTTAATCTGATTGAGATGCTGTGGCATAACCTTAAAAAGGCGGTTCATGGTTGAAAACACTCCATAGTGCTGAATTACAATTCTGCCAAGATGAGTGGGCCAAAATTCCTCCAGAGTGTAGTAAAAGACTCATTGCTAGTTATTGCAAATTCTTGATGACAGTGATTGCTGCTAACAGTGGCCCAACCAATTATTAGGATTAGGGGAGCAATTACTGTATTGTTTGGGTTTCTTTTTCCCTTAATAATAAATATTTTAATTTAAAAATTTAATTTTGTGTTTACTTGTGTTATCTTGGTCTAATATTTAAATTTGTTTGGTGATCTGAAATTTTTAAGTGTGACATACAGTACAGACCTCTACCTCTTGAAGCTCATCAAGAGAATGCCAAGAGTGTGCAAAGCAGTAATCAAAGCAAAAGGTGGCTACTTTGAAGAACCTAGAATATAAGACATATTTCAGTTGTTTCACACTTTTTTGTTAAGTATATAATTCCACATGTGTTAATTCATAGTTTTGATGCCTTCAGTGTGAATGTACAATTTTCATAGTCATGAAAATACAGAAAAATCATTGAATGAGAAGGTGTGTCCAAACTTTTGGTCTGTACTGTACATGTTCCTCCAAACACGGCGAGTAGAGTTGATAACAAAAAGTCCTATTTTGGTCTCATATGACCACATGACCTTCTCCCGTGACTCCTCTGGATCATTCAGATGGTCATTGGCAAACTTCAAATGAGTCTGTACATGTGCTGGTGGGAGCCAGGGGACCTTGCATGAACTGCAGGATTTTAATCCATGACGGCCTAGTGTGTTACAAACGGTAATGTTTGAGACTGGTCCCACCTCTATTCAGGTCATTGACTAGGTCGTCCCGAGTACTTCTGGGTTGATTCATGACCTTTCTTAGATTCAACCTTACCCCACAAGGTGAGATCTTGCATGGAGCCCCAGACCCAGGAAGATTGACAGTCATCTTGTGTTTCTTCCATTTTCTAATAATTGTGCCAACAGTTGTTGCCTTCTCACCAAGCTGCTTGCCTAAAGTCCTGTAGCTCATCCTAGCCTAGTGCATGTCTACAGTTTTGTCCCTGGTGTCCTTAGACAGCTCTTTGGTCTTGTCCATGGTGGAGTTGTTGAAGTGTGATTGATTGAGTGTGTGGACAGGTGGCTTTTATACAGCTAACGAGTTCAAACAGGTGCAAATAATACAGATAATGAGTGCAGAGTAGGAAGGCTTCTTAAAAAACTAACATGTCTGTGTTGTGTTACACTGTATATATTTTACAAGCCCTTTACACATAATAAACTTGTACACTTTAGTGCCTTTCATATGGCACTAAACTATGTTTAGCCTAATAAATGAAAAAAATCCCACATGGGGTCCCCTTATTATTGGAAACCAGCCAAGGTAAAGCAGACAGCTGTGGGCTTTTATTATTAGGCTACGAAGGTCCCTGGTTATTGGGCACTTTCCAGCCCAAAAATAGCAGCCTGTAGCCGTTCCAGAATTGGCGAATCACATTAGATGCGAATTGGTGCTTCGCCTTTGCTCTTCCCAGTTGCCCTTGTTGCAGCAATCGGGTAATGGTAGTTGGAATTGATGACAGCAGTGATTTGTCTAGTAATGGAGAGGTGTTTATCAGACACCCCCATTCCTAACCCAACAATGAAAGAAAAACAGACAGGCAGAAAAATAAATTTTCTATAAAAAAAAAAACACCCTGGTGTTCCCTGGTCCACCAATTTAAAGAAAACAAAGACAAGACACAGTCCCTCGTTCACCAATTTATTAGAAAACAAGAAAACAGCACAGCTGATAGGCGGGCGGGTACACAGATAGGCAGGCTGGTGGGCACGGCTGATAGGTGGGCAGGTACACAGGCAGGCTGGTAGGCACGGAACATACATATACAGGAATACGAGCACTGGGACCTGAGAACTAACGAGTATTAGGAACTGTAAATCATGTACTGAGGGTGTTGTTAAAGATACAGAGGAGTCACGGACGAGAAAATAGCTAATTTCCACACATCCCACTGTCAGTAACTATTTTACTTAGAAACGAAGATATTCCTTCTCGGTTTTGCTAAACGCAGATCGAAAACACATCAAACAAACATTTTGCCAGAAGGCTATATCCACTGTGCTGGACAGCTCGGCACCCAAGAGAGCTGTTTCTGCTATTTACTCTATGGGAATTTACCTGTTAGCGTGCCCGTTTGACCCGGCCGCTGTTACCTTATTACACCCTGAGAGCAAACTGGTTTAATTAAAGGGAATCTGTCACCCCATTTTTGCCCTATGAGATAGGGCCACCGCCATCAGGGGCTTATCTACAGCATTTTTACAGCAGGAATTCACTCGCATGCGGACAGGTTCAGATACCGGTTCAATTCAGCCTCAATCTGCCGCTGCTCTACACTCAGACGGGTGCTCTTATGAGGGGACTTCACCACATCCCTCTCCAGCACAACCTTATACACTCCTCATTCCTGCAGACCCTGCTCAAGATGGCCACCTGCAACTCTTAGTTATACCTCAGTTCTTCTCATCTCACACTTTAACTGACTGAAACCAGGAAGTGTCTCAGCTATCACTACTCTGGCCCCTCCTAACTCGGAAATCCCCTATTTCTTAACCAGTTCTTATCCTAACCTTATGTTATCTTCTAATCTACAGTGCCCCCCACTGTACTAAACTGTATATTGCCCATTACTATTGCTAAACCTTACTCTAACACTATTTATTCGAACGTCCATGACAGCACTACGGAGAGAGGGGATCCGCCCCTTAGGAACAGGAAACCTACAGATATAAAAGGGCGGCACCTCTCCCACACATCAGTTGGTTTCCTGTTCCTAAAGGACGGGTTTCCTACAGATGAAGATCTTCAGGAGGACCCAGGCCGGCCGGTCGACCCAGGTAGCGGGGGGGAATCTCCTACCTCGGCCGGTGCGGAGCCCCTGGAAGCGCCACGGTGGGTCCGGGTAGGATTCCACGGCAGTGTGCGGAGCAGGTGGAGCAGTATCCAGAGGATCTCTGTCTCCCAGCCAGCGCCGGTAGGTAAGTATTCCCCCCCTCTCCCTGGTCCCGATGCCTTCTCCCTGTCCTCTCCTGTGGTCCTGTCATGGTGGGGGCCTCTTGAGGGTGCAGCCGTGATTTTAAAAAAAAAAAAAAAAAAAAAAATTTTAAAATTTGAATTTCCCGCCGCGTCACTGCTGTGAACGGCGCGGCGGGGTTTTTTGAATTTCCCGCCGCGCGTCACTGTTATGGACGGCGCGGCGGGCGGTTTTGAATTTCTGAAAATTTTTTTTGAAAATTTAGTCGTGCGCCGCTGTTGCAGCAGCGCGGCTGGGGTCGGGGGAGATCTCCGCTCGGAGGGGCGATGCAGCGGGGGATTATACTTACCTCCATCGGTATAGTGGGGTCCGTGCGAGCGGGGGAAAAAAGGGGGCGGAGTCTCCACCACCGGAAACGGAAGTGAGACGCCGGCCGGCGTTTTTGAAAATTTTGGCGGCTGCATCATCGGACGGCGCCTGCTGTGGGGACGGCGGGGAGGTGCTGGGGGGGGCCGTGGGGCGGGGAGTAGGAGGGGGTGGACCCCTGGCCAGACCTGCTGATCCGGATATCCGGGGGAGGATATAAGGAGCCTAGGAAAGAGGTAAAGCGCTTCTGCCCCATTTTTTTACGATGGACACTGCAGAGGCTCCCTCGGTGCAACAGGAGAGCCAGCAGCAGCAGACAGAGCGCTCCTCTTCAATGGCCAAGAGCACCAGCCGCAGAAGTTCCGCAGCTGGGAAAAAGCCCCCTCCCCGTGATCCGGTACCTACTGCTGTACAATCTGGGTAAGAGATCGTCAGATTTAGAATACCCAGTAATACAGTTTTTTCCCCATTTTGTGTCTGTTACTAGGGAAGAAGTGTTCGGTGAAAAGCAAGCACAGGGAATGTGCCTTTTGCGCTTGCCCTCTGCCTGACGCTTGCCCTAAGAGGTTGTGCCAGCCGTGCATGCAACAGACGGTAGGGCATTTTTAAGGGGAAGGGCAGGGGCATGGGATGACATAGTAAACCCCCCCTATGCCCCTTCCCTTTTTAGATAGCGGAGGAGACTCCAGATTTCACCGAAAGCCTGAAGGAGATAATAAGAGCAGAGTTGAAAGCGTCCTCAAGACACGGAGAATTTTCCAGGTGTAGAAATGTACCAGTTTTATCTGATTCAGAGTCACCTGCCGCCCATGATAGGGGTGAAGTTGTGTCAGGACCCTCCTCGCCTTCCTCTTCGGCTTCCTCCTCGTCTTCTACGGAAGACGCTACCCGTTTTTGTTTTCCCTTGGACCAGATGGACAAATTTGTCAAATCAGTTAGGTCCACCATGGGGGTAGAAGAGGCGAAACCAGAGCCCTCAGTACAGGATCTGATGTTTGGTGGTCTAGATCCAAAAAAACGGAGATCCTTTCCACTAAACAGTAGCATCCAAGGCCTTATAGACAGAGAGTGGAAGAAGCCTGAAAAAAGAGGCTCCTTACCCCAAGCGTTTAAACGGAGATATCCCTTTGAAGATCCCCTGACGGGTAAATGGGATAAGGCCCCGAAGCTGGATGCAGCAGTGGCGAAGGCTTCTAAAAAATCCTCCATCCCATTTGATGATATGGGGTCTTTGAAAGATCCACTAGACAGGAAGGCAGACTCCTTCTTGAAAGGCACATGGGAGATGTCGGCAGGTGCCCTGAGGCCGGCAGTTGCAGCCACTTGCGCAGCCAGGTCATTGATGGTCTGGCTAGACCAGTTAGCTTCCCAGTTAACAGATGGAACCTCCAGGGGGACAATTCGGAAGACCTTGCCAATAATTCAGAATGCGGCGGCTTTCCTGGCTGATTCCTCAGCGGACTCAGTAAGAATGGCTGCCAGAGCGGCAGGGCTGTCTAATGCAGCACAAAGGGCATTATGGCTGAAATGTTGGCCGGGCGATATTCAAGCCAGATCTCGCCTCTGCTCCATTCCGTGTGACGGCGAATATCTTTTTGGCCCGGTCCTGGACGAACTTTTAGAAAAGGCAGGGGACGACAAGAAAAAGTTTCCCAGTCTATCAACCCCTTCCTATAAAAGACCTTTCAGCAGAAGGAGGTTCAGCTACCGAAGGTCGTCCAGGGAACGAGCCAAATGGGATGAAAAGAGGCGAAGAGGTACAGGGTTTATGTTTAGAGGTCCACCTAGGGAAACAAAAAAACCCTCGCAATGACTAGCAATGCCGGTAGGAGGCAGATTGAAGGCCTTCTACCCGGCCTGGTCGGAAATCTCAAACAGTAGCTGGATCCTTAACATCATAGCTACAGGGCTGCGGTTAGAATTCTCCTCGGTACCTTGGGATAACTTTAAAATTACCCCACTCAGGTTATCGCCATCGGAGCAGGCCGCTCTAGAGTTGGAGGTTCAGGAGCTTTGCGCTAAGAATGTCTTAGTGGAGGTGCCAGAAGCAGAGCGGGGTAAGGGTTTTACTCCCCTCTGTTTTTGATCCATAAACTGGATGGGTCTTTTAGAACAATTATTAATTTGAAAGCCCTCAATAAATTCCTGATTATTCACCCATTTAAAATGGAAACGGTCAGCTCAGCAATAAAGCTTCTGTTTGAAAATTGCTTTATGGTGGTGTTAGATCTGAAAGACGCTTATTACCACATACCGATCCATATGGAGCATCAGCGTTTCCTCAGAGTAGCAATCCAGATGGGGGAATCACTGCGACATTTTCAATTTAGCGCCCTTCCCTTTGGCTTGGCGGTTGCCCCACGAGTATTCACTAAGGTTATGTCGGAGGTCATGGCCCACTTACGTGAATCAAATATGCTTATAGTCCCCTACCTTGACGACTTTCTTATTATAGGAAAGACGGCAGAGCATTGCCTAGAGCAACTGAAAAGAGCGATTTCTACCTTAGAGCGGCTGGGATGGCTAATAAATACCAAAAAGTCTCGTTTGAATCCGATGAGGGTTCAGCAATTTCTAGGGCTAATTCTGGATTCACAAAATCAGAACTGTAGTTTACCGTCAGACAAGTTAATTCGCTTACGGTACCAGGTCCTAAACGCTTCCAGTAACCCCTCCATGTCGCTTAGGAAGGCCATGTCTCTTTTGGGCTCCCTCTCGTCCTGCATTCCCGCGGTTCGGTGGGCCCAATTTCACACAAGGGCACTGCAAGCTGAGGTCTTGCTGTATCAAAATTTGCTAGGCCAGCTATCCTTGTCCCAGGCTGCTATAAGATCCCTGGATTGGTGGAAGAATGAGACAAACCTGTCTAAGGGGGTTCCCTGGGAATATGACATATCCCGAATAGTCACAACAGATGCTAGCCCCTCTGGGTGGGGGGCTCATATGGGGGACGTTATGGTTCAGGGCTCATGGGAGCAGGATCAAATTCAAATGTCTTCTAATATGAAGGAATTAGCAGCGGTAGAGCTAGCGATTAAAAAACTCCTTGTCTATCTACAGGGTCACCACGTTCGAGTGCTCTCCGACAATCGGGTCACAGTCGCATACATCAACCACCAGGGTGGTACTCGTTCCGGTCCTCTCATGGAAGTGGCAAGGCGCCTACTTCAGATAGCAGAACGACACTTTCTTTCTCTAATGGCTCTACATATAAGGGGAGAAGAAAATACCAAGGCGGACTTCTTAAGCCGCAATCTCCTGAGCCAAGGAGAGTGGTCATTAAAGACTTCCATCTTCGACCTAATTGTGCGGAAATGGGGTCTACCGGAAGTAGATCTCTTTGCTACCAAAAGCAACAGGAAAGTGAGACAGTTCTGCTCTCTGAATCCCAAAGAACGCCCTCTGGCAGTGGACGCTCTTCCCTTCCCTCCCCTGTCCTTACTCCCCCTAGTATTGAGGAAGGTCAGGAAGGACAGGGCAAGGATAATATTAATCGCTCCTTTTTGGCCCAGGAGGGCATGGTTTTCATGTCTCAGAAACATGTCGATAGCCGACCCGTGGGTCCTGCCGGACATTCCCGATCTGCTCTCCCAAGGTCCAGTCTACCATCCTCGAGTAGCGGGCCTCCACCTGACGGCGTGGATTTTGAACGGTCGCTGCTGACAGATAAGGGGTTTTCTGCTAATGTAATTAATACTCTCCTTAAAAGCAGAAAAGAGGTTACAACTAGGATCTACGCTAGGATTTGGAAGAAATTTCTTCAGAGCTCGGCGGTTGTAGCAGGGGACACAACACCGATAACCCAGATTCTAGAATTCCTACAAAAGGGTCTGGACTTAGGTCTCTCCACAAGCACCCTTAAGGTGCAAGTTTCAGCTTTGGGGGCACTCTTTAGTTGCAACATCGCAAATAATTACTGGGTCAGTAGATTCATTAAAGCTGCGGGTAGGTCGAGACCCATAGTGAAGGTGAGAATCATGCCATGGGACTTAAATCTTGTTCTCACTGCTTTAACAGAGCCCCCTTTTGAACCTATATCAGCAGCATCAATAAAAATTCTTTCCCTTAAGACCGCTTTCCTGGTAGCATTAACCTCGGCTAGGAGGGTAAGTGACATCCAGGCACTATCTAGACTATCTCCTTACACTCAGGTCCTGAATGACAGGATAATACTTAGACCGGATCCGGCATACCTACCTAAGGTGTCTTCCGCTTTCCACAGAACACAGGAAATTATTCTCCCTTCGTTCATCCCTAATCCATCTAATCAAAAAGAGATGAAACTTCATACTTTAGATGTTAGAAGATGTCTGCTGCAATATTTGGCAGTCACTGATCCCTGGAAAAGGGACAATGCATTGTTTGTCTCTTTTCAAGGAATTAACAAAGGCCGTAGATTAACAAAGAGCTCATTGGCCAGATGGATTAGGGAAGCAATTTCTCTGGCATACACCTCGAGGGGCAAGCAGCCACCTGAGAGGCTAAGGGCGCATTCCACTCGAGCTGTGGCGACTTCATGGGCAGAAAGGGCAGAAGTCTCGATTGACCAGATATGTAAGGCAGCTACGTGGTCTTCTCCACACACGTTTTACACTCATTATAGATTAGATTTGGGTGCTTCCTCAGACCTTTCTTTCGGACTAAGGGTGCTGCAGGCAGTAGTCCCTCCCTAAGTAGTTATTACTCTCTGTAATTCTCTCTGTAGTGCTGTCATGGACGTTCGAATAAAGTCTAAGTTACTTACCGTTAACGGTATTTTTCGAAGTCCATGACAGCACCCTTACATTCCCACCCAGGTTCTATGTGCACTTCTTCCGCTTATGTAGTCCACATGTAATAAACAATTGATTATTGTTACTGTGTGATGCATAAAATTTTTTTTGCTGTATACCATTTAACCTTGATGTCCTCTTATGCTCTGTAATCCAACTGATGTGTGGGAGAGGTGCCGCCCTTTTATATCTGTAGGTTTCCTGTTCCTAAGGGGCGGATCCCCTCTCTCCGTAGTGCTGTCATGGACTTCGAAAAATACCGTTAACGGTAAGTAACTTAGACTATCTCCCTATTTCTATCCCTTGTCCATAAAATTACATAACTTACACAGTACACGAACATCTTAACATTGTCCAGCATATTACTACACAATAAAACAGTACCACACAGCACACCATGTTGCACATAAAATGTACCCACTTTATTAAGAAGGAACGTGAAGGGTTGCAGTGCATAACTTAGCCCCCCAGCATACCCCTTACAGAACAATCAACAACTTTGCACAGGCACCTCCCACATGGTGGAGGTGCCTTAAATAATAAGTGATCTCCAGCCATTGGCTGGGGACACTTTAGGATGGCGCGAACTGTCCCTTTAAGACACTTTTGCCGTGCATGTGAATGTGCGCACCCTAAGCAGAATACCCGGGGATCTGAGAGCAGTGAGCAGATCCCGGGCAGCCACAGGAGGATGAGGACAGGATGCAGGACCATGGCGGTGAGTATGTCTGTGTCTCTGCTGGGGCAGGGAGGCAGAGAGCAGAGACTCTGTAGACATGACAGGGACAGCAGGAGAAGAAGGGGGAGGTGCGGGGCTGCGGCACTGAGTGTGTTGGCATCTCTGCCGGAGAAGAGGGTGCAGAGACGCCAGCGTTACAATCTACAGCAGATAATAAGTGATTTTATCAAAACTACAGCAAGCAGCTCAGGAAGTGACACACAGCTGAAATAAGTATCTCTGCCCAAACATTGTGCTGCTCTCAGATGGTGTAACAAAACCATGCTAATAGATTGCCTTTACAAATATCCAACATCTATACCCTGAAGGCTGTGCCTAGTACTGTAGTGTTGCATTGGTAGGATAGGTTATCAATTGAAAAGCATAAAAAATCCTTAAAACATCAGTTGCAACTTAAACAAAAATTAAAAATTGATTGTTTGCTGGGTCCCTATATCATGGTTAAAACAATTACCTTTAATGACTACTGATGATTGTCCTGCCTGACTACATATAACCGGACTCGTTCTGTCTTCCAGCTGCCCTTCTGTAAAAGCTTATTCTAGCCAATTACAGGGAAAATGTAGACAAGGCCAGTCCGTCTAATTAAGACCTTTACTTTTTATGCAATTAACAGATCATTGTTTTTTGTGTTTTTTTTTCAATTCAAAGGACTTCTGATCCCAAATAACCAGTTTTGTGCCTCATAGACGGCCTTGGTGCTTACTCATATTTTCTATTTTTTAAATTTTTAAAAAACACTCATGCAATGCAAAGTTTTTTAACCAGTTCAAGACCTTGCCATTTGCACCCGTTCCTAACCAAGCAATACATGTGATTTAAAGAGCTATAAAAAATGTCAGATATTGAAATCATTTTTATATCGATTTTTCATGATAAATGGGGTAGTTTTGTTATATTCATATACATTCTTTCATTTTTAGAAGGTAAATATCGGTGGAAATACAGTAAATACGTATTACGGTTTTTAAATAAATTTATGACTACAATGAATAATTGGAAAACATTTGAAATTTACAATTATTTCTATGTATCGGACACTTTTTTTGACAGTGGTGTAGTAACAGTGATTTGTACTGACATCATTATTATATAATATATATATATATATATATATATATATTTTCCTGCTTTTAATTTTTCATTTATTTCACATATCGTGCTCTCATAAGGTCTTTAACTGGAATCTGTCTTTGCTATGTAATCTGAGAGCACCATGATGTAGTAGAAGAGATCCTGATTCCAGCGATGTGTCACTTACTGAACTGTGTGTTGCTGTTTCAATACAGTTAGTGTTTTATCAGCAAGATATTATTACTACAGGACCAGCTGCCCTAGTCTGGTCGAACCACGCCCCCACCACTATCCATATAGTGACTATACAATTACATAGAAAGCTGCTGATCAGGAGGGATGTGGGCGATGTTATACACAGCTCAACATCTGTGCTCTGCTAAATCTGCAATAGAGAAAACTGTGATTCTGTCACAACTGCTGCACCCAGTAAGCTAAGTGATACATCGCTGGAATCAGGGTCTCTGTCCCTACCTCATGCTGCACTCATATTAAAGAGCATGTCTTCTCTTTTTATTCCACTCCCATCCACTCCACACATCTGTCATTTTTAAGATTGGGCCACACTGCAACAAGTGTCACACGACGACAAGTCACAAGACCAAAGCCATCAGTGCCACTTGCCTGTGACGTGCTACGTGCTAGAGCTGCGGTTTCGCTGCAATGACCAAATTGTGCTTACGTCGCAGTTGCATGTGGCTTGCATTGTAGTTTGTGGCAAGTGAGTCGTGTACAAGTAGCCCTAGCCTTAATCCAGGGCCTCATGGCTCTATCCCTCACTACTTCCAATGACTTCTCTCCACAGGAAGTGGGCTCCTGCCACAATGGAGACTTGGTCCCTGTGTGGTGGAAACCATCCTCCGCCTCAGTATCCTGGTATCGTAGGGCAGCACGGTGGCTCAGTGGATAGCACTGCAGCTTGCAGCGCTGGAGTCCTGGGTTCGAATCCACCAAGTACAACATCTGCAAGGAGTTTGTATGTTCTCCCCGTGTTTGCGTGGGTTTCCTCCGGGTTCTCCGGTTTCCTCCCACACTCCAAAAAACATACTGATAGGGAATCTAGATTGTGAGCCCCATCGGGGACAGCGACGATAATGTGTGCAAAACTGTAAAGCGCTGCGGAATATGTTAGCGCTATATAAAAATAAAGATTTATTATATTATCTCCACAGTTGGCAGCAGCTCTAATTGAAGGCCGAGCGTTGTTATGTGTATTCGGTGTATTCCTTCTCATTGGAGCCCTAGACACCTGCCTGTCTTGCCCTCCCATGTTTAATCTTACCAATTGGGTAGTAATGTCTTTTCTTTTGCTTTATTTGATGTATGTTTGAATGTTTGATCCTAACATGCCCACTATTCCATCAGAATCTAAAATGAATGCCCAGGCTTTTAGCTCTGGTGCTTCCTCCATGAATGCAGCCCTTCCCCCGCTACCTGTGATCTTTCCCTGTCACTAGAGACAGATCTAACCTAACAGAGAATGGACTGCGAGGTACAGAGGAGGCCTAGTGGCCAGCACTGTAGAGCATTTTCATAGGGATTAGAGAACATTTTCACTAAATTCTGATGTGCAAGTTTTCTATTTAGTACAGTAGTTATCGAATATAGATACATTTATTGAAATATCAGTGTCCAATTAAAGGGGTTGTTCACTGCTGGACAACTCCTTCTTAATCAATTCAACACTCTAATTAAAATGAAAACAATGGCTGCTCACCTCCAGGAGCGGCGCCGCTCTTCCCGGACAAATATATATATATTCTTAAGCTCTGGATGTAGCTAATCAATATTATATCAGGAGTTCTGCTCTGATAGAATAGTAAAAGCTGCAGCATTTACTACAAATCATGTCAAGGAACAGCGGTGTCGACAGGACGCACGTAGGCTCTGTTTATTTGGATTAGGGTCCAGGGTTGATGAGGCTGGGGGTGCCCAGTAATGGACCGCCCCTTTAAGGACCAATCTAGAAAGAGGCGCTGCAGGTTGCATACTACATACCCGACTACTTAGATTTGCAGGCAAGTGTATTTCTTTCCTTTCTTGTATTTGCGCAGAAGGTGGTGAAAAGTAACAGATGCGCGTTAAGCCGTGTAATGGGGGATGCTGTTGTGTTGTGTATCCATAAGGCCCCTATTTCAGGATGTAATTTTTGCTTTCTTTTGTCGTTGTTAACCCTGCCCGCTTCCTAATAACAATACATTCCCTGATATGTTATGCCGTGTGAACTCTCTGCGTATTATTATTTATATTTGTTGTCGGATCCTTTAGGAACTGGCGTAAATCACGGGAGCGCCGGTGCCTATACATGGGAGCTGCGAGAAAAGAGAGAAGCAAATCTGTACCTTTATCTGCTCGGTGCCAGAGCCCAAATTGCATGAAGAAATAGGTTTCACTTACTAGCCAGATCCTGAAGAGGGATTTACATTTAATAAATGTTTACAAGTATTTTCATAAAGCCTGCTTATGGCGGTGTTGGCTGCACATGATTGATTACTTAAATGTTGCCTTTGCTATAGTGCACATTGCACAGTTGTCTCTGGGAGTTATTTATTTTTTCCAGTATTTATGGTTTGTGAGGCAGCTTAGTTATTAACATTAGTTATAGCTATTTCTGTAGATATTTATCTAAACCACAAGTTTTTGACACATTTCTTTTTCTGTAACAAGGAATAGAATATCTGGAGCCATAAAACCTTGTCAGATTCCGGAGAATATATGTATGCGCAAGCTATTACCTGGGTATTTTCGTGTAAAGATCCAGTTAAGATTTCAATATAAACCTTGTTTTAGCCTCACAAACAAAATGTCACTGGGGAATGTGCGAATGCCGGATAGTAAAACCCCCGTAGGACGGCGTAAGGTATTGTTCCGCTCTGCTGGCTGTAATAATGTTTCCTCTGCTTGTGTACACCGGGGCTGAGCCCTTCCTGCAGGACAGACGGACACTTTGTCACCTACAGTAACGTTTGCGTGAAAGGTTTCTATGGCCGGTAAGGTTTCTTAAAATCCGGTTTATTGTTTGTGCACACAGTGTTTTGTTTTTTTCAGGTGAATTCCACTTGGAAACCGCCTGAAAAAGCGGCAAAAAAATTAGCATAATGCACAGGTATGTACATGTTCTGTCTCTTCACTCTTCTTTTAACCACTTCTGGGCTCGGAAACCTTGAAGCGGTTAAAAAAAGTAAGATGTTCATTCTTTGGGCGTCTTCATTTGGAAGCCGCCTGTTTTGTATTCTTGAAAGTATAGAGCAAAGACGGGAAAAGATGACGGCAAAGACACTTCAGGAAACACCGCGGTTGTTCATTTTGGAAAACACTGTTGTTCCACTGACATCTTATAGGGAATCTGTCACCCTTTCACCCTTTGGAGCTTTTTGAGTTATTACTATAGGCATACAGGTTGTATACAGCTTTTTGAGTTATTACTATGGGCATACAGGTTGTACACAGCTGGAATTGCTCACACCTGGATGCCTCCTGGATGCGGCCTTGTTCTGTAAGAATCATCCTTTATACCTTTAATCTTCCAGGCTACGGGGCGTAGGATGCCCGGAAGATAAGACTGCCTCCGGTCTTCATTATGCAAGATTTTCCTCCCCTTCTCTTCAGACGTCCCTTTGACATCATGTTCTGACGGAAATCCCGCGCCTGCGCATTCTGCCTGCCATCACTAATTAAGGTACTTGACCCCCTAGAAAAAATGATACCTGCTTTGTATGAGACACGATGTGCCAATCATAAGAAAACTTACATAGAATTCATAATCAAATTTGTCAAGAAGTGCATTGGGGCGTGTCTGTGCCCTTCACTTGCTGCTCCCAAGTGCACTGACCCACCCAATGCACTGCAATACTGATTTTCATATGGCTTTGGCTGCTTGCGACTGGCACATCGGATCTCTACAAATAAGGTATCCTTTTTAGTAGAGGGACGAGTGTCTGTGCTGTCATGCTACTACTTCTATATGTTTAAACCTGCTGATAGGATCTCTTTAGCTATATATTATTTTTTTGTTATAGCACAGTTTATTATCTTTACTTTTTTTGGTAGACCAGCATTGTTCATGTCTGCCATTGCGCCATGTTCCCCATTTCTTCATTGTTCATTGATACGTTGTACATTTGGTTCCCTCAATCCCATAAGAAGACAGCGGCTCATGTGATTAATTACCTCTGGTCTTTTGATGCACAGGTGCACGTATTCATGGCAATCTGTCTATCTGTGGCCATACAGGAGATTTAGGTCATGCATTAATTCAAGATGTTAATTCTTGTTATTCTGATAGCTGGGAATTGTGTTTTATTCCTAGACGATTGTCATTCCTGAATGTGTAAATACTAATCCACCTTTGTTTTCTTACATATAAACATATTTTACATCAAGCATTTTTGTACCGTATTTTTTCCACTATAATTAAAAATGGGAGAAATGTGGTTATGATGATTAAACTGGTAAATCATGCCATTTAACTGTTTATATACTACCAGAAGATGCTTGCTGGTATATTCTGCAAACCAGGGAGCAATTAGTGTTTCGTGGTTTATTCTTTTATTTAAAGGATCCATTTTTATTTGATTGTTTATTTCATCATTTCATCTGTATAGCAATGATATTAAAGGGTCAAAATCATTTTCAAAACATGAAAGATCAGTGTGTTGTGTGACAAAGTAAAACTTTAACTGGTTCAGATTTTAGCATAAATATCGGAAATGTACAGATTATTATGCTTTGTTGATATCTTATTCCGCAGCGCTTTACATACTGATAAGGTAGAGCTGCCACAGTGAGTTTTTGGTGATTTTTTTTTTTTACTCAAACAAATATAGCATCTTATGGGCAGACAGGCGGCTGTATAACTCGAGCGAGGGTCGCATCGCAATCCTCAGACTGACCGACGGCGCTCCTGACCGGAGCCTGACAGCTGTATAGAAATTCATCACGCTGTCACGCTCTGGTCAGGAGAGATGCTGGGCCTGTCTGGGCAGTGTGATGGAATCCTCAGACTGACCAGTTGGCTCTTCTGATCGGAGCCTGACAGCTGCACAGAAATACATCACGCTGTCACGCTCTGGTCAGGAGACACGCTGGGCCTGTCCGGGCAGTGTGATGGAATCCTCAGACTGACCGTTGTCTCTTCTGATCGGAGCCTGACAGCTGCATAGAAATACATCACGCTGTCACGCTACTGTCAGGAGAGAGGCTGGGCCTGTCTGGGCAGTGTGATGGGATCCTCAGACTGACCGTTGGCTCTTCTGATCGGAGCCTGACAGCTGTATAGAAATTCATCACACTGTCACACTCTGGTCAGGAGAGATGCTGGGCCTGTCCGGGCAGTGTGATGGGATCCTCGGACTGACCGTTGGCTCTTCTGATTGGAGCCTGACAGCTGCATAGAAATTCATCACGCTGTAACGCTCTGGTCAGGAGACACGCTGGGCCTGTCCGGGCAGTGTGATGGGATCCTCAGACTGACCGTTGGTTCTTCTGATCGGAGCCTGACAGCTGCATAGAAATTCATCACGCTGTCACGCTCTGGTCAGGAGAGATGCTGGGCCTGTCCGGGCAGTGTGATGGGATTCTCAGACCGACCGTTGGCTCTTCTGATCGGAGCCTGACAGCTGCATAGAAATTCATCACGCTGTCACGCTCTGGTCAGGAGAGATGCTGGGCCTGTCCAGGCAGTGTGATGGGATCCTCAGACTGACTGTTGGCTCTTCTGATCGGAGCCTGACAGCTGCATAGAAATTCATCATCACGCTGTCACGCTACCGTCAGGAGAGATGCTGGGCCTGTCCGGGCAGTGTGATGGGATCCTCAGACTGACCGCTGGCTCTTCTGATCGGAGCCTGACAGCTGCATAGAAATACATCACGCTGTCACGCTCTGGTCAGTAGAGATGCTGGGCCTGTCCGGGCAGTGTGATGGGATCCTCAGACTGACCGTTGGCTCTTCTGATCGGAGCCTGACAGCTGCATTGACATACATCACGCTGTCACGCTCTGGTCAGGAGAGATGCTGGGCCAGTCCGGGCAGTGTGATGGGATCCTCGGACTGACCGTTGGCTCTTCTGATCGGAGCCTGACAGCTGCATAGACATACATCACGCTGTCACGCTCTGGTCAGGAGAGATGCTGGGCCTGTCCGGGCAGTGTGATGGGATCCTCAGACTGACCGCTGGCTCTTGTGATCAGAGCCTGACAGCTGCATAGACATACATCACGCTGTCAGGAGAGATGCTGGGCCAGTCCGTGTAGTGCGATACAATCCTCGCACAAGAAATACGGCCGTCTGTCTGCGCCCTTACAGAAATCTCATGCTCACTGGGCTTTTTTTATGCTGCCTAAACTGAACTGTGGTACATTTTTGAAATCCGCAACAAGGCAGGCTCTTATGCAGATATGCTGAGTTTTATGTGTGGATTTTCCCTATAAAATTGCTTTAGATGCGGAAAATCCGCAGATAAAAAACACATTTATTCTGCACAAAACTGTATAACGTTTTGTCAAAGTCACATACCAGGTATCAAAATTAAGGCAGCGTTATTGGAAACATGATATACCAAAAAAAGACAAAAGCGCAACAAAAATGCATGCAAAAAATGCAAGTTACCTAATCTATCTAACGGGTGCAAAAATACTGCAGAAAAATCTGCAAGATCGACAAATCACCAAATAGTCATCGTGAGAATGTCACATTAAAGTGTAGATTTACTATTGTCTAATTGGCCTGAATTCAAATTCTTCTTTCTGCAATAAAATGTCTTAAAGGGTTTGTCATCTATACATTTTGTAACCAATCTGTTTGCTGTAGATACAAATTTCTAAATTTGGCTCTACATCCCAACCTCTGCACCAATGCCAGCTATCCGATGCTGCCCCTGATCTCTTCATTGACATTCTGCGGTTGTGACACCATAACTACAGTGAGTGCGACCGCTGCAGCTAATCACTGGGCTCAGCGGCTTGTGCCTGTACCTTTGTATTTTGGTGCTATGTATAAGATGGCTCTGATATCGTATAGGTGAAGTGAGATTACCTTGGATTAAGAAACCAGTTGAAGAGGTTTTCTATTATTTTAAAACTATTAACGATGAGAAAAAAAGTGCATGAAAATAAATGCGGTAATTTACAGTCACTCATTTTATTCCCTCCTCTGATGGCTCCTGCCAGTCTCTGCCTACTTCCTGCAGTGAGGACATGATGTCCTTGCCCACATGCAGTCTCGGTGCTGGTGGTGTGATTACTCAGGCCAGTTCTACACTGCTGCCAGATTTCTTTCAGATTTTTGCACCTTTTGGCTTTTACAGAATTTGTTTCACTGCACATCCCACTTTGATGAGGTTTGTTGTTAAAATCGGTTAAGAATAACTCAGTAAAAGACACATATTACAAATTCTCATGTTAGACCATCAGAACAAGCTCATTATCTGATTTTCAGTTAGCGCCCCAATGATTGACATCCCCTTTAATACTGGAAAACCCCTTTAAGGTGTATAAGTTGATGATGGCATACGATAAGTTACCAGAAGTATAAGGTTTGACCAAACAATTTCTACGTGTGCTCTGTGGCCATCACCTCCACTTGGAGATATAGCTCTGTTTAAAAGGAATCTGTCAGCAGGTTTTTGCTAATTAATATGAGTGTACCATACGATAGGGGCTGAGAAACAGATTTCAGCAATGTGTCACTTATTACGCTGTGTGCTGTTGTTTCAATACAGTGAGTGTTTTATTAGCAGGAGATTATCACTGCTGGACTAGCAGCACAGGTGCATCCTGGTCCAGCCACGCCCCCAGCACTGATTAGCACTCATTGTCAATGCACAATGTACACAGATAGCAGCCAATCAATGATGTGGGCGGGGTTAGCTTTCTGAGCTCTGCTACAAGATACATCTAAACACTCTGATTGTATCACAACTGCTGCACCCAGTAAACTGGAATGAGGGTCTCTGCCCCTACATTATGCTGCTCTTAGATGAGGTAGTAAGAACCTGCTGACGGATTCCCTTTAATGGTATAGACACGTCAAATCCTCTAACATGGGAGTTGCTACTTGGCTCTGATGCATTGACAGAAGCTGTAATAAAAGGGTACATGCACAAGTATTAGACACCCCCTTTAAATACCCATAAAAGCCTGTGATACTGTTCTCCCGATTGGAAGCTACGCATTGCCCCTGTGTGTCCCGCTCTCTCCTTATGTGATTTACTGCTCTAGTCTTCCACAGAAATGTAACATGTCCTCTATCATATCCTCCGCTTTCTCCTTTCCTGTCTCACCTAAATGAGAGCCTGACAGTACCTGGAAAGTGCAAGGACAGTGCGGGGTCTATGCAGGGTGTGGGATTGTAGCAATTGGACCTTGTGACCAAGATTAATGAATCTCAGATGGATTTTAATTAGTGCAGCTGGAGTCATCAATTATCTGCAGAACACAAATATTGTTATATTTGGGAAATTCTTGATTTATTTTATTCCTTTGGCCACTAGATTTAGATGAATGAGATCTCATCATAAGCATTCAGAGGAAAACTGCTCAAGGCTACAGTTTATTATTTAGGACACAATCAGCAAGAGTAAGCGCCACTGAACAAAAGACTGTGAACTAGTCTCAGCATTCATTTGGAAATTCTGCTGATATGTGTGGCCACGTACAGATAGTCAGAAACATTAGAACATCTCCTCCAGAATCCGGAGCGGCCTGTCAGGGAACGAATAAGCCCCAGTTATTGTCCGGCAGATGATCCATAACTGAGTGTCACTGTATGTGCACATGGAGCGCAGAACAGCCACATTTAATATGACACCCAACACGCTCTCCCTTTATCAGACGGCTGGAGCTTCCGCGCAAACAAGGGACCGAATAAGCAATGAGTAACAGACAAGAAGTGAAATTTGCATCTCGCTGCCAGTGTTATGTAGGAGATATTAGCATATATGTTTGCAATGAAGTCCTCCATACATCAACCAAATCTGATTTGCTTTGCTCTTCTGTCCACTGTTCTTATCTCAAGCGCCGTAACAAAGACACTAGACTGACACACCGGGGTAATAATCACCAAAAAAGGTTTTTGTTTTTTTTAAACCAAGATTTTTTTTACACATATTATTGTTGTAAGTACGACTTAGCAGTCCCCCACAAAAGCCAAGCTTTTTTTTGTGTATTTTGCAGACACAGCCGAGCTCTAATCTCATTATTGCTAGTGAGCCCCATTTACTCTGCCCTTTTTTTTTACTGATCACGGGGTATTTAAACATTTAGACCCTCACTGATCATAAATTAGTAGCCTATCATACGGATATATCAATGTTTTATCTCAAGGAAGTCACTTGGGAGAGTGCGTGCATGGCCATGCTCCTCACAGTTTTGTCATGCCTGTTGTTACAAACCTGTCCTGAGTCCGGGCTTTGCTCCCTTCACCTTGGGCCGCTGCCCTCTATTGTGCGCCACATTGGCTTTTGCAGATTGCCCAACGTGGGACATCATCTCCCTAGGCCAAAGCAAATTAGGACACACCCTTGTGTTTTCAGATTGCTATTGCAGACTCTAATTTTGTGGTCTGCTCTTGTGCACAACGTGCTTTACCTGCTTCTATCCCTCCTAACTTCACTTCATCCATCCTGCCGCTCCTAAGATTCCTGAGTGTGCCACATCCTCGCTCCCCACCATCCTGCCGGCTGCACCAAATCCCGGATTAGTAAAACACGGCTGCTAGTGTAATATTTGTCACACTCAGTACTTAATAAATCTGCATACATTAAAAAGATCTTCACAAACTTGTGGCTGTTCTTTGCTCAGGAAATATGACCTCTCAGTTAGCCAGATACTTTGGGATCTCTGGACTAGTTTTATCGATATTGGAAGGATGGGATCTGTTAGTGTGTGCTCGACCAAGTTCATCCAACATGAAATCCTGGTGTAGAATCTGGTGACTATCAAACATTCCCATTATATGTAGTGTTCTTCACTAGAGACTTTGAACACAAGATGGAAGCCATTGATAAAGATAGGACAACCCCCCTCCCCCCAGCCTCCCGTGATCCTGAGCTTGGTACCCTGGAATCCAAGAACAGGGCTCTGCAGTCCCATCCTGAATGAGCATGCACGACCTCCGCTAAATTAATTGTCTATGGCAGGGCTCCCCAACTCCAGTCCTCAAGGCCCACCAACAGGTCATGTTTTCAGGATTTCCTTTGTATTGCACAGGTGATGCAATTATCACCTGGGCAATACTAAGGAAATCCTGAAAACATGACCTGTTGGTGGGCCTTGAGGACTGGAGTTGGGGAACCCTGGTCTTTGGGACTGCTGGAGAAATCTGATTGCTTCACTTGGCTTTCTTCAGAAGTCCCATTGACAATGAAAGGAGCAAAGGCCGAGCAAGTGCAGCTCCACTCTATTCAGGATGGGGCAGCATAGTCCTGTTCTTGGGGTTCTAGAAACCTAAACTCATAATCTCCCAGCAATCTGCAAGTTATGCAATCTCCTGTTTTATGGATAATGGATAATGTTACAGAACCCCCCAGCACCCCGAATATGATGTGCATGTATGGTGGGTGCAATGTGAGATGCATGTCCCTAGTGCATCAGTCGACCGGCTGCGACCCCTGGGCAGAGGTAGACGAGATGTCCCACTTGATCCCACTGTAAATGATCGGGGGCCGCCGGCCACTGCAGCTATTGTAATGTACGTCTGGCGTCTTAATTGGAGCCTGTTATCTACTGGCCCACCACATATTGATTGTCCTGTCCTCTGTATGTATATATATTCTGAGACCTGTGAGTAAAAGGTTGTCACACTGGAAATACGTGGAGAAGCAGTGATCTTTTATATGTTCCCCTGTAACAAAGCCTTTCGAGCCAGCGTCCTTCATTCAGAATCCAGGAAAAGCAGAGTGGACCTCCTGAAACACGGAGTGGTAATGTAAGAGGCACTACAGCACAGTAGACCCAGTTATGGATAACTTTTTTTTTTTCGGGGGGGACGGGGACAATCCTTTAATTTGACACTCTCTTTAGTGTTTACAGTAACCAACAGTGTCATGGTGTCCGATAGCATTCACTGGACAGAGAAAACAATTACATTATAATATACATGGTGCATGCGCAGTGCTCGGCTGCTGGTGCAGGATAGTTTGGTGGAAACCAATGCAGTGATAGTGGATTAAGAGAGTAATAATGGTTACTTTATTTTAGAACATTCCCTTTTCTTTGCCGTGTTAAGAAACCTAAAAAAAAAAAACATCATATTTTATCAAACATTTACATAATGTATTCAATTTTAACCACAGACTTGTCACTGCGAATATAACCACATGCACATGGATGTATAGGTGATTCCCTCTCAGAAGTACAGGTCCAAATAGGGGACATACTGTATCATTGGTGCAACCTGTGCTGACCTGAAGGGGCCCATTTCCACCTTCAAAATCAGCGATCAGCTTCTGTCACTGACACAGAGGGGCCCATATACTGGTCTTGCACAGGGGCCCTCTTCCATGTGTGCCCAAAGCTAATGTTTTCTGGATGTTCAAGGATTTCCATTGTCTTCAGTAGTGTGGCCGTGCAAACGAGAACGAGTCGAGTACGGAATCCCATGTAATGAGCAAACCCCCCATTTTAGCACCGCTGTAGTCATTTTACAGGTTTATTGCTGGACTAAGAAATTGATTAGGACTGACCAGGTTATCTTCATCCGGGGAACTGTTATAGATCAAGCAAGATGTTACAATTGTAAAATTCTGTTCTAAGCCATTAACTCAACCAAAGAACAAACCTTCCATTACCGAAGTGACTGGGCTTGTATAATGAATTGGGATATTGTCTTATTATTGCACTTTGATCAAACTTTCAGCCACGGCAGCACTTAACATACCGGATGTTTTCCTGTTGTGCTGTAAATGCAATAGCAGTTACAACTTTTCATTCCCTTCCGTAAACTAAAATAATTTTATCTCGTTTTACTATGCGGGAATATGAAGAAATAAGGCAATCCCTTCCTCTCACGCCAATTACCATAAATATTGGAGCTGCTGATTTTTCTTAGATCATTAGCATATCATGCTGCGACCTACACTACAATGTACCATTAACAAAGCAGCCTTCATGTAATTAATGTAAATAATATGGAACTGTAGCGCAAGTAACCCAGTCAGCCTTGGCAAAATTCATTTGTCATAATGTATTGTGTAAGGAACTCGGCCTAGTTTTAAATTAAACTTCATAGATTTGCCCCCTTTATTTGTTACACTTGGGCCATAAATTTCAATGAAACATGCACCTATGTAAGGGAACGTGAAGCCATTTCATAGACTGGAATTAAATTTTCATTATTTACTGTGCTTTTTCCTGCACAGGGCAATTAGTATCTTCACAAGGCTAAAAAAGCCAGTTTAAAGGAGCAGTGTGTGGGTGGAAAGGCCAGCGTGTACATATATACTGTATTGTGCTGTAGGTTGTTAGCGGGTGGCTTCTCTGTAGTCTTACACACAGATTCCTTACAAAAGTTAAATAATGTGTGAACCTACAAGACTTCTTCAGATCCAGAGAAGACATTTCATACAGTGGTAAAGGTTATGCACCACAGAGAAAAATATCATAATGTGCCGAGAATTATGTTTCCCACCAATATCTGCTGTAGAGGTTTAATTTCATGTATTTGTATGGTGAAAATATGAGATGTTCTTCAGCAAATATATATCTTCAAACAAAGTATGTAGCATTCCTATATATGGTTCATACATACATAGCTTGTACGGTGTTGTGTGTGTGTGTGTGGTGTGTATATATATATATATCTTAACCTAAACAATTGTCATCGTGGCTAACCGGGACATACCTCTAGCCTATAAATACAAAACCAAAAACAGCGAAATGAACTATTATGAAGTATATAACCCTGTATAAATACACAGGCACATATAAACGAAACAAAAAATGATGATAAAGATAAAATATCACAATAAGAGGTATTAATAGAAATTAAGTATAAATTTATTAAAGCATAATTGACGTTACAAATTGTGAGACTTACGGACAAAATATACAGGTGAGAAAAAGGTGTTGAATACAGCAAATCAAACTGTCAGATGTTTAAATGATGGACAGTGAAAGAAAGAACACAAATCTCCCTCTCTGAAACGGTATGTGTGCAGACATTAGTAATAGAACCAAGTCTGGTCATACGCTTGCCCCAGTAAAATGAATATGGGGCTGTCTTTTATCTCCCTCCCTGCCGGTATCCTGTGCTCTCTGACCATCATGTCACAAGGTAATGACCAGTATATTAGTGCTGGCATATTGTAAAACTCTAGCCTGCTCTTTTTTGTTATTCACTGTGATCTTTTCATACATATTCATTTTACTGGGGGCAAGCGTTTATACCTCTTATTGTGATATTTTATCTTTATCATCATTTTTTGTTTCGTTTATATGTGCCCGTGTATGTATACAGGGTTATATACTTCATAATAGTTCATTTCGCTGTTTTCGGTTTTGTATATATATATATATATATATATATATATATATATATATATATATATATATACATACCAAAAGTTTGGACACACCTTCTCATTCAAAGATTTTTCTGTATTTTCATGACTATGAAAATTGTAGAATCACACTGAAGGCATCAAAACTATGAATTGACACATGTGGAATTATACATTACACTTTACAAAAAAGTGTGAAACAACTGAAAATATGTCTTATATTCTAGGTTCTTCAAAGTAGCCACCTTTTGCTTTGATTACTGCTTTTCACACAGAAAAGGTGAACGGATGGACTCTACATGCCTGGTTCCCACCGTGAAGCATGGAGGAGGTGGTGTGATGGTGTGGGGGTGCTTTGCTGGTGACACTGTTGGGGATTTATTCAAAATTGAGGCGGTGAGCGGTCCAGCTCACCCCAAACTATTTCGATTGGGTTCAGGTCTGGTGACTGTGGAGGCCAGGTCATCTGGCGTAGCACCCCATCACTCTCCTTCTTGGTCAAATAGCTCTTACACAGTCTGGAGGTGTGTTTGGGGTCATTGTCTTTTGAAAAATAAATGATGGTCCAACTAAACACAAACCGGATGGAATAGCATGCTGCTGCAAGATGCTGTAGTAGCCATTCTAGTTCAGTATGCCTTCAATTTTGAATAAATCCCCACAGTGTCACCAGCAAAGCACCCCACACCATCACACCTCCTCCTCCATGCTTCACGGTGGGAACCAGGCATGTAGAGTCCATCCGTTCACCTTTTCTGCATGTAAAGCAGTAATCAAAGCAAAAGGTGGCTACTTTGAAGAACCTAGAATATAAAACATATTTTCAGTTGTTTCACACTTTTTTGTAAAGTGTAATGTATAATTCCACATGTGTTAATTCATAGTTTTGATGCCTTCAGTGTGATTGTACAATTTTCATAGCCATGAAAATATAGCAAAATCTTTGAATGAGAAGGTGTGTCCAAACTTTTGGTCTGTACTGTATATATATATATATATATATTATATATATATATATATATATATACACACATATATATGTATATATATATATATATACATATATATATGTGTATATATATATATATATATATATATATATATATACATATAGTAACGTTCCACACTGTCTGTTGACGGGGATTACTCGTTTTACTGGTCTTGAAGGTAAACACTGGCACACTCAGGGTTAAAACAACAGTCCATTTGGTTTATTTACAGCAGCCATTACACCAAAATATAGTCTCTTCCTGACCCCGGATAGTATTATTGTTCTTATTATTATTTATTTATATAGCGCCATTAATTCCATGGTGCTGTACATGAGAGGGGTTACATACAAAGTTATAGATATCGTTTACAGTAAACAAATTTACAATGACAGACTGGTACAGAGGGGAGAGGACCCTGTGCTTGCGGACTTACATTCTACGGGATAATGGGGGAGAAACAGAAGGTCGGGGGTGCGGCAGCTCTGGTGGTGGCGAGGCGGCAGCTCTAGTGGTGGCAGCAGCTCTGGTAGTGGTGGCGGCGAGGCGGCAGCTCTGGTGGTGGCAGCGAGGCGGCAGCTTGGGTGGTGGCGGCGAGGCGGAAGCTCGGGTTGTGGCGGCGAGGCAGAATGGTTATTGCAGGCTGTAGGCTTTCCTGAAGAGATGGGTTTTCAGGTTCCGTTTGAAGGATCCAAGGGTGGTGGATAATCGTACATGTTGAGGCGTGGAATTCCAGAGGATGGGGGATATTCGGGAGAAATCTTGGAGGCGGTTGTGTGAGGAACGAATAAGTGGAGGATAGTAGGAGGTCTTGGGAGGATCGAAGAATACGTGAAGGAAGATATTGGGAGATTAGTTCAGAGATATAGGGAGGAGACAGGTTGTGGACGGCTTTGTAAGTCAGTGTTAGTAGTTTGAACTGGATTCGTTGGGGAATTGGGAGCCAGTGGAGGGATTTGCAGAGGGGAGAAGCAGGGGAGTAGCGAGGGGAGAGGAGGATTAGTCGGGCAGCAGAGTTGAGGACAGACTGGAGTGGTGCAAGAGAGTTGACGGGGAGGCCACAGAGGAGGATGTTGCAGTAATCGAGGTGGGAGATGATGAGGGCATGCACAAGAGTTTTAGTAGATTGAGGGCTGAGGAAGGGACGGATTCTGGAAATGTTTTTAAGTTGGAGGCGACAGGAGGTGGAAAGAGTTTGGATGTGTGATTTGAAGGACAGGGCAGAGTCGAGAGTTACTCCGAGGCAGCGGATTTCGGGTGCAGGAGAGATCCTGATGCCATTTACCATAATAGATAGATCGGGTAGGGAAGATACATGAGATGGAGGAAAGATGATGAGTTCGGTTTTGTCAACATTGAGTTTTAGGAAGCGAGAGGTGAAGAAGGAGGATATGGCTGATAGACACTCCGGGATTCCGGACAGCAGAGAGGTGACATCTGGGCCAGAGAGGTAGATCTGAGTGTCGTCCGCATACATGTGGTACTGGAAGCCATGGGACTTTGAGTTGTCCTAGGCCAAGGGTATAGATGGAAAAAAGTAGGGGCCCCAGGACAGAGCCTTGAGGGACTCCAACAGAGAGAGGGCGGGATGAGGAGGTAGTGTGGGAGTGGGAGACGCTAAACGTGCGGTCGGAAAGGTAAGAGGCTATCCAGGACAGGGCAAGGTCTTTGATGCCAAGGGAAGAAAGAATCTGTAGCAGTAGGCAGTGGTCGACTGTGTCAAAGGCAGAGGACAGATCAAGGAGGAGGAGGATGGAGAACTGTCTGTTAGCTTTAGCTGTGAGTAAGTCATTAGTAATTTTGGTCAGGGCAGTTTCAGTGGAGTGATGGGGGCGGAAGCCAGATTGGAGGCTGTCAAGGAGAGAGTTAGATGAGAGGTGGGAGGAAAGTTGAGCGTGGACATGCTGCTCAAGGAGTTTGGAAGCAAACGGGAGCAATGATATTGGGCGATAGCTGGGCATAGCAGTTGGGTCAAGGTTTGTTTTTTTGAGGATGGGTGTGATGGTGGCATGTTTGAAGGCAGAGGGAAAGGTACCAGAAGATAGCGATAGGTTGAAGAGATGGGTTAGGGCTGGGATGAGCGTGTTAGTGAGGTTGGGGAGCAGGTGGGAAGGGATGGGGTCAAGTGCACAGGTGGTGAGGTGTGATTTGGAAAGGAGATGAGTAAGCTCTCCTTCAGTGATGTTGGAGAGGGAGGTTAGTAGGGAAGGACAGAGGTCTGGTATATGGAGTGGTTGGGGTGGTGGAACAGTAAAGGTTTGCCTTGTTTGGTCGATCTTATTTTTGAAGTAGGTGGCAAAGTCCTCGGCAGAGATGAGGAGAGTTGGAGGTGGCAGTGGTGGGCGGAGGAGAGAGTTGAATGTGCTGAACAGTTGTTTTGGGTTGTAGGATAATGAAGATACAAGGTTTGTGAAATAGGTCTGTTTAGCAGAGGTGAGGGCTATTTTGAAGGCAAGTGTAGCTTGTTTGAAAGCAGTGAAGTCGTCTGGCAGGCGTGTTTTTTTCCAATGCCGCTCCGCGACCCTGGATGATTGTCGAAGTTTTTTGGTGAGATTGTTGTGCCAGGGTTGCCTATTGATTCGTCGCACTTTGCCGTGCGTGAGAGGGGCGACTGAGTCTATGGCAGATGTGAGGGTGGTGTTATAGAAAGTGGTGGCGCTGTCTGTGTCGTGGAGTGAAGATATGGAGGACAGAGGTAGGAGAGAGTCTGAGAGTCTGTGAATGTCTAGGTGTGCGAGGTTTCTGCGAGGATGAGCCAGTGGCTGGACATAGGGGGCAGGTGAAGAGGACAGGGATGAGAAGGTGAGTAGGTGGTGGTCTGATAGGGGAAGGGGAGAGATTGTGAGATTAGATAGGGAACAGAGGCGGGTGAAGATGAGGTCTAATGTATGTCCGTCTGTGTGGGTGGCTGTGGAGGACCACTGAGTAAGTCCAAAGGATGAAGTAAGTGACAGGAGCTTGGAGGCTGCTGGCTGGCGGGTGTCAATAGGGATGTTAAAGTCACCCATGATAATGGTGGGGATGTCAGCAGAGAGAAAGTGAAGAAGCCAGCTGGAGAATTGGTCAATGAAGGCAGTGGCTGAGCCCGGTGGTCGGTATATGACTGCCATTTGGAGATTAGAGGGAGAGTAGATACGGACCGAGTGGACCTCAAAGGAAGGGAGGATGAGGGAGGATGGGGTTTGGATACGGTTGAAGGAGCAGTTATTAGAAAGAAGGAAACCCACGCCTCCACCATGTCTGTTGCCAGAGCGAGGAGTGTGGGTGAAGTGGAGGCCGCCGTAACTCAGTGCAGCAGGGGAGGCCGTGTCAGCGGGCGCCAGCCAGGTCTCAGTGAGGGCTAGGAAGGAGAGGTTGCGGGAGGTAAAGAGATCGTGGATCACGTGGAGCTTGTTGCAGACGGAGCGGGCGTTCCAGAGTGCTCCAGAGAGAGAAAGCTGGGGGGTAGGGTTTAGTGGCACAGGTACCACACGGATCCCTGTCCGTTACCTGTTGGTGTTGACCACACAGGTTCCCGGAGACCTCTTAGCTTCAGAGGCATCCAGTAAACATCAAAACAGTCTCTTTCTCACCAATACTTCTCATGGCATGAACACAGTCTTCCTGACCCCGGTCAGCATACCACAGACTCCTGTCACCTGTTGGCCACGCAGGTTCCCGGACCCCTCTTAACCTCAGAGGTATGCAATAAACATTTCTCACTTCTCTCTGACCCCAGTCAGTGTCACTCACAGTTTTCAAGACCGTCCACTCCACTGGCTCAGACTCGCCAGCACTGATTCCCTAGTCTGTGCGACGTCCAGCCTGGACATCATGGGAGCTTGTTCAGACTGACAGACTCCCAACACACTCAGTCTCTCTATCTCCATGTGCCAACTCCTTCCTTACATACCTGTAACCACTCCCACAGGTGAGGTATGGATCACATGGTCTGGTCACATGGTCATGACCTCACTTCAGGTCCTTAAAACTCACAACCACTAGTGGGCGGTGTATGTCCGGTTAGCCAGTTCCACCCAGCTCTCGACTAACCCTGTAAGCCACCCTAGTAAAGTAAACACAACTCTTATGGGACTACAAGTCCCAGAACAACATTACTGGCTTACAGCGCAGAGGACCTCTGCGACACATACCTGCCAGTCACAACAATGCAGGGGACTGTTTTACCATCCAAATCACGCCTCCTTGTATATCTTGAGGAGCACATACAGCGCCCCCTAGCTGCAGCATGGGTCACTACCTCACAATATATATAAAATTCTCACCCCCCCAATGGGGGTGTTTTTTTTTTCTTTTTGTCCTTCCTCATTCTCGGGTTCTCTACCAGAGGCCTGGGAGTTTGAGGGTTCTACGCAGGATCTTAGCTGTTCCCAGCATTGCACTTTTCTGGACAGAAAGCTCAAATGTTTCTCCCAGGATCTTTTGTAGCCATTTTTCCAGCTTAGGGTTCACTGCTCCAAGTGCTCCTATCACCACTGGAATCACTGTTGCCTTCACCTTCCACATCTTCTCCAGTTCTCCTTTGAGGCCCTGGTATTTCTCCAGTTTCTCATATTCCTTCTTTCTGATGTTGCTATCGCTTGGCACTGCCACATCTATTATCATTGCTGTCTTTTGATCCTTCTCTTATATCACAATGTCTGGTTGGTTAGCCAACACCTGCTTATCAGTTTGGATCTTAAAGTCCCACAGCATTCTTTCCCTTTCATTCTCCACCACTTTGTCTGGGGTCTCCCACCTGGACTTAGGAGGACTTAGCCCATATGCTGTGTAGATGTTCCTGTATACAATTCCCGCTACTTGGATGTGGCGTTCGGTGTACGCTGTTCCTGCTTGCATTTTGCATCCTACCACAAAGTGTTGGACTGTTTCTGAGGTTTCTTAGCATAGTCCGCACCTTGGGTCTTGTCTTGTGTGGTAGATTCCTGCTTCTATGTATCTGGTACTTAGTGCTTGTTCTTGTGCCGCTATGATTAGTGCCTCGGTGCTATCTTGGAGTCCAGCTTTCTCCAGCCATTGGTAGGATTTCTCCATGTCAGCCACTTCCATTATCTGTCGATGGTACATCCCATGCTGCCGCTCTTGTCTATTGTATCCCAATGCAATATTCATTCTGCACATTCTATACATACTGGACAACTGTGCCCACTTTTATGTTTTTCAGATGTCTCAGTGGCACTCACCATAGGTCATTTAGTGTTCCTTATTGAACCACACCGGTACAAGACTACCATGCTTGGAAGACATGCTACACGGCGTGAAATTGCCATGGCTTATTTTTTCTCCGTCTCCTCGTACCATATGGATCAGTAAAGGACACTGAATTATCAATGATGGGTGGATTGGAGCTGTTCTCTTTTCAAGAAAGACTACTATGACTGAAAGTGCCAATTCCAGTTTCCTTTGCCAAATTGAATAAAATCTCTTATTATGATTACGGAAAGCTCAACAGGCAATTCACGTGACAACTTTTATGTGGCCACAAAGTATAGTTCTCTCCTGACAGATCATGTTTGCTTTTTTTTTACTCACGGTTAGATTACTCCCCAAACATTGGAGTTTGTTGATCCAAGAGGAAAGAAAGATAAAGAAAGACACATCTGTATGCACAGTAATTAGGATTACCCCCATTATTTTGTATCCCCTTTACCTGTGTGAATGTTAGTGTAGTGTAACTGTATTACCTCAATCACTGGTTGCCATCTTCCCTTGTTCCCAGCGCTGTCCCAGTCCTTTTCTCCGTCACATGATGGCTCTTCTGTTTCAACGAACCACACTACTCTCTATGTATGAACCAGAAGTTGATTTTATAATATAAGTCTATGGAGTCTCTTTCTGGTACTCTATAGGCTTATATTGTAAAAGTGACATCCGGCTCACACATAGAGCACAATGTGGTCCCGTGAGTCGGAAGAGCCGTCACGTGATAGAGAAGAGGACTGGAGCGGTGTTGAAAACAGGGGAAGATGGCAACCAGTGATTATATTAATACAGTTACACTGCACTAACCTTCACATGCGTTAAGGGAATAAAAGAAATAACGGGAGTACTGCTTTAACGTCATGTAAGCAAATAGCAGAAGTACTGCAAAATTTAAACAGTAACTCATGATCTGTACCGACCTATATCTTGAGATTTCGTCCCTGAATCTCAGCATAATCCACTTATATTCATGCATAGAATAATCACACAGACATGAGGGGAATTTAATTTCTGAGTTTACAAAAATTAGGTAGTTTATGAACAAATTAACAAGAATGAAGAAAGGATAGAATTTAAAAATTTACTTTTCATAATTTCTTTAAAAAATCTCTATATTTAAAAGACAAAGTAGCCTTAATCCAGAGGTGATAAGTTATCCACAAAAATTAGTTAACAACAGATACCCCGTACCAATGGCACAATTGAGTGTATATTGTGTTGCTATCGATCCCTAAAGTGATATAGCTACCTGGCAGTGGAGGTTGGCACCCTATTTATAAACGCAGATGGCGCCCCCGCTCAACGTCGATTGGCCCTCTCTGGTCTGGTAGATCCCCGATCTAATATGAAAGCAGTAAACAGAACCAAATTAAACTAATCCAGAACCAGATGCTATAGGGACTTCAAATACCAAAGTCAGCCAGCCAGAGTAGTATCCAAAAATATATCTAAAAATCACCCGCTGTACGTGGTTAATGGGTCAAAGACATCGAAGATAGAATATATGAAAATGCACTTAGGTTTCGCCTCCAAAAGTAATGGCTGCGGCTTATGGCTATCAGAGCCAATAAAGCAGATAAATTGTGTGTGCCCAAAAAGAAGATAAATGATGAAATTAGCTCTCCCTATTGTCCCTATAGTGAAAGCCTTACCTGACAGTGGGGGTTGGCACCGCAAGATGTATGCAGGGTATGTCATCAATTAGCCAATACCTAGAATTGACAGCAGTTTATAGGGCACAACAAAAAGACCATGCACACCATGGGGCTTCTTGAAGACATGCACTTATCTGCATCTTGTGCTAAGTAGCTTCAACGCGTTTCCCCTCCGTCATCTGGAGACTCCAGGTAAAAAACTGACATCTAATCCGTGTGTCATCCATGATACACTGTGGTCTGATTGAACTTTAAACATTCTGCAAAAATATAAAAAAAAATCCTAAATTTAATGTTCTATTGAATCTGTAATACGAGGAGACTTTTTACGTGGCTCGATGGTGTGTAAGTGGTTAAGGATATTTGTTTCTATATATTTTTTGTACCATTCCTGTCAGCAAATCTAAAGCATTGCGTTCTATCTCCGCTTGCTCCTACTGCCCTTTGACTTCGAAACACAGAAGAGCATTGTAAATTTTTCATGAAGAGGTCTCAGTCCGTAAAATAGCAAACAGAAATAATGTTTTAAACGCAATCATTGTCAAGCCTGAACAATGTAATTTATCAAGAGAGCGTTTTTGTACTATATAATAAGTTTCATATATTAATACAATTTTTCATCCTATGTCAGGCGTCTGATTTATGAATAGCCCATGATCTAAGGTGATCACTGAATTATAATTCAAGCTATAAGAAGCCTGGAACAAGACTCGGCAACTGCTCCCCTGCATTAGCGTACGTGCCACCGAGCCAATTTACTAAACATCCGTGGGCTAAATGATACTGTGTTTCTAATTCAGAGGAGGCACTTGTTAATTAGATAAATGTTAAAGCTCTCATTATTTTAAAATGATTTAAGAACGGTAAACATCTTCCAGCCTAAATTCAGATAGACCTAGCAGTGCTCCGGTTATGGTGTTATATTAAGAGTGTTCAAGATGGATAGCCCGCCCCAATATAAAGTAATTAGAACATGCTTTATGTACAAGAATTGTCTCCCTTCCGACACTTCATATATTAATATTTTAAATATTGCCACTAGTTCACACTTTCACTTATTAATTCAGTCTCTTTCAATTTGTGCTTATTCTGGTAAATCCAATCAACGATTAGAAGTATTTGTTGGGAGAAAACAGAGTGAAAGCTAAGGCTACAGGATGAAACTTAGGAGTGAAAGGTTGAAAGTGAAAACCTTAAATTAGACATCCTCCTGCAGAGAGAAGGCCTAAAAGGCCTGTGCAACATTTAAGGAAAGTCTGTTATATAGCAGAGCGAGTGTCTAGACCGTTTCAGAAGACTAAAACACCCCCTTAGAACATGCCCTTTTAAATGCAAAGGGTTAATGGACATGTACATCAAAATTATTCAGCCCTCATTGAACAAAGCTAATGAAACAAAAGCAATTTAAAAACCTCACCACTAGAGTTGAGCGAAACAGGTCGGTCAGATTCAAAAGTCGCCGACTTTCGCCAAAGTTGGGTTTCGTTGGCCGAAACACGACCATAGCGTGAGGTCGGCCATGCGGTCATCGAAACGAGTGCCAAAGTCGAGTTTCCCAGAATGCTTACAGGCGCCTTTTTTTAAACAATGAGCAAGGACGTACACTGTGGGCAACGAGATGACATGGGCAGCGTCCACCACCATCTTAGAGAAGGGCATCGCAGTGATTTACTTGCTTTGGGAGGCGTCATAGTGTCTATAAAAACCCTGACCGCCAACCTGCTCTACAAACGGCAGCGAGTCCCCGTGCCTTCCTCTATCATTACAGTCCTTCTCTGCACACGTGAAGCCATACAGATAAATTTCTTTGATAAAGGCCCTAACGGCCGAAACGTCAGAAATTAACTGTCTGTATGACTAATAGTGAATGCATAAATAAAATACGTTTCAAGAATTTTGAACGTCAGGTTACTCATGTGATATGCTTCGTTTCCTGACGTCAGTGGTGATCCTTTCCCATATTTTTACACAATTGTGCTGTACAGTTAGTGTGCAGTGACAGGGGAGGATTTTCTTGTGTGCAGCAGCGCTGGTTATTAGGCTGCCTGATAGCTGTATTTCTGTGTGTACACTGCTGTGCAGACTGCTTTTTACACAGCACTAATACTTTTATTCTTTTTTTCTGCCCAGTTACTGAGCGTTCATTTTTTCCCACACCGTATAGAGCTGTACGCTCCGCACACACTACCGTGTACCGGCTGGTCTTACGGACAAGTACACGCTGACTATCTGTGTGTGACTCCGGAAATATATACGGAGATTTACAATTTCCCCTACACTGTATACAGCTTTTTGCTTCTGATAAAGTACCCTTTTTCTACTTTTTGTATTCTGGTCAAATCCATACTGAGTGAGCATCTGTGTGTTACTCCGGAAATATATACAGAGATTTAAAATTACCCCAACACTGTATACAGCTGAACGCTACTGATACAGTACCATATATCTGCTGGTATTTTGGGTACATTTTCCCAAACATGAGAAAGTATGGTGGAAGAGGACGTGGGCGGGGGGCAGCTGTTATTCCCCATTGACTTGCATTGGGGTCGGGTTTCGTTTTTTTTGTCGACCTCCGACTTTTGCCGCCAGCTAGTCGGCCGATCTCGTTCGACTCGACTTTGCGAAAGTCAGGTGGTCCGAAACCCGACTTGACCCGAAAAAAGGCAAAGTCGCTCATCTCTACTCAGCACAACTAATATCACTTGTGTTTTCTCCAAATTCAACACAAAATGTCACTTTTAATGAGAATTTGTCATCACATTCATGCTGCCCGAATCACGCTGCGGTAAACTTACTTTGAAAAGTGGGCTGGGAACTTGGTGAATCCAAGGATGACTTTTTCCAGCCCTACCACAGTTGATTTACCATAAAAGTCTCTTCCTGTGTATGTTATAGGGAGCGTCGTCTGGAATTGGACGGATGCAGAAACTGCCTCGACTGAATTAGGAAAACTACCCTCTCAAACACACACATATTGATTAGCGACCATTCGCATTAAATATATTGATAGATTTCATCCCTTATACAGAACTCGGTTAATACTTAGGAGCACCCAGAGAAACGGTCAACTGACCCTTTCTGGGTCCTGAACTATCCACAACTTGGTAGGTACTGCATAAATTTGGTTCAAGAGTGATCAAAAGTCTAGCAAAGGTTCATTCCAGCCTGAAACCTGGTAAAAGTAAGAAGGATTGAAAGTAAAACCGAAGGAATTGTGCAGTCTCGTTAAAAACACTGATTAGCACTATTGATGACATGTGGCGAAAAAAGTCATCTTGGCTACACTCAAATCAAGAAGTGGCCAAAATATTAAATCTGAGCTTATTGAACTCAAGTGCACACTACTTATAAAAACAAAAAATGTACTCTGTTATGTAAGACCTATAAATAAACTACTGTGTTGGATTCAGTTTCTACTGGAATAAACCTAACTTCAGTCATGAACCCGAGATTTAAAGAGGAGAATAACAAATCAATAAATAATTTAATTGATGCCGGGAGACTTTTGCACCCTGCAGAGAGCACGATGATTCACTCAAGTAATGAAAATCAAGGAAACAAGCAATCCCGCTTTTTGTAGAAGTAGAAGCTAGGCATTTGTGGACATTGCCAACATGACAATGATACTCAACCACCTAATTGTTAGAGGTCCTGACAGATTCTGATGGCCCCATGGTTTGTCTGACCCTGAGTTCTTGAAGTGCAACCAAAACGTAAAAATTCGTGAAATTAGGAGGATATCCCGTTAGCTCATTGGCTAAGACCTTCAATGCAAAGTTACAAGTTGGTGATACCGGCGATGCAGACGGAGTCATAACTTCACTGAAACTCCAAGTTAATGACCAGCCATGAGAGGATGGATAGGGTGATGAGTAGCTGGTGCAAGTATATATAAATAATGCACTTGTAACCAATTGTGGGATTTTCAAGGCTCTGAGGGTATCCAGACAAATGCCACTTCACTTTAACTACTCCTGTCGGCGCAAATCAGGGCGGCCTCATCTTTCGGAGGGTTTATAGTTTTATATTCCTGGTAGACAACCATACCAGATCGTTCACATTAAGATCTGGACCAGAAACTCTCCTCCTATCAGCCATACGTTTATAACGGTTCCCCATAGCACTCAGATTATTCAATACACCTCTCCACACTGAAGCAAGTGACGACGAGAAACGCTCCTCCTCAGGAACCCCAGAAGGGACCCCCCCATTGAATGTACAAAACTGGGGATGAAAACCATATGCCCCAAAAAACGGGGACTTACCAGTGGACTCGCTCCGCCTGTTGTTAAGAGCGAACTCTGCCAGAGGCAAGAAAGAAGACCAGTCCTCCTGGTTCTCTGAGACAAACACGAAGATAAGTCTCTAGGCTTTGATTCAGACGCTCTGTCTGACCATTGGTCTGCGGATGAAAAGCCGAGGAAAATGACAATTGCATCCCCCGACGTAAACAAAATGCCCTCCAAAACTTGGACACAAACTGAGACCCCCTATCTGACACCACATCAGAAGGCAACCATGAAGTCTCACAATCTCCCCAATGAACACCTGCGCCAGAGTTTTAGCATTAGGGAGGGCAGGAAGAGCAATGAAATGTGCCATCTTACTGAACCTGTCAACAACCACCAGTATGACAGTCTTCCCTGACGACTGAGGAAGGTCCGTGATGAAGTCCATAGACAAATGAGTCCATGGACGCTCCGGAAGTTTCAAGGGTAAGAGGGTCCCAGACGGACGGGTATGTGGGGTCTTAGAGCGAGCACAAACCCCACAGGACGCGACAAAAGTTTAAAACATCTTTATTAACGTTAGGCCACCAAAACCGGCGAGAAAGGAGATCTAAAGTAGCCTTACTCCCTGGATGTCCTGCTAAAGCAGAATTATGATGTGCCTCAATAACCTTTTGTCTCAACTGATTTGGGACAAACAGTCTCCCTGGAGGTCCTGCAGGGGCGTCCCCTGAGCCTCTAACACCTCCTCCTCAAGCTCAGAACATACAGCCGACACTACCACCCCCTCCTGAAGGATAGGAATCGGGTCATCCATTTTCCCGGCCCCTGGGAAACTGCGAGACAAGGCATCCGCCTTAACATTTTAGATCCAGGGCGATAAGTGACAACAAAATTAACCTGGTAAAAAACAACGACCATCGAGCTTGTCTGGAATTCAGACGCTTAGCAGATTCCAAATACAGCAGGTTCTTGTGATCAGTAATGACGGTGACCGGGTGGACTGCCCCTCCAAAAAGTGACGCCATTCTTCAAAAGCCAACTTAATGGCCAAAAGTTCCTATTGCCGATATCATAATTCCTTTCGGCGGACGACAATTTTTTAGAAAAGAAAGCGCACGGATGCACATTTACCAGGGGACGGACCCTGGGACAATATTGCACCCACCCTACGTCAGACGCGTCCACCTCACAACGAACGGCTGTGATGCATCTGGTTGAATGAGAACGGGTGCCGAAGCAAAACATTTTTTCAAAGAGGAAAAAGCTTGGCAAGCTTTGTCCGACCATTTAGAAAAATCCGTCCCTTTTCTTGTCATGTCAGTGAGAGGTTTGACAACAGATGAGAAATTACAAATAAATTTCCGGTAGTAGTTAGCAAACCCCAGAAAACGCTGCAGAGCCTTAAGATCCTCTGGCTGATCCCATTCAAGCACTGCTCTCACCTTTTCAGGGTCCATACGGAAACCGGAGGCTGACACCAAGAAACCCAAAAACTGAAGTTCCTGTACGGCGAATACACACTTTTCCAGTTTGGCGTATAGTTTATTGTCTCGCAAGATCTGCAACACCTGTCTCACATGCTCCTGGTGAGACACAAGATCTGGTGAGTAAATTAAAATGTCATCCAAATATACGACCACAAACAGCCCCACCAGATGACGAAAAATGTCATTAACAAAATGTTGGAACACTGCTGGTGCAGTAGTCAGACCAAAAGGCATGACAAGGTTCTCATAATGTCCCCCGGCGTGTTAAACGCCGTTTTCCACTCATCCCCCTCTTTTATCCTAATCAGATTATACGCCCCCCTGAGATCCAATTTAGAGAACCATTTGGCGCCAACAATTTGATTGAAGAGATCAGGAATCAGAGGGAGTGGATACGGATCTCGAACAGTAATCCGATTAAGTTCGCGGAAATCCAAGCAAGGGCGTAGGCCTCCATCTTTTTTCTTCACAAAGAAGAACCCCGCGGCCACTGGGGAAGATGAAGGTCTAATATGCCCTTTGGCCAGACTTTCCGAAATATAATCTTTCATAGCCTGCCTCTCAGGACCAGAAAGGTTATATAACCTAGCTTTAGGTAACTTAGCATCAGGAAGTAAATTAATAGAGCAGTCATACACGCGATGAGGAGGCAACTTCTGACACCCCTCCTCAGAGAACACATCCCAAAGTCCTCCAAAAAAGGAGGCAAAGTACTAGGCACGACCGCACTGATGACTGTGTTCATGCAGTTACTTTTGCAAAAACTCCCCCCATTGGCTTATATCTCTGGACTGCCAATTAATCACAGGGTTATGTTTAAACCAACCAAGGAAGTCCCAACACAATAGGAGTAGGTAGACCCTCCAACACATAACAAGATAATAGTTCCCTATGTATTGCCCCTACCCGAAGGTCAATGTTATGAACCTCATGAACAAAGCTACCTTGGCGAGAGGCCTGGCGTCAATGGAGAATATAGGGATCGGTTTGACCAATACACTCAGATGCATACCTTGAGCTGAGCAAACTGAGCGTCAACCAGATTAGCCCCGGACCCACTATCAAGAAGAACAGAAAATCTCTCCACTCTCGTACCAACCACCACCTCCACTGGTACAAGGAACTGAGAAGAACTAGCGGACGAAATACATACTCCCAGGTTGTCGTCCACCACACAACCTGGGATTAACAGTTTTCCGGCGACTTTTTGCTCAACAAGGCACGGGATGGACATCCCCCAACAAAATGTCCCTCTTTCCCGCAGAAGAAACACCTTCTAGTCCTGCGGCGTACCGCCAATCCCCTCCTACGAAATGATGTCCCTCCCAACTGCATAGGCTCCTCCGAACAGACAAGGGGAACCTCAACATAAGGGACTTTAGTAGTAGGTGGAGTAACAACAGGGGGCGGAGTTACCTCGCACCTCTCCCGGAGCCGTCTATCAGTACGGATAGCTAGGGCCATAGCAGCCTCCAGTGATGGAGGAGAATCATACTGAGCCAAAACGTCCTTTAATTTGTCAGAAAGCCATGACAAAACTGGCTTCTAAGAGCTGGGTCATTCCACTGAGTATCTGTGGCCCATCTACGGAACTCAGAAGCAAATTCCTCCGCCGGACGATCTCCCTGCTGTATCTTACGTAATTTTGTCTCAGCAAGAGAGACCCGATCTGGGTCATCATATACCAAACCCAGGGCAGTAAAAAATCGATCTACTGACTGTAGAGCCGGGGATCCCGGAGGAAGGGAGAAGGCCCAGGATTGAGGGTCCCCTTGTAGGAGCGAGATAACAATTCCCACTCTCTGCTCTTCACTCCCTGATGATCGAGGCCGAAGCCGAAAATACAATTTACATGCTTCCCTGAAGGTAAAAAATTTGTCTCGCCCACCAGTGAACCTGTCCGGGAGAGCTACTTTAGGTTCAAATCTGGTTTGCTCCGAGGGAGACAAAACTTTGGACTTAAAGTCCGTCAGCTCCATGGATAATCCCTGCAACTGCAGAGCCAGCTGGGCTACTGGATCCATGGCAACTGGGAATAATTTTATGGGCCAGTGAAAATGTCACGCGGTCTTATGATATGTGTACGATGTCAGTAAACTATTCTTAAAAGAACAACACTCTATACAACATATAGATTAGCAACATCAGCATGTAAATATAGAATAGATTTACCTGACACGATATCCGTTGAACTCAGGGTTAATCTTGAGGACTTGATACACTGTCACAGGAAAGAGGAGGACCGGGGGTCTAACCTGACCCTAAACTGGGGTCCTAACTAATCCCTCACCTTGGAGGTACTGATAATGGTTCAGAGGTCCAAGTCTCCAGCCTAACCTGTCTCCTATCAGTCCCTGAACCCTGTAATCAGTCCTAAGAAGGATACTGATTACCACCAAAGGAATATGGGCTGATCTCTGCTAAATACACAGATTAGACATATTAGACAGACTGGAGAAAACACAGACTTGCATACACACTCAAACACAAGAAGGAACATAAATGATCTGGGATATTAAAACTCTAAGCAAGGTGAGCTTAAAACAACTAAGGAGCTCTTTAACTTAAGTCTATACAGATACAATCCTATCTGTGGTCTGCATGAAGAATTTCACTGGCAACTCCCAACACAGACAACCAGAGATTTAAAGGAAACCAATCAACAAATAATTAATTGCAGCCGGGAGAGAAACTGCACCCAGTCCCAGAACTGAGCACAGACAGAATTAACTCCCTAACTGCCAAACACAAAGAAACAGCAACTCAGCTGTGAGAAGTCAGAATGTGCAACCGCGACGATCTTCGTGGCAATGCACACATGACAGTATGTATATAGGGAGAGACATGTCAGTCTGGGGAATTGGAGCAAGGAGAAGCCAGCCAGGGAACTGCCTCCGACTGCAGCTTTTCAGGGTAAAACGTACCTGTCTGCAATCACACAGCCAGTATCTGATTCATGCTGCCCATGGTTCCCTTTAATGACTATTATTGTCTCAGAAATATTCAGTCCCTTCATGACAAGAATCTTTAATACTTAGTAGAGCACCCAGATGCAAAGTCAAACTCCACTTTCTGGCAGTATTCCTGATGAATCTTAGTCCACAACTTATGGGTATTGACCTTTAGTTCACTAATATTCTTGGGTTGTCAAGAGAGTGATCTAAAAAGTTTAGCAAAGAGATCATTGCCTGCACAAATAAGAAAAAGGATACAAAAGTACAGCAAAGGCATTGAATGTAGAAATGCGGTTGAAGCATATTTTGCAAGTTCAAAGTTAAAGAACACTGGATACACTATCTGGATGTAGCAGTGTGGCTGAAAATATAGGTCATCCTTGGCTACCTCCAGATTCCTTAGGAGGAAGGTGGGCCAAAATATTCTAAACTCTGAAGCTTCCATGCCTGAACTCCAAGGTGCACACCTCTACTTATCCAAAAACAGAAAAATAGATACTCTGTTATGCTCAAAGCCATATAAATAAACTACTGAAATTTTGGGATTCAGTTCTTTGGAGCGATGGAATAAAACTAACTTTTCAGTCTTATGAATCAGTAATATTTCCGAAAGAGGAAGAATGAAGCCTAAACTGCCCACAATGAAGCATGGCAATGGTTCATTGATGCTCTGAGACTGTTTTGCTTCCTCTGCAGAGAGCACGATGGATTCACTCAAGTATGAGGAAATCCAAGGATAAAAAAGATCCTGCTTTTTGTAAGGAACAGGAAGCCTAGGCATTGTTGGACATTCCAACAGGACAATGATACTCAAAGTCCACCTAGAATTGGTTTTAGAAGTCCTGAAAGATTCTTGTATGGCCCTCATGGTCGTTTGTCTTGACCCTCATAGAAAGTCTTTCATGCAACTTAAAAAACTAAACTAAAAATATTCGTGAAATTGAGGATATTGCCCGTTAGTCATGGGCTAAGATTCTTATGAATGCTGTTACAAGTTGGTGATACATCACGTATGCAGCAGGTCATAACCACTGAAGGTGATCTGCCAAGTTATAAAGACGCTAGCCATGAAAGGATTGGATAGTTCTGAGACTGCAGTAGTCGGTGCAAGTGTATATAAAATAATAGCAGCTGTACACCAATCTGGTGTCGGCACTGGCGCTCTCAGGGCTCCTTTGACATATCAGACAATCAGTGGCCACTTCACTCTACCCTCTTTCGGGCAAATCAGTCAGCTCTCATCTATTCTGGATGTTTGATACGTCTAAAGAAGGGGAGAGGGAATCTGTTATGTCGCAAGAGCCTTGTAGCCAATCAATGTAACATGAGCCCCGGGAAAGCCAGTGTCAACACACCCAACCTGGGCACAGGACCAGCAACGGAGGTGAGTGTAGCTGCTATACATAGTGATTAAGGAGGGGTCTTCTAAGTAGTCAACAACCCTTTTAAGATCTGACTGACCTAAATAGTTTCTTAATGAGACACCAACACAACTTATAAAACCCAACAATTCTATTGATGTGGGCACAATGCATACCCCACACCTTGTGATGTTACACAATATAATGAAGTAAGAGTGAGTCATATATAAGCATTTTACATCTGATATGTATTATATGTATATAACAATGACTCCATGTCATGCTTACCTCATATCTTGGATTTTTTGTAAATCGTACTACTTTTAGTCTATGGCAAATTGTATACACTGTAATAAATAGCTGGTTCATGCGCATCCTGATCTGCTAATCTTGTATAGGAAATACTCATTCCAGGCACAGCCATTACTTGCATGCTTTTACCCTATTTAATAAGTAGATAACGCAGGCGGGGGGGTTTTTTATTGCACTGTATGCACGGTATGAAGTGTGCTGCATAATAAAATAAAAGCAATATTGTGCTTATTTCAGGGGGACCCATCACAGCGGTGTTCTGGCATCATAACTTATATGGTTTGTCTGTGCATTAACCTCTTTAAGTTATGACCGAAATAACAAGCTACAATATTGCGGTTGTGAATTGTAATGTGGTTACAGTCATAGCCGCGCGTATTCTGTGTCCTAGCCTTTCAGCCACGGATGCTCGCCGGCATCTCCTCCATTCCGCTATATGGTTTACTTCACAAATCCAGTCCCAGATCCTATTTGCCTAATGATTGTTTACAATGAAAGGTTTTAGAAGACGGTTATAAATTAGCGATCAGATTTACTGTGAAACACACAAGTCAAGAGAAGCGAAGTTTAGCACACAGAGCGGACTCCAGTATGAATTTTCATAGTTCTCCTGTCACTGTAGAATTATTGTAGCAAATAAATTCTAGAAATTTTATTTTACAATCGAATTCAACAAAATCATTTTCTCAGTTGTCTGGTAACTCCATTGATTGCATTCCTCGATTGATGTCTGTTCAGCGCCGTTATCTCACTGTTATCAGCAGCGCTCTACAGACTTCAATTACACCTGCACTTGCTGCACTTTTAGCCCCGTATACCTACGAGAGTCAAGTTTGTTTTCTCTATGACCTAATATCAGTTTTCCAGATCGGAGTGCTTTCTACCCTACATGGCAGTGCAATTAGATTAGTAGCCCTGGAGTTGCGGACAGTATAGAGTAACCTCCGTTGTATTGGTGGCTGAAGGCAGCCAGAATACTAGGTTTTACAATTGTATCTGTGCTGAATTCAAGACTTTATAATAAAGTGAAGATAAGTGGAGATTTGCGGTACTTTACAGGGGTTGTCCCATGTTAAATGAAGAGACTCCAGCTCCGCAAACTGTGATTCTTTATTCACATAAGCAATTCGGAGGACGTACACAGTCAGCGATACAAATTCACATGACCCGCATCAATCGTGATTAAGGGTGCACAAACACCTGAAACTCGTTGATGCGGGTCATGTGAATTTGTATTGCTGACCATGTATGTCCTCCAAATTGCTTATGTGAATATAGAATCATAGTTCGTGGACCTGGAGTCTCTTCATTTTGCATTTCCCATGCCTTGACAAGACGCTTCCAGGCTCTGAACGCACTGATGTAATCACGCTTAGCTGGATTTTATTTTATCTTTCTGTTGTCCCATGTTTTCAGGCAATAGATTCCTGATCTCCAACCTCCAGGCTTCTTGCTTACTGGGTGGGGTGATATGCTACTGATTGATTGACAGTGCAGACCAGTGGCGTTGTCATGCCGATAGCCCGAACTGTGTTCTCTCCGATACTGAAAATGAAAAGATCTATGCTTGTGCAGGATTGGAAGAGCCCAGCGGCACTGAAGCTGACTGGATCAAGCATTACGGGCAGCTTCAGAGCAGCACTTGCAAGCTCTGTTGTAAAAATTGTGTAGTCACTGTATCGCTAGACCAGCCACCAGTGATACACTCCAGCAGTGGCTATTAACCTTGGCAATAAAAAAAGACAATAAACTGAAAAATCCTTATAATCACTTTGCAAATTTAACCATTTAATATATTGGGACTTCCCCTTTAGCTCCTTTTCGACATCGGACGTAGTAATACGTCCCTGTGCGCTGGGCGTTATTCACCAGGGACGGATTATTACGTCCCGGCGATTTTGCGCGCACACAGACTGTACGCACACCATCGCCGCCGGGTGTCAGCTGTCAGAATCACTAAGTGCCAGGAACAGTCACACACCACTCCAGGCACTTTAACCCCCCCAAATGCTGCGATCGAACGCAATTGCAGCATTCCAGGAGCCGGTAGAGAGATGACAGCCCCTCTGCCCTTGGATCGGATACCCCGTGGCTTGACGCGGGGTCCCGATCGTCGCCATGGGGACCCGATGTCGTCATGACATCCGGGTCACCAGAGCTAGGAAAGTCGCTGATCATGCGCGGTGCATGATCAGCAGCTTTCTCTGTCAGTACAGAGCTGACAGTTTGAATAGCATGGCGACACTGCTGCATTCTCCTACTATACAAGCGATCTGCCTGCAAAAAATGACAGTCTCATAGTGGGAAGAAGTAAAAAAGTTAAAAAAAAATGTTATTTTAAACAATTGTAAAAACTAAAAAAAAAATTAATGAAAAAATCAAAAGATATTGTACCCATAAATAAATATTTGTATGAAAAAATAAACAAAAAAAGTACACATACTTGGTATTGCCGCATCCAGAACGACCTGACCTATAAAACTGTTCCGCTAGTCAACCCCTTTAATGAACACCATAAAAAAATAAAAAAACGAGGCAGAAAACAATGCGTTATCATCATACCGCCGAACAAAAAGAGGAATAAAACAAAGGTCATAAATAAACATGGCACCGCTGAAAAAGTCATCTTATCCCATAAAAAAACAAGCCACCATAAAGCTCCATCAGCAGAAAAATGAAAAAAGTTATAGTTTTCAGAATAAAGCGATGCAAAAATAATAATATTTTTCGATAAAATATTTTTTATTGTGTAAAAGCGACAAAACATAAAAAAAAGATATAAATGCCATGGAATAAAGCTGCCTTATCAATTTTACCACACACGGAATGGCATAACCCCCCCCAAAAAAAAAAATCCTGAATTGCTGTTTTTTTGCAAATTCTGCCTCTCAAAAATCGGAATAGAAAGCGATCAAAAAATGTCATGTGCCCGAAAATAGTACCAATAAAAAAGTCAATTTGTCCCGTGAAAAACAAGCCATCATATGACTTTTTTATAGCTTTCAAAATATGGTGATGCAAAAAACTAGTTTTTGCAATAAAGTGTCAGCAGCCAAACATAAAAACCCAATATAAATCTGGTATCGCTGTAATCACACTGACCTGAAGAATAAAGTTACTTATACCGTACGCAGAACAGTATAAAAAATAAAGAATACCAATTCTTCACCTGCTGTTGATTTTTTCATTCTGCCTCCTAAAGATCACAGTAAGGCTCGACGCTCATTTATCCTGCGCTCTGTGCTGAGCGCTTACATCGGGGTTTCCGTGTAAATCTCTGAAATACGTGATTCATACAGAACCCTTGTTGGAAGATTTCCTATAATGAGGCAGATAGAGGCACTGCGGATCCGTCTGGCCTGTGATCCGGCAGTGTCCGTCTTTTTAAGATTGCATGAAAGTGCTATCGGCCACATTTTTGTGCACTTCTGAAAAGAACACCGCTGAACAGAAGCCAGACGGAGTCCAGAGTAACTCTGCTGCCTCATTATAGTGAATGGATCTTACAGGGGTTTCATCTGAATCACGTCACTCAGATTTAAATGAAAACCCCAGAGTGTGCTCAGCGTAGAGCGCCGGATTAATGTGATTCCAAACGTTATGTAAAATGTTCCCAATAAAAGGTTCAACTCAATCCACAAAAAAAGCAAGTCCCCACTCAGATCTGTCATCTGTTAACGGAAATATAGGGGCTTCCACATTACTGGTAGCACAAAGGCTCTGGAAAAGAGAAATGGCTCCTCACCTGCCAAAAGAAATTCAGCAAATTCTCTGCTCCCAAATCCAAATGCCTCCTCCCTTCTGTGCCACACATTGTGCCTAAACCACATATAGCTTTCACATATTTGGAATTTCTGAAGTGATGAGAGCCCACCTAACCTACGGGTGCATGCCTCCAGAAGAACGGGCTTGCATAACGTACTGGTGACTGTAGCGTACTTGTCATTACAGGTACTGGTCACTACAAAAGCCATTTACAGTTTTTACTCGGCAACATTCATTGCTGCTTGTTTCTGAAAATACCCATGGAGTCAAAATCGGCACTACATCTGTAGATAAAATCCCGAAGAGGTATAATTTCCAAAACGAGGTCACTTGAGGGGGGATTCTGCTCTTCTTGCAATTAAGGGCTCTGTGCATGGAGTCCCCAAACTGTTCTAGGAAAATCTGCGTTCTAGGAGGAAAATAGCTCACCGTTCCTCCCGAGTCTCTCCGTGTGGCTAAGTAGTACTGTACAGCCACTTATGAGGTATTGCCACGTTCAGTAGAAATTGTGGTACAAATTATGGTGCCATTTTTACCCATTTCTTGTGTGAAAATGTAAAATCTTGGGCTAAGACAACATTTTGGTGGTAAAAATATAGTTATTTTTCTTCACTGCCCAATGGTATAAAATTCTGTGACACACCCGTGGTCTCAATATGATCACTGCACCCCTAGATGAATTCATTGATAGGTGTAGTTTGTAAAATGGGGTCACTTATGGGAAGTTCTGCTGTTCTGGCACCTCATGGGCTCTGCTAGTGGGTCATTGCACTTGCAATCATAACAGTACAATCTTCACTATATGTCGCTCCTTGCCTTCTGAGCTTTGCACTGTGGCTGAAAAATATTTCCCGATTACATGTAGAATATTCGCGTACTCAGGAAAAAATGGGCCTCAGTTTGTTGTAAAAAAAATTTCCTATTAGAAAAATTAAAAACTTTGGGCTAAAACAACATTTTAGTGGAAGAAATGTTATAATTATTTCTTCACGGCTCATTGGTATAAAATTCTGTGAGGCACATGTGGAGTCAATATGATCACTGCACCCCGAGATGAATTCGTTGGGGAGTGTAGTTTGTAAAATGAGTTCACATATAGGGGGTTTCTGTTGTTCTGGCATATCAGGGCCTCTGCCAGTGTGACATGGCACCCTCAAACCATTACAGCAAAATCTGAACTCCAATATGGCGCCTCTTTCCTGAGCTTTGCACTGTGCCTCAAAAATAGTATTCCCCCACATATGGGGTATCAGCGCACTCAGTAGAAATTGCACAAAAATTGTATGGTGCAATTTTCCTGTTAATCTTATGAAAATGCTAAATTTGGGGCTAAAATAACATTTTTGTGGGTAAAATGTGATTTTATTATTTTCACGGCTCAATGTTACAGACTTCTGGGAAACACCTGGGGGTTCAAGGTGCTCATCACACTTCTAAATACATTGCTTGGGGTGTCAAGTTTCCAAAATGGGGTCACTTGTGGGAGGTTTCCACAGTTTAGGTACATGACATCCGCTAATGATTCCAGGAAATTTTACATTCAAAAAGTCAAATGATGCTCCTTTCCTTTCGAGCTCTGCCGTGTGTTCAAACAGTGGTTTTCTCCCTCATATGGGGTATTCGCATGCTCGGCAGAAATTACACAACAAATGTTAGGGTCCATTTTTTCCTCTTACTCTTGTCAAAATAAAAAAAAATGGGATCTGGAGTAATTTTTTTGTGGAAAAAAAAGTTACATGTTCTTTTTTTTTTTCCACGTTCCAAAAACACACTGCATCGGAAGGGTTAATAAACTTCTTGAATCTGGTTTGAGCAACTTGAGAGGTGCAGTTTTTAGAATGGAGTATTTTCTATCATATTGACCCCACAAAGTAACTTCAAATGTGATGTGGTCCCTAAAAAAAATGGTTTTGTAAATTTTGTTGGAAAAATTGGAAATCGCTGGTCAACATTTAACCCTTATGTTGTTGTTATGCTGATGTAAAGTAGACATGTGGAAAATGTTATTTATTAACTATTTTGTGTGACAGATCTCTGTGATTTAAGTGCCGGAAAATGAAAAGTTTAAAAATTGCAAAATTTTCACCAAATTTCCTTTTTTTCACAAATAAATGCAAGTCATGTTGAAGAAATTTTACCACTATCGTGAAGTACAATATGTCACGAAAAAACAGGAAAATTGTAAAAATTGATCTGGTCATTAACGTGCAAACCACCTTTGGGGGTAAAGGGGTTAAGACATCTGGCAATATGTAGGTTGGCGTTTGGGTTGTATTAGCCCTTGTAGTCCCCCTTGCACCTTCATGTAGCACACTGTTCTTTCGTAGAAGCAATTTGGATGTTTCTACTGTTTCCAGAGCACCACAACCTCTTTGACTTTAGATATTGGTTGGGTTTCAGGCCCTCGAGTCCTCATATATGGCATCTTCAGGCACGTCACTTTGATATGATATTATTTAGGTGTGCATGTTTATGCACGCACGTGAAAAAATAGTACCAGTGTCATCAGTGTGTGGTCTGTATGTCTGTTTTTACCATCAGCGGGCCATCCGTGTGCTGTACATTTTTTTCAGGGACCCATAGACTTGTATTCACACTTTTCATCTGTGGTACTGGAGAAAAGTGACATGCCTCCGTGAGTTTTTCACGAACATACGGTCCATAAAAAACTTGGATATGTGAATATGCCTATAGATTCTAATGTTTATGTGTTCTATCTGTGAAAAAACGGAGACTTCATGTACACGCGATACAGAGATCTGAGTGAGGCCTAGGAGGGATTTGTACTTTACCCAGTATAATGAGCAGCCTTGGGTTTAGAAAGTATTACGACGCAGGGGTATGTCGTAGCGTATAGTGTGGAGGAAGGCTTTCAGTAATATGTCCGCTCAGCCCGTTCTGCGCCTCCATCCTACAGTCAGTTTTCTATCGTTGTGTTCTTAAATATGTGAAGTAAAACAATTATTACAACCAATTAGTACAGAACTAAAGAGCCTCTTAATTTAAACGCAGAATTGCGAATACACAAATATTGAATTAGGTTCTAAAAAAATCTTAATTAGGCATATTTCATGTTAATTAAAGTCTAGTACACAGTATTTGATGTTGCTAAATTGAACAACTTTTTAATGTGAGCTGCACATTTATGCATCCAGTTTTTAGTACCAAACAGATTACTTTTCTATTAATACCATGTGTTGGATGACAATTTACACCATGTGAGGCAATTAGCTCTGGTAATAAAGAACATCCAAGGATTATCCTTTGACGACGCCTTGAGCTTTGCTTATTTTTTTCATTTTACTGAATCGTTTTATATAAAACATCCTTGATTATCATAATAAAAAAAGAAAATTGATTGGCCCTCCGAAAACTCTGGAGATATTAATCAGCCTCGTGTGTGGGACAGCCAAGCTGATAGTTAAGAAATTGCTCTTTAAACTACGACAGACTGTCAGTCCTTAGGAATAGTGGTGAAATGGCCTATTTATGTAATCAGATCCTAAGCTGGGAAGAAGCTGTCAGGCACATTCTTGTTGTGTAAGCAGCAGGCAAACTGCTCTTTATCTGACAGCCAGTGTGTAAATCTGTCCATGCAAAGAACCCAGATGTTTAGTTTTGCTTCTAGTCGCTGTAATAATCTGCTTATTTTCTTCTGTTCGAGTGATGACATCACTTAGCAGAACGCACAGCAGACAGCAGGCCCAGATAAGGCTGCGTTGCCGTCAGTCAGTCATTTTGTGATTGGCAAGAAGATAAATAGAATTTTACAGAAGGTTTGCTTCTAGCAAAAGTGTAGACATGGCATCAATACCAAAGCAGACTGAGGTGTGTTGGTGCATCAGCCTGGATTTAAACGACTGCATCATGTACGGTGATATACCTCCAAAATTACTGGTCGCATCAAGTAGATTTATTTCGCTCACTGTCACAGACATGTCCCACACAATCTTATACACTCTAGTTTAAATGGGCAAGTTTCATTGAAAGACGCTGCAACCGATATGTTGGTGTGTATGAGGGCAGTAATAATGTTCATGTAGAACTGAAGGAAAAAAGGCCGGCATCACTGTTACACCTGCAGCCAACTTATGTGTCCATTTGAGGTTGATTCGCACGAGGTACGATAAGTCCTGTGTGTAGCACACGATATCTTCCTGCTTGCTTGTTTTAACATGATCAAATAAAAGGAAATTTTCAATGGAATGGTGAGTGCCGCCTTTTTTTCTTATTCATGGACATATTCGTGTAGAAATTTGGCTACTGATTATGTAATTTTTTATGCTGTGCAAAATGAATAGTGCGTATCAATCTGTATGTAGCTTAAAGGGAACCTGTCAAGAGAAAAAAACGCAATTAACCTGCAGATATGGGGTTAACCGGTACATCAATTGCATTACAAATCTGCCCGGTGCCCACACTTAGCCAAACGCTGTGGAGTGGGGGGATGAGCTTTGTTCTCCCCTGGCATTATTCCGATTTCAGTCACAGAGTGGCACCGGTTCAGTCACTGCTCAGTATAGAGAGTGGCGGCTCCATCGGTGCTCCGGGCACTGACTGACACTGGCTCTGCATTGGGGTCAGTGCTGGGGGTGCGGTTACAGCTAGCGCTCCGTATTCTCAGATCAGTGACTGAACTCGCGCTGCCCCCGTGACTGAAACCGGAATGCTACTAGGAAGGGAAATAAAGTTCACTTTCTCCCTCCCAGCGTTCAGATACGTGCTGGCGTCGGGCAGGTTGATAACGCTATTGACCAGCTGCTTGACCCAATATCTGCAGGTTAGTAGCGTTTTTTTCGGTTGACAGGTTCCATTTAAAGGGTTGGTCCAGCACCTAATATGATCTTTCTTAATATCTATCTTTACACCCTTGCCAGTTTTGGAAGTAGCTTTATTATACAATACCCTACAATAAAGTCAATGTCATACAAGATTTCAATTCCTAATAGTCCTACATTTTAGGTAATTCTGTTAGATCGGATGATGTCGGTGCATTGACACTAAAAATCGGTCAGAACCCATTTATCACCAGGCTTTTCCCTTTTTTTTTATAAACTTTATTTTTTTCTTGCAGGAACCGTAACACTTTTTTTTTTTTTGTGGAACAAGTTTTAGCTTTGATTGACATTGGTCATTTTACCATATAATGTTCTGGAAAAAGAAAAAAAAACAATTCCATGAGTGGAGGAAATCGCTAAAAGAAATTAAATTCCATTATTTTGGGCTTTTTTTCTCAGTGTTTATTGTGCGGTAAAATTTTCCTGGCCACCAAGTCAGTCCGATTTAAGTTGATACCAAATTTGTAAAAAAATTTTTTATTTTATTGGAAAAATAAAATAATAATTGGATGTGACTATTTTTTGAGCCCTGTAACTCGATGTAGCTTTATCAGGGCTTGTTTTTTGTTTGGTGAACCTTCATAATACTAATATAATGTGCATACGACATTTTTTAATGTATTTTTTTGGGAGGCTCATCAATTATATATGTTAGGGCATTTGTATTTTTTCCTCTATGGCGTTTTCATGCTTGGTTAAATTATTTTATATCTTGATAGCTCATACTTTAATGGACACAATCTAAATTTTAAAAAAATACCAAATGTCTGTCAGTTTTTTCCATCAGTATGGTATCTATTTTTCCGCATATACAAAAAAAAAAAAAACTTCTCCTAAATCTTAAACAGTAAAGAAAGACAGCACTCTGATGAATGGTTTCCATGGTTACAATTGTGAAAATCTTGGAAACATTTATCCTTTTATTTTTTTACCACACAAGTAGAATAGATTCCACGCTGGTGGAATGTTCTCTGTCGGAACAGAATGACTTTTCGAACCAAGTACAGTCACTCGGTGGATTATGGCATGGCCGATCATTTAAGTGCACAGTCCTGTTTTCCATCTTTCTCTGCCCTTCTCTAACTCTATAAAAGGCAGAGCTATTAATCAGTTGGAAACAAGTAGGTTGGAAGGTGTACTTAAATGTTTGGCTACACCTGGAGTGCACCGAGTGCCTGTGCTTGGTTGGAACAGTCATTCTGTGCTAACAGATTCCCTTTAAAAACAGACACAAAGACCAAAAGTGGATGAAAATCAGACTCTGACACACTGTAGAAAAGCTGTCCTTTTTTTCTCATATGTAAATAAAACCCCTATCTTCTGGATGACGGCCAACAAGCAAAAGATGAGAACCATGGCATAAATTGTCATGCTAACATTTAAAGGGATTAATCGGGAATATTTATTATTTTTCCTATGGGCCTAAGACATTACATGCTGGTAGTTGCTAACTACCTGCCTGTTGTTCTCTGCGCAGATCTCTGCCGGCTTAAAGCAGTCGTGGATCGCTCCTGCCTTGCAACTTTGCGACTTCTAGTGACGTCGCGTTGGTTGAGCAGCTTATTCTCTTCTGCTCTGCTCTGTTGACAGGGCATGACTGCTGATGCCATGCTGATTACCTGTTGTTTCCCATGTAAATAACTGCAGGGAGCTGGCTGTTAACTTGCATGACATCGACAGCAGTGAAGAAGAGAAAGAGCTGATCTGTTGATGGAGCATGACTGCCAATACCATGCTGATTACCTGCCATCTCCTCTCTGAATAACTGCGGGGAGCTGGCTGTTAACCAGCATGACGTCGACAGAGCAATGAAGAGAAAGAGCTGCTCTGTTGACTGAGCATGACTGCTAATACCATGCTGATTAACTGCCATCTCCTCTCTGAATAACTGCAGGGAGCTGGCTGTTAACCAGCATGACGTCGACAGAGCAATGAAGAGAAAGAGCTGCTCTGTTGACTGAGCATGACTGCTAATACCATGCTGATTACCTGCCATCTCCTCTCTGAATAACTGCGGGGAGCTGGCTGTTAACCAGCATGACGTTGACAGAGCAATGAAGAAGTGAAAGAGCTGCTCTGTTGACTGAGCATGACTGCCAATACATGCTGACTACCTGTTGTCTCTCATCTAAATAACTGCAGGGAGGCGGCTGTTAACCAGCATGACGTCGACAGAGCAATGAAGAAGTGAAAGAGCTGCTCTGTTGACTGAGCATGACTGCCAATACAATGCTGACTACCTGTTGTCTCTCATATAAATAACTGCAGGGAGGCGGCTGTTAACCAGCATGACGTCGACAGAGCAGCGCGGAAGAGGAAGAGCTGCTCTGTTGACGTGAAGCAGCAGAAATGGCGACCTGACAGCTCTGTGATCGCTCTCAGGTGACAGTGGGTGGAACAGACAAGTAGTTAACAACTAGCTGCCTGTCCGATCTTAGCCCAAAAGGAAAAAATAGAATATTTCCAGAAAATCCATTTAAAAATTCACACCACAGTTCAATTAGTGAGTGCATTCCAAAGGATTTCATTCTGCAGCGTCGTGGGTGAGATTTTCTTCCCTGCTGCTGCAGTAAAACTATAAGGACTAAACAACGGCCCCTGTAATGTGCATGGAGCCTAATAAATGATACTGTTATCTTGTTTTCATTGCATATTTTATATGGATTAAACTCGCCATTAGGGACTGATATGTTTAACTTTCTTGATGTTTTGGCAGCTAAGACAATAATGGTGTGATGTCTCTGATATGGGAACAAGTGCTATGTAATGCCATGTTTGTTATCATGGAGAAGTCATGCAGGTGTAACATTGGGAAACGGCAGACATTTTCGCGGAAGGCTTTGAACATTGCTAAGCTACTGAAGAACATGTACATCACTCAATGCCAAAATAAATATGCATCCTGAATGTAGATCCAGCCTAAAGGCCAGTGGATTTTAGAGACAAACATCTTTGGCAAGCTGGCTGTCTGGATAAAAGTCTTTCATTTTGCCTGTGGAATTCTTAAGCTCTAATATGAGATTCTGGAAACCGACTCTTGTTATCTAATATGCAGGGTGGAAGCTTAGCCGATTCTCTAAAAGAAATCATAGAACAATAGCATTAGTTATTGTTCTCATAGGTGCCACCTGACATGTTCCCTACAAAACTCTGCTGCTGATAGAACAAAAATAAAATCATTTTTAATTTTCACTACAGCTATAGGAAATGACTTGTTAAACATTCCGGTCAACCTCTTTTAACTGCACTGTCGAAGCTTCTGACAGTAGAGCGGGTGAATGGTGGCGGCTGGCCGGGCAGCCTGGTAACTTTTATTGCCTTAGTGAAAGCTATTGTTATTTTCCAGAGTAATACATTGGTAGACTATGATGTGGCTGTGACATATTTCCTTACATATTTTCTTTCTTCATTTGTATAGTACTTTTTGAACATAGATTGTAATCTTTGGTGTCCAGTGGAACAAACAGTACTAGTATGGGTTTTAAAAAATAGAACACACTTATGGGACAAAGTGAATTTTCTTTCACACAAGCTTTTCACTTCAGGTGCGTTTATAATTCTAAAAAAAAAAATACAAAAAAAAAATAATGCAAAAATACAGAAAAGTGTTCTCTATGGACCTCTGCCTTTTTGTCAGTGCTTTTACATTCTTAATCCAATTCCTTCAAGACTAGTTGGACCCATTTATGACCAAGCCATTTTGTTGTGTGACAAAACATTCACAGTACTGAATGTCATTTACGCTGCAGGTAGAAATTAAATTTGGGATGATATTTTTGCAATCAGAGTCCTAACGTTGGTACGTTTGAAGGTAGATAAACCTGTAAGCACAGCTAGCTTGTGCAGTACTTTTGTGCAGTGGTCATCTCGGAATGGCACATGTTATTTGTGGAATTATGCTAGTAATGTTAGTGATCCCCTACTATATAGGACAGTATATAGTATATTACAGGTAGTTTTAGAGTGTTGGAAGAAACAGCGGTACCAGCAGGAAACACTTGATGACACAAGAACATAGAAAGTCAGTGCAGGTTATCTTCTTCATCCAAGGACCTTGGTGCTCCAAGGAAACTGCACTAATTACAGATTCACTGTTCTAACAAACAAAAAGCTGTCTCCTGTCTAAACCATGATTTGTATGTCTGACAGACAAATAGGAAATGATGATTCAGAATTCCACAGAATGCATTCTCATGCTCCAAAGCATGCTTTCACCTCTTTAACTGGCCCTTAAAGTTGCTCTTTGTGATCAAAGGTTTGTTTCTGCACTGTTATGGAATCCATCAAACTTCAGATATAGCATTTGCAACTTGGTAATGAGTGTCAACTATGGAAAGACAGATTTCAGTTTATGTTATGACTGCTTCAGCTCCGTTCCATGATCTGCGAGGCCTGCTCCCCCGCTGTTTAGCTGCTTTTTCTCATTTTCGCCAACTTTTGCTGGCCACTGTCCATGAGAATCAGTTTTATGGTGCACACAGTGCTCTGTTAGAAATTTTCTGCCATAGCCATGTCACCTTTGGTGGTCACAGCTCCTTCATGCCCATCCACACCCCATTCACCTTGTCTCATGAAGATTTTCATTGGGCTTTGGAGATTGGCTGACTCCTCTAAGTGTTCTCCCTTTTTTATCTGGAACCCAGGAGTGTTGGTAAGTAGGGCTGAGCGGATCTGTGGAAGTTTGAAATCGTCAAGTTCAACCGAATTTTACACCAAAGTTCGGTTCGGGTGCCAGAACTGTACCTGAACGTGAACCTAAACCAGAACCTTATAGAAATCAATGGAGACCTGAACTTTGGAGCTTGAAAATATCTCTCTCCTCCCTGAACTGAGAAATCCGTGTTCGGAGTTCAGCAGCGGACACTAGGTGTCCGGTATGAACCCAGAACTTTACAGTTCGGGTTCGCTTGTCTCTATTGATAAGTAGGCTTTTCCTCCCATATGTTTTCACTTTTCAAAAATAAAAACCACAGTAGTCCTGGGTAGCTAGCAGAGCAGAACTGTGTGTACAATGACTTAATTTATTTTTGATGCAAAGTCATGTAATTGTCACATGAATACAATCGTAATGCATCAATTAGAAATTGGTGTAAAATTTCTCAACTTGCTATTAAAGCTGGTGCCTACAAACTCCTGGCAATATAGTGTAGGTATCTTTGTATATTTCTGTAGGATCTTAATATATTCTGAGGCTCTTAGGTCTTTAGACTGTACAGATAATGAATTACATTTATTTTACTTGGTAGCTTAGTTTCTTTTATAATTCATTATGCATAATTCAATTTAAATGGTATTTCTTCCACAAGGAAGCTTTCCTTCAAAATATTTGTCACATTTACAACTGTTCTGTCACATAAATAATGGATGCTAAACATTTATAGATGAGCTGAATGTTGCTTTTTAAGTGATGATTAGTGACTTCAACATGACATTTGACACACTCAAAGCAGTCATTCCAGAGCGCATCATATTGCTCACAATGTGTTAGCTTTTTGACACCTGCAGATGTACAGTAGAGTATTCTTTGGCACTAGTGAGACCCTCTCTGCCAGCTCCGTGAGGAATCGCAAAGTTTCGTCACCCACATTCACTTTGTTTTAACCTTCTTGAAGATCTTCATATTACTGTTAATCAGACCATTATGTTTCTAAAGCTTTAACTGCTATTAAGAAGTATTATCATTTTGGAATTTCCCGGTTAATTTAATAGATCAAGTGTTAGCGCTTAGTAAAGAGGCTATTTTGTGTTTTTTTTAGCCTAAAATCTCTGCCATGCTTGTGGATCAGTAGATTCAAACCATATGTTTGCGATTGCAGTGACATCCACATATTGTGGTCGATACAAGGGTGAATCTGTAAAGGATGAAATGGAAAATAAACAACTTCTACTAGTCTTCTGTGTAAAAGCCGTTGTCCTATTGTCCATGAAATACACAATCTCTTTTTTCAGATTTTCTGTTCTATCTTTTTCTCAGTTGTATTCAGCATGACTCCATTCAGCTTGGTACAAAATTTGATATCTTTTTGGTGCACGGTATTCCAAAGTAGGCCAAAGCCCTTTTGCCAAGATTCGATCCTTTTTTACAAAGCGATGCCTCATTGTTAGGCAATTCACAGAAAGTTTCTAAAACACTAGTCATCAAGTCTTAGGTGCAATTGCACTAATATACTGGCACATTTTTTTTAATTTTTTTTAAACCAAATAAAGTTTCTTGAAAGGATGAGATACATTCCAAATACAGCAAAACATTTAAAAGGAACCTGTCACTTGAAAAAAACACTGTTAACCTGCAAATATCAGGTTAATCTATAGGTTAATAGAATTCTAACACCTTGTGGTGCTCACGCTTAGTCCCCCGCTGCCGGAAGGAAATTAGCTTTATTCCCGTGGCAACGTTCAGGTTTCAAGTTACAGAGGTGGCTCTGGCGAGTTTGTCACCACTCTGTGTGTAGAGAGCAGTGGCTGTAACCACACCCTGGCACTGACTGACAGCAGGCTCATCACTAGGTCCAGCTGTCAGTAAGTGCAGGTTACAGCCGCCGCTCTCTATGCAAAAAGTGATAATTGAACCTGCATCGGTGCCACCCCTTTGACTGAATAGATGACCATGGCACTACTGTATAATGGTGCACAATGCACAAGTAGGATCCAATCCCCTTCAATGATATGTAAGAAAACTTGGCACTCCAAGTAAATGAAATTAAATTACACCCTTCTAAGAATTTTTTTTAACAGATGCAGTGATGATTTTGACCCCGTTGATTTTCGCCTGAAATAAGCAGCAGTGAATGTTGCCGAGTGAAAATTGTAAATCTGCCATTGTAGTATCTGTACATTGAAATGCCCGTAAATTATGCCCAGCTGGTGCTTTTGGAGACATTTTCCCTGTAAATTAGGCAGGCTTTTATCGCTACAGAAATGCCAAACGTGGATGATATCTGCGGTTTAGGCACACTGAGGGGCTTGGAAGGGAGGGGGCATTTTGATTTGGGAGCGCAGAATTTGCTGGGTTTCTTTTGAGGGTTGAGGAGTTATAGTGCTTTTCCAGAGCCTTTGTACTTCCAGTAATGTGGAAGGCCCCTATATTTCCATTAACAGGTTATGGACCTGAGTGGGGACTTGCTTTTTTGGGGATCAAGTTGAAGCTTTTACTGGCTACATTTTACAAAACACTTTGGATCACATTTATCCTGCACTCTACGCTGAGCTCTTGCATGGGTGTTTCCATCTGTATCTCCAAAGGACGTGATTCAGATGAGCCTTAATGCTATCTTTGTGGAGACAGAATGAGTAAATCAACATCAGGTGAATAATTGGTTTTATTTAATTTTTATGCAGTTCCTCGTGCAGTTTAAGAGATAAGGCAACTTTATTCTTCAGGTTGGTGTGACCCTTACCAAATTTATATTTTTTTTTTTTATGTTTGGCTGCTGTCACCCAGTGAACACTTTTTTTTTTTTTTTTTTTTTTTAAAGTTTTTGCATCACCATATTTTGAGAGCTATACATTTTTTATTTTTTTGCCTACAGAGTCATTGAAAGCTTGTTTTTATGGCGTGACGATTTAAAATTTTGTATTGGTACCATTTTTGGTCACATAATGTTTTTTGATCACTTTCTATTCTGATTTTTGGGGGCAGAATTAACAAAAACCAGCAGTTCAGAAATTGTTTTTTTTTTTTTATGTCGTTCACAGTGTGGTAAAAGTGACAAGTCAGCTTCATTCTTCAAATCAGTACTATTACAGCGATATTTATTTATTTTTATTTATTTTACTCATTTGTATTGCGCCATTAATTCCACAGCATTTTACAAACATTATTGGCACTGTCCCCATTGGGGCTCACAATTTAGATTCCCTATCAGTATGTCTTTGAAATATGGGAGGAAACTAGAGAACCCGGAGGAAACCCACGCAAACACAGGGAGAACATACAAACTCCTGGCAGATGTTGTCCTTGGTGGGATTTGAACCCGGGATCCCAGCGCTGCAAGAATGCAGTGCTAACCACTGAACCACCGTGCTGCCCCAATACTACATTTATATTTTTTTTTATGTTTTGACGCTTTTAACCCCTCTCTGCCATCTGACGTACTAACCCGTCCATGAAACCTGTGAAAATCTGACCATGGACGGGATAGTACGTCGAAGCGATCAGCTGCGCTCCCGAGGGGCAGCGCAGCTGATCGCAGCCAGGTGTCAGCTGTTTATCACTGCTGACACCTGACACTATGTGCCAGGAGCGGTCACGGACCTCTATCGGCACATTAACCCCTGGCACACCGCGATCAAACATGATCGCGTTGTACCGGGGACACGGGAGCATCTCGCAGGGAGGGGGCTCCCTGCGTGCTCCCCTGAGGCCCTCAGAACAGCGCGATGTGACCGCACTGTTCTGAAGGCCTCTTCCCTGCAGGACCCCAGATCCAAGATGGCCGCCGGGTCCTGCAGGGAGGCGGCTTCCTCAGTGCCTGCTGAGAGCAGGCGCTGAGGAAGCCTGCAGCACTGCTTGTGAGATCGCTGGTCTCACAGAGTGCTGTGGACACTGTGAGACCAGCGATCTGACCCTCTACTGTAATGTCCTGCCCTGGGACAAAGTAAAAAAGTTTAAAAAAATAAAAAGTGTAAAAAAAAAAATTCCAAAATAAAGGAAAAAAAAAATATTCCCCAATAAATTAATTTCTTCCTGTAAATAAAAAACAAACAAACCAATAAATGTACACATTTTTGTATCGCCGCATCCGTAACGACCCGCCCTATAGAATTGTCCCACTAGTTAACCCCTTCTCTAGTGAACCCCTTAAAAAAAAAAAGCAAAAAATCAATGCTTTATCATCATACTGCCGAACAAAAAGTGGAATAACACGCAATCAAAAAGACCGATATAAATAAACATGGTACCGCTGAAAATGTCATCTTGTCCCGCAAAAAACGAGCCGCCATACAGCATCATCAGCAAAAATATAAAAAAGTTATAGCTCGCAAAATAAAGCGATGCAAAAATAATTATTTTTTATATGAAATTGTTTTTATTGTATAAAAGCGCCAAAACATAAAAAAAATGATATAAATGAGGTATCGCTGTAATCGTACTAACCCGAAGAATAAAACTGTTTTATCAATTTTACCATACGCGGAACAGTATAAACGCCCCTCCAAAAGAAATTCATGAATTGCTGATTTTTGTTCATTCTAACCTCCCAAAAATCGAAATAAAAAGCGATCAAAAAATGTCACGTGCTTGAAAATGGTACCAATAAAAACGTCAACTCGTACCGCAAAAATAAAGACCTCACATGACTCTGTGGGCATAATATGCAAAAATTATAGCTCTCAAAATGTGGTGATGCAAAAACTATTTTTTGCAATAAAAAGCGTCTTTTAGCGTGACAGCTGCTAATCATAAAAACACGCTATAAATAGTAAATCAAACCCCCCTTTATCACCCCCTTAGTTAGGGAAAAATAATAAAAATAAATAATGTATTTATTTCCATTTTCCCATTAGGGTTAGGGTTGCGCCTAAAGTTAGGATTAAGGTTAGGGGTGTGTTAGGGTTAGGTTTGTGGTTAGCGTTGTGGTTAGGGTTGGGACTAGGGTTAGGGGTGTGTTGGGGTTAGGGTTGGAGTTAGAATTGAGGGGTTTCCACTGTTTAGGCACATCAGGGGCTCTCCAAATGTGACATGGCGTCTGATCTCAATTCCAGCCAATACTGCGTTGAAAAAGTCAAACGGTGCTCCTTCAATTCTGGGCTCTGCCATGCGCCCAAACAGTAGTTTACCCCCACATTTGGGGTATCCGTGTACTCAGGACAAATTGCACAATAACTCTTGGGGTCAAATTTCTTCTGTTACCCTTGGGAAAATAAAAAATTTGGGGCAAAAATATAATTTTTGTAAAAAAAAAAATGATTTTTTTGTTTTTACGGCTGTACGTTATAAACTGTGAAGCACTTGGGGCTTTGTAGCACTCACCACACATCTAGATAAGTTCCGTGTGGGGTCTCTTTTCCAAAATGGGGTCACTTGGGGTTTCCACTGTTTAGGCACATCAGGGGGTCTCCAAATGCGACATGACGCCCGCAGACCATTCCATCAAAGTCTGCAATCCAAAACGTCACTACTTCCCTTCCAAGCCCTGACGTGTGCCCATACAGTAGTTTTCTCCTACATATTGGGTATCAGCGTACTCAGGATAAATTGGACAACAAATTTTGGAGTCCAATTTCTCCTGTTACCCTTGTGAAAATAAAATATTGGGGGCAAAAAAATCATTTTTGTAATAAAAAAAAGGATTTTTTATTTTTACGGCTGTACGTTATAAACTTCTGTGAAGCACTTCGGGGTTCAAAGTGCTCACCACACATCTAGATAAGTTCCTTGGGGGGTCTATTTTCCAAAATGGGGTCACTTGTGGGGGGTTTCCACTGTTTAGGCACATCAGGGGCTCTCCAAACACAACATGACGCCCGCAGACCATTCCATCAAAGTCTGCAATTCAAAACGTCACTACTTCCCTTCCGAGCCCTGACGTGTGCCCATACAGTAGTTTTCTCCCACATATTGAATATCAGCGTACTCAGGACAAATTGTACAACAACTTTTGGGGTCCAATTTCTCCTGTTACCCTTGGGAAAATAAAAAGTTGGATACTAAAAGATCATGTTTGTGGAAAAAATATGATTTTTTTATTTTAATGCTCGGGCGTTATAAACTTTAGTGAAACACCTGGGGGTTCAAAGTTCTCACCACACATCTAGATAAGTTCCTTGAGGGGTCTAGTTTCCAAAATGGTGTCATTTGTGGGGGTTTCCACTGTTTGGGCACATCAGGAGCTCTCCAATCACGACATGGCGTACAGCCAATTTTGCGTTGAAAAAGTCAAACGGCGCTCCTTCCCTTCCGAGCTCTGCCATGCACCCAAACAGTGGTTTACCCCCACATATGGAGTATCAGCATACTCAGGACAAATTGCACAATAACTTTTGGGGTCTTGTTACCCTTGGGAAAATAAAAATTGAGGTGAAAAGATCATTTTTGTGGAAAAAATATGATTTTTTAATTTTACGGCTCTACGTTATAAACTTGTGTGAAGCACTTGGGGGTTAAAATTGCTCACCACAGATCTAGATAAGTTACTTAGGAGGTGTAGTTTCTAAAATGGGGTCACTTGTGGGGGGTTTCCACTGTTTAGGCACATCATTGGCTCTCAAAATGCAACATGGCGTCCAATCTCAATTCCAGCCAATTTTGGTTGGAAAAAGTCAAATGGTGCTCCTTCCATTCCGAGCTCTGCAGTGCGCCCAAACAGTGGTTCCCCCCCACATATGGGGTATCAGCGTACTCAGGAGAAATTGGACAATAACTTTTGTGGTCCAATTTCTCCTGTTACCCTTGGGAAAATAAAAAATTGGTGACTAAAAGATAATTTTTGTGGGAAAAAAATAGGATTTTTTGTTTTGATGCCCGGGCATTATAAACTTGTGTGAAGCACTTGGGTTCAAAGTGCTTTCCACAGATCTAGATAAGTTCCTTAGGGGGTCTAGTTTCCAAAATGGGGTCACTTGTGGGGGGTTTCCACTGTTTAGGCACATCTGGGGCGCTGCAAACGGAACATGACACCCATCAACGTCTGCATTCCAAAACATTACTTCCTTTCCAAGCCCTGCCGTGTGCACAAACAGTTCCCCCCCCACAAATGGGGTATCAGCGTACTCAGGACAAATTGTACAACAACTCTTGGGGTCCAATTTCCTTGGGAAAAATCAAAAATTTGGGACTAAAAAATCATTTTTGTGGAAAACTGTTTTTTTTTTTTTTTTTTCTCACCCAGGCATTATAAACTTTTGTGAAACACTTGGGGGTTCAAAGTGATCACAACAGATCTAAATAAGTTCCATAGGGGTATAGTTTCCAAAATGGTGTCACTTGTGGGGGGTTTCCACTGTTTAGGCGCATCAGAAGCTCTCCAAACGCGACATGGCGTCCAATCTCAATTCCAGCCAATTTTGGTTTGAAAAAGTCAAACGGCGCTCCTTCCCTTACGAGCTCTGCCGTGTGCCCAAACAGTGGTTTTCCCCCACATATGGGGTATTGGCGTACTCAGGAGAAATTGCATAACAACCTTATCTGTCCATTTTCTCCTTTTACCCTTGTGAAAATGAAAAAAAGTTTGTAAAAGATCATTTTTGTGACTAAAAAGTTAAATATTCATTTTTTCCTTCCACGTTGCTTCAGCTCCTGTGAAGCACCTGAAGGGTTAATAACTTCTTGAATTTGGTTTTGAATACCTTGATGGGTGCAGTTTTTAGAATGGTGTCACTTTTGGATATTTTCTGCTATTTAGACCCCTAAAAGTGACTTCAAATGTGAGGTGGTCCCTAAAAAAATGGCTTTGTAAATTTTGTTGTAAAAATGAGAAATCGCTGGTCAACTTTTAACCCTTATAATTTCCTAACAAAAAAAAATTTTGGTTCCAAAATTGTGCTGATGTAAAGTAGACATGTGGGAAATGTTATTTATTAACTATTTTGTGTGACATATTTCTCTGTTTTAAGGGAATAAAAATTCAAAGTTTGAAAATTGCAAAATTTTCGCCATATATGCGTTTTTTTCAAAATAAACGCAAGTTATATCGAAGAAATTTTACCTCTAATGTGAAGTACAATATGTCACGAGAAAACAGTCTCAGAATCGCAAAGATCCGTTGAAGCGTTCCTCATAAAGAGACAGTGGTCAGAATTGTAAAAATTCGGCTCTGTCATTAATGTGCAAACCACCCTTGGGGTGAAGGGGTTAAACAATAAAAACTATTTTATAGAAAAAATAATTGTTTTTCTATTGCTCTTTTCTGAGAGTTAGAGCTTTCTTATTTTTCGGGTTGCAGAGCTGTATGGCGGTTTGTTTTTTGCGGGAACAAATTACTTTTTCAGCTGCTCCATTTTTGTTTACATTTGACAATTTGGTAATCTTTTATTCCATTTTTGATCAGTGGTACGATGAGAAAGTATAGTATTTTTTGAATTCTTTTTACAGTGCACAGAAGGGGTTAACTAATGGGAAAGTTTTGTAGGTCAGGTTAACAGCTTTATCAAATATAGTATGTACCGTACTTTATTCATTTTTGTTTTTGCATAAATATATGTATTAGATTTTTTATATTTTTTTATTTTGTGATTTTTTAAAAAAAATATTTTTTACAATTTTTAAAACTTTTTTAAAAATTTTTTTACCTTGTGACAGGATGGGACTTTCCCTGCCCATATCGCTGATCTATTAATCTGCAATGCTTTTGCATTGCAGGGCATTAGATCAGTGAATCAGACACAGGCAGGACACGTCAGCTCCTGCTCTGAGCTTACAGGCCACCGTATCGGGGTGACCCCACGGCCATCTATTTCAATCATGTTGTGTCGATCAGAGCAGAGAGTGAGCCTGCACGATCATCATTCTGTACATGTACGGCGGTTTGTGGGAATGCACCTCCCGCAGTGCTGTACATTTACGGCAGATGTCGTGAAGGGGTTAAAAATGGATTTAGAAAGCTTAGTCTCCCAAGACATGGTGTTTTGTAACAAAGTAATTTTGTTACTTTGACTATTATCCCTATGGACTGTATCCTAGTCACGTCACACAACAGCTTTGATATCTTGAGGAAAAGGGAGATGTTTCCAATGTACAATTTGAGAACTGTAACCCCTGAGGGATTCAATGAAGTGTCCAAACTTATTATATGAAGAGTGATATTTACAAAATGTAGAAAATGGACAGTATGGGCATTATTATTGTCATTGCATGTTTCTACTTTTCTTGAAAATGTTAGTTTATTTAGTTGGGATTTTAATACATTTAATATTACATAATTTCACATGTTTTATAATAGATGGTTCTTTTATTCTTAATTGTCTAAAACATTGGCTCCTCCCCGTTGTAACTAGGAACAGGATACCTCATGGTCTAAGGCCAATATAAATATTACCATTAGCTATCACGCACCCAGTACTTGTAGACATAGCCAATGAATCATCCATGGGTCCTGGTTTATGCTGTTTATATGTGCATGTATATCATTGATAGTAGTCATATGCGTAAATTTTCATTTCTCTGCCCCCGTTCTATTCTTCGGATACTTATGGGTGCCCCTAGAGTTGATTTAACCAACTACCTGTTCCTGTACTTTTTATGTTATTTATGCTTTGTTGTAAATTAGGTTGTGTAAGGCCACGCTTACTGCTTGTGTTGGGAGACACTCACTTGGCAACGGGTTTAAAGCACACAAGACCGGTTTTGTCTTCTAAACAGTCTTTCCGATTTATTTAGGCGTCATAAACCGCCAGGTTACACATCACACATAGTCCATTGCACTCCATGATACGCCACACTATATTACAGTCTCTAAACATGCTGGACTTCTTTGTCCAGTTACCGTGGGTGACCGCATGCCGAACAGTTCAGTAACATCCACGGAACCTCACAAGTACCAACAGTCTTTGGAGTTGTCTTACAGGAGCTCCTGCTCCTCACGCTGGCTCCTCATCAGACCTAGGTTCCCAGGGAAGCTGCCTAACTGGGATTACCTCCTTTGCTCACCAGGCCACCTGATAGTCCAGACTCTCAGAAAGATGTTAGCTCCCCCAACACAGTGCCGTCGCAGACTCTGCAGACACATGGCCTCTCCGTTCGCTATTCAGGATGTCCATCCCCTACCGGGACTGCCCAACACACAGGCCTCCAGGTCCATGGCCTCTCCATGTGCTCCAGGAATCCAATCCTATGCCCAGGATCTTCCAACACAGGCCACCTGGTCCAAAGCCTTACCATGTGCTCTTCAGGAAGGTAGTACACCTTGCAACACATAGGCCTTCCAGGACCTTACACCACGGACCAATCAGGATCATACACTCTCTCCCTTGTGACCTACCTTGGTCACAAATATATCACCATAGCCACCCCCATAGGTGGGCGGTGTATGTGTGGTTAGTCAGTCCCACCCAGCTCTCCAACTAACCCTGTAAGCCTCCCTAGTAAATTAAACAAAACTCTTGTGGAACAACAAGTCCCAGAACAACATTACTGGCTTACAGCGCAGAGGACTTCTGCGACACATACCAGCTATTTACTATCATGTCGGACACTGTTTCACCAACCCAGTTACGCCTTCATGTGAATCCGGAGGAGCCCACACAGCGCTCCCTAGCTGCAGCATGGGTCACTGCATCACAGTTGTCAATGGGTTTTCTCATAGCTGTCCCGTAGCATTGATAACAGATCTCGCCTATACTTGTTGTGTAGTTACTAATTTTATTTTGTTGCTCACACGTACAATCACACTCATTTGCTTGATCATATATTCTAACTAACTGATCATCATTAGATTATTCTAATATATATATAGCATTGGGTTCTGATTGGTATATAAGCTCTAATCCAAGTATTGGGAATATACAGAGGGTGAAATAAGTATTGAACACGTTTCCAATTTTCTAAGTAAAATATATTTCTAAAAGTGCTATTGACATGAAATTCTCACTAGATGTCGGTATTAACTGTAGTGCAGCAGGGTTTGTGCAGTGTGACAAACAGGCAGTGACCGCAGGAAAGTTCACAGCAAAACGTGTTTAATGTCCAAACTCACACAGTGCACAGCACACGGTATCCTCCGGATCGCTGCCAGGAAAACAAAGACAGTCCATGAGGTGTTGCCATGGTTGACTGCACCGCCGTGTATGCTGAGGGTGCCAGGCCTTTTGGCTCCACTTGGCCCTGTGTTGCCTCACACAGGTTGAGCTCTTCAAAGCCTTCTGCTCTGTAGGTAGGTATAGAGCCTAAAAGGAGCCATTCTCTCCCTGATGAAGCCACGTTAGTTTGGCGATACGCGTGGGAGCCTATCCCACACTTTTTTTCCTTTTTCATGCTTGTGGCACAACACACATAGATAATCTTTTAGGCTCCATACCTACCTTGGTTTGTGGGTGCTTTATTTCCCTGCAGTGGTTGGTGGTTTTTAAATTTTCCAAACAGCCTGATTTTTGGCGACATGGCCTTGCATTTTTCACGCACACCACCTCACGGTATGGTATGAGTTCGCCTCTTGGGCCCATATGGTATTGTCTACTATTATAGATTTATTTATTTATTTTTGAATTATTTTTTGAACTATTCAATTACTTGTGGTGTCCAACATAGTTTATTCTATGCTTGATATATAAATTATTACACAGGTGTGTGTTTTTCCTGTGGCCTCGGCAGTCGAAGTTATCATATTTGTGTTTATATTCATTGTCATTCTTGAAATTGTGTGGATGGTCATTGCCTATATTATGCGGCATGACCGACTATAGGTCCTCATTGTTTCTTTTTGTGCATGTCTTGGTGTTTGTATTTTAAATGTTTTTAAGTATGTCTTGCCTTGTATGTATATACACATTGTTTGATACCTGTGAATAAAATTGGATATTTTTACTCTATATGCAATTGAGATGTTCCCTCTATATATGGGCGCGCCATTTTCTTTTGTTTGATTCATTGTTCATTTGGCCCATGGTGAACTCTCTTGCTTTATATTATTGAGTGGTGCCCTCCATTTCTCTTATTCTTATACCTTGCTTTCAACCTCCTTGGCAAGCATGCATGCTCACCACGCAAGTCTCCGTTGCTGATCAAAAAGCTTGTGCGTTTAAAGTTTGCTCAGCATTTAGACAAGCCTGTGAAATACTGTGACAATATAATCTGGTCATATGAGACCAAAATTGCCATAATACACACCATGTTTGGAGGCTAAAAGGCACTGTATCACCCCAAAAACACCATACTAGCAGTGAAGTTGGGAGGTGGGAACATGGGCGTACCCAGGATCAAAACTAGGGGGGGGCAAGCCATGGTCGAATCTTATACAGGTCACATTGTATACACTGTACATTATCCTGCATTATAGGTACGGCGCATTAGAACTGTTGTATATTGTATAATACAGCAGTGTATGCGACACTACGCTGTATATACCATATATTATACACGGAACACTAGCCTCTTTACAAAGAATAAGAAGCATTATAACCTGTATATGAAAAGTATAATACAGCAGTGTACAGTACAGACCAAAAATGTGGACACACCTTCTCATTCAAAGATTTTTCTGTATTTTCATGACTATGAAAATTGTACATTCACACTGAAGGCATCAAAACTATGAATTAACACATGTGGAATTATATACTTAGCAAAAAAATTGTGAAACAACTGAAAATATGTCTTATATTCTAGGTTCTTCAAAGTAGCCACCTTTTGCTTTGATGACTGCTTTGCACACTCTTGGCATTCTCTTGATGAGCTTCAAGAGGTAGTCACCGGAAGTGGTCTTCCAACAGTCTTGAAGGAGTTCCCAGTAATGCTTAGCACTTGTTGGCCCTTTTGCCTTTACTCTCTGGTCCAGCTCACCCCAAACCATCTCGATTGGATTCAGGTCTGGTGACTGGAGGCCAGGTCATCTGGCGTAGCATCCATCACTCTCCTTCTTGGTCAAATAGCCCTTACACAGCCTGGAGGTGTTTTTGGGGTCATTGTCCTGTTGAAAAATAAATGATGGTCCAACTAAACGCAAACCGGATAGAATAGCATGCAGCTGCAAGATGCTGTGGTAGCCATTCTGGTTCAGTATGCCTTCAATTTAAAATAAGTCCCCACAGTATCACCAGCAAAGCACCCCCACACCATCACACCTCCTCCTCCATGCTTCACGGTGGGAACCAGGCATGTAGAGTCCATCCGTTCACCTTTTCTGTGTCGCACAAAGACACGGTAATTTCAAATTTGGACTCATCAGACCAAAGCACAGATTTCCACTGGTCTAATGTCCATTCCTTGTGTTCATTAGCCCAAACAAGTCTCTTCTGCTTGTTGCCTGTCCTTATCAGTGGTTTCCTAGCAGCTATTTTACCTTGAAGGCCTGCTGCACAAAGTCTCCTCTTAAGGCCGGCGTCACACTGGCGACAGAATCGGACGACTGCAATACGATGAAATATCGCATTGCAGTCTGCCCTATGTTAATCTATGGAGCAGCTCCCAGTATCAGATTTTTTGTGGTCCGTTTTAAACGTCCAAGTGCAATCGCAGCATGCTGCGATTGTCACCGATTGTGGGTCGACTATCGCCAATGCAAGTCTATGGGAGCGATGAAAAATCGGATTACAAACGGACCGCACGTGTGACTTTCGATTAAATCGCATCGGTGTCCTTTAGAAAAGCCGGCAATTCATCCCCGGCTATACTGTAAAATCACACTGACAGCTTTAATAAAGAATAGAAAGAATAGATATACACACATAGAATACATATATATATATATATATATATATATATATGTCATTGTGACATATATATATACATATATTTATAGTTCTTACACTTCTACATACTGTAATAGCCGCTAATTCAATTGCCGGCTTTTGTGAAATCACAGAAGCCGACATGAAATGATACATTGTTTAGACACAGTTAACCATGTCATTTCCTGTATTTTGATATATGGTTTGAACTTACAATTACATAAGTGTATGTGTGCCAAATTTCAGACATGTAGGGGTTAATTAAAGGTGTAAATTCGTTGAAAAAAATGCGTGGGCTCCCGCTGTATTTTCTCCACCAGACAGACAAAGCAAGCGAGTGGGGGCAGATAATAATAGCCTAGGGAGAGTAAATTTTCTTTGTGCCCCCCTGGCTACTAACATCTGCCCCCAGACACCCCAGAAAGGGCAAATCTATAATTAGATTTGCCCTTTCTGGCACTTTGCCCGTCTATTCCCATTGCCCTGTAGCGGTGGCGAATGGGTTAATAAGGGGTTACAGCCACCTTGCAATTGAAAGGTGACTGTAAGCCAGGTTAATAATTGAGAGCTGTCAATTAGGCAACTATCAATTATTAATCCTATTAAAGTAAATAAAAAAACACACACTTTAAGAATAAATAATTTTAATGAAATAAAAACACATTTTTTTGACCATCTTTTATTTTACTCTTAATCCGTGCGAAGCCCTTGATCTCCTAAAATAAATATAAAATAATAAAACAACATTATTCTTACCTATCTGGCGATCTGTCACGTCCCACGATGTAATCATTCACAAAGGGTTAACTAGCAATCAGCTAAGCAGCGCAACTTATGCTGCGTGCTCAGCTGATAGCTCCTGAATGAATGAGCTTATCTCCTGCCGACAGGAGAGGATGTGATTAATGAATGAAGCTTAATTGATTGTATCCCACTTTCACTTTAGGTCAGGTCACTGAAGTGAAAGTGACAATAAATCAATTAAGCTTCATTCATTCATCTCTTCCTCTCCTTTCGCTGGTAGAGGAAGTTATTCATTCAGGAGGTTATAGCTCAGAGACAGCATTATAGCTCTCTGCGAGCTGTAACCTGTTAACCCTTTCTGATGGATTACACCGTGGGACCTGACTGTACATCGGATTGTTAAGAATAATTTTGCTTTTTTTTATTTTTATTACAGGAAATGGTTTTAGCAGGAAAATAAATATGGTCAAAAACTGTGTGATTATTTCATTAAACTTCTTTTTTATTAAACTGTGTGTGTTTGATTTTTCTTTCATACAATAGAATTAATAATTGATAGTTGTCTAATTGACAGCTCTCAATTATTAACCTGGCTTACAGTCACCTTTCAATTGCAAGGTGGCTGTAACCCCTTATTAACCCATTCGCCACCGCTACAGGGCAATGGGAATAGACAGGCAAAGTGCCAGAAAGGGCAAATCTAATTATAGATTTGCCCTTTCTGGGGTGTCTGGGGGCAGATGTTAGTAGCCGGGGGGGGGCACAAAAAAAATGTACCCTCCCTAGGCTATTATTATCTGCCCCCACTCGCTTGCTTTGTCTGTCTGGTGGAGAAAATACAGCGGGAGCCCACGCATTTTTTTTCAACTAATTTACACCTTTAATTAACCCCTACATGTCTGAAATTTGGCACACATACACTTATGTAATTGTAAGTTCAAACCATATATCAAAATACAGGAAATGACATGGTTAACTGTGTCTAAACAATGTATCATTTCATGTCGGCTTCTGTGATTTCACAAAAGCCGGCAATTGAATTAGCGGCTATTACAGTATGTAGAAGTGTAAGAACTATAAATATATGTATATATATATGTGTCACAATGACATGTGTATATATATATATATATATATATATATATATATATATATATGTTGTGAATGGGTTTGAGATGAGTTCTGAGCAGAGGCTCCCTCTGGTGGTTACAAGCGGTACTAGTGAGGATTGTGAGGACTGGGAATCAGGTGTTACTGATTGGTCTTATATAAGGGAGTCATTTTCCCATCAGGGTTGCCGGTGATCAATTGTTCTGGTCTGAATCCTTCTTTCCAGTTTCCCTTGTAGCCTGCTGTGTCGTGTCTGCATCTCCTGCTATCAGATAAGACAATTTCTTATTTTGTGTTTTTGCTATATTTTTGCATTTTGTCCTGCACTTCTGTGGGGGCCTTCAGGGTCCCCTCCGGGGGCTTTTGCCCTCTCAGTTTAGTCCAGCCACTGTGTTTTGTACTTTTGCTTTTTCCAGTTTTTTTTCAGTGGCTGCTGTTTTGTTTTTGTTACACCAGAGAACTAATTTAGGTGGTAGAGGTCGTGTGATCTCAGGTGATTTTGAAATTAGTAGAGTTGGTGTTTTTTCAGGGTTTTCTGAGATTGCAGTAAGTACCCTTCCTATCCTTTTCTGTTTAGATAGTTTGGGCCCCAGCGTTTGCTCATACTATTTTCTTTCTGTGTCAGTATTTCCTCTTGTCTAACCGCCATTACATGTTTGGGGCTTTCTATTATCTTTGGGGTTCTGCTCCGGGGCAGATAGCTTTCCTACTTCTATCTTTAGGTGTAGTTAGTTTCTCAGGCTGTGACGAGGCGTCTAGGACCAACGTAGGAACGCTCCACGGCTGCCTCTAGTTGCGGTGGTTAGTCAGGGTACTGCAATCTCATAGATTCCAACTGCTCTGGTGTATTTCCTTTTTTACCTGCACTCCTCAGCTACCGTAACATAACATATATATATTATAATATATATATATATATATATATATGTGTTCTATGTGTATTTATCTATTCTTTCTTTTGTGATTTAAATACTATTCTTTTGAATCCATTATATGTCAGTTTTGCAAGCCTGCGAGAAATTCTTGCAAGTCGGGTGAAAATCGGATGTTACAAGGTACACACACATGCGACTAAATCGCATCTTTTAAGGAAAATTGGATGCCAGGCGGATGTGTGATGTTTTCATTTTGGTACGATAATCGACCGACTAAAACGGTCCGATTTTTTGTAGTTGTGTCTGACCCCGGCCTAACAGTTGTTGTAGAGATGTGTCTGCTGCTAGAAGTCTGTGTGGCATTGACCTGGTCTCTAATCTAAGCTGCTATAAACTTGCGATTTCTGAGGCTGGTGACTCGGATAAACTTATCCTCAGAAGCAGAGGTGACTCTTGGTCTTCCTTTCCGGGGGCTGTCCTCATGTGAGCCACTTTCTTTGTAGCGCTTGATGGTTTTTGTAACTGCACTTGGGGACACTTTCAAAGTTTTCCCAATTTTTTAGACTGACTGACCTTCATTTCTTAAAGTAATGATGGCCACTCGTTTTTCTTTACTTAGCTGCTTTTTTCTTGCCATAATACACATTCTAACAGTCTATTCAGTAGGACTATCAGCTGTGTATCCACCAGACTTCTGCACAACACAACTGATGGTCCCAACCCCATTTATATTGGCCAGAAATCCAACTTATTAAACCTGACAGGGCACACCTGTGAAGTGAAAACCATTTCCGGTGACTACCTCTTGAAGCTCATCAAGAGAATGCCAAGAGTGGGCAAAACAGTAATCAAAGCAATAGGTGGCTACTTTGAAGAACCTAGAATATAAGACACATTTTCTGTTGTTTCACACTTTTTTGTTAAGTATATAATTCCACATGTATTAATTCATAGTGTTGATGCCTTCAGTGTGAATGTACAATTTTCATAGTCATGAAAATACAGAAAAATCTTTGACTGAGAAGGTGTGTCCAAACTTTTGCTCTGTACTGTATATACACTCTATATACCGCACACGATGTGTATGACCCTGTATACACCATATACTACACTCTATATACCGCACACGATTTGTATGGCCTATAGACCGCACACGATTGAAAATAGTCATTTTTCATTAAGCTGGGGCTATACCGTACGTCAACTTTGGCCATGAAACAGCTGCTTCTATAATGCAGGTAAATGGGGTCGCATTGTGACCCGGCTAGGTACCGCGACAAAGAATCAGAACCAGTTGGATTTTTTTTGCAACTTGATTGTCGCAGTTGCAATAACTTGTGGGTCATAATGCAACCCCATCGATGGAGCAGCAGTAGCCTAGAGTAATTTTTGGCCGTTTGTGTCACAGCCAATGTCGCCTTCTTTGATGTAATGGACGAGAAATGTATATAAATGCTATTCAAAACAATGTACATATTTTATATGACATTTTCTTAGTAAATATTAATATAAAACTGATTAGCTGTGGTGCGGGGGGGAACCAACTTTAGGATTCCTTAAATCCCCAAATAGTCACTCTACATTAAAAGAGAGATATATGACTGAACTGCAATACCAGACACAGCCCATAGACAAGAGAGCGCTAACAAAGCAGAACTTTTCACAATCCCATTAATGGGGTGACCTCATATGTGCAGCCACTGGGAATGGGGAACCTGGTACCCCATGGATAACGGAGGTCCTTCAGCCTCCTGCATCACCTAATATTAACTCAATTATTGATCAAATATAGCATCACAAATTAGGATTTAGTTCAGAAATAGCCACAAGATGTTCTGCAGCAGCTTGCACCTGCATACTAAACCATATCACTAAGTAGAGGACATGGAGCATAGTCCTAATAGTCCAAAACTTTACCTACAACCTCTTAAACTTTTAATGGGAATATTTGCTGAATATGTCAATATTGGCCACGATGTTCTGCAGCAGTTGAGTTGAGGCCAGGCCTTATTGTCCTACTTGGTAAATTACTGCATCATTTCTATCTACAAACTGTAAGGCTAAGTGCACACGTTCAGGAATATTTGCGTTTTTTTCGCGTTTTTTCGCGGGAAAAAACGCGTCAAAAACGCATGTATTAAGCATCCTATCATTTAGAATGAATTCCGCAAATTTTGTGCACATGGTGCGTTTTTTTCCGCAAAAAAAACGCATTGCGGAAAATCTAGCAGTATGTCCATTAATTTTGCGGATTTCTAGCGTTTTTCCCGCTTTATTATTGACCTAGAAAGTTCAGGAAAAAATCGCGGTAAAAACGCATCAAAACCGCGCAAAAAACGCACCAAAAACGCGCAAAATCCGCGCAAAAAAACGCGCGTTTTTGCCGCGAAAAAAGTCCGGTTTTGCTCAGGAATATTCTGCAAACATTCTGCAAACGTGTGCACTTAGCCTAATTGTTCAACTTCTATGTGACTACAGTCATGGCCAAAAGTTTTGAGAATGACACAAATATTATATTTTCACATGATCTGCTGCCCTCTGGTTTTTATGTGTGTGTTTGACAGATGTTTTTATCACAGACAGAAATATAATTGCAAACATATGAGTAACAAAAGCTTATATTGACAGTTAGAATGAGTTAATGCAGCATGTCAATATTTGCAGTGTTGACCCTTCTTCTTCAGGACCTCTGCAATTCTCCCTGGCATGCTCTCAATCAACTTCTGGACCAAATCCTGGCTGATAGCAGTCCATTCTTGCACAATCATGCTTTCATTTTGTCAGAATTTTTAGGTTTTTGTTTGTCCACCCGTCTCTTGATGATTGACCACAAGTTCTCAATGGGATTAAGATCTGGGGAGTTTCCAGGCCATGGACCCAAAATCTCTATGTTTTGTTCCCTGAGCCATTTAGTTATCACCTTTGCTTTATGGCAAGGTGCTCCATCCATCATGCTGGAAAAGGCATTGTTGATCGCCAAACTGCTCTTGGAGGGTTGGGAGAAGTTGCTCTTGGAGGACATTCTGGTACCATTCTTTATTCATGGCTGTGTTTTTAGGCAAGACTGTGAGAGAGCCGATTCCCTTGGCTGAGAAGCAACCCCACACATGAATGGTTTCAGGATGCTTAACAGTTGGCATGAGACAAGACTGGTGGTAGCGCTCACCTTGTCTTCTCCGAATGAGGCGTTTTCCTGATGTCCCAAACAATCGAAAAGGGGATTCATCAGAGAAAATAACTTTACCCCAGTCCTCAGCAGTCCACTGCCTGTACCTTTTGCAGAATATCAGTCTGTCCATGATGTTTTTTTCTGGAGAGAAGTGGCTTCTTTGCTGCCCTCCTTGAGACCAAGCCTTACTCCAAGAGTCTCCGCCTCACAGTGCGTGCAGATGCACTCACACCTGCCTGCTGCCATTCCTGAGCAAGCTCTGCACTGCTGGTAGCCCGATCCCGCAGCTGAAACACTTTTAAGAGACGGTCCTGGCGCTTGCTGGTCTTTCTTGGGCGCCCTGGAGCCTTTTTGGCAACAATGGAACCTCTCTCCTTGAAGTTCTTGATGATGCGATAGATTGTTGAATGAGGTGCAATCTTTCTAGCTGCGATACTCTTCCCTGTTAGGCCATTTTAGTGCATTGCAATGATGACTGCACGTGTTTCTTTAGAGATAACCATGGTTAACAGAAGAGAAACAATGATGCCAAGCACCAGCCTCCTTTTAAAGTGTCCAGTGGTGTCATTCTTACTTAATCATGACAGATTGATCTCCAGCCATGTCCTCATCAACACCCACACCTGTGTTAATGGAGCAATCACTGAAAAGAGGTTAGCTGGTCCTTTTAAGGCAGGGCTGCAATGATGTTGAAATGTGTTTTGGGGGATAAAGTTCATTTTCTAGCCAAATATTGACTTTGCAAGTAATTGCTGTTAAGCTGATCACTCTTTATAACATTCTGGAGTATATGCAAATTGCCATTAGAAAAAGTGAAGCAGTAGACTTTGTAAAAATTAATATTTGTGTCATTCTCAAAACTTTTGGCCATGACTGTACAAGTCCCAGTAGATCGAACACTAGATGTGGCCAAGATGTTCTGCAGCAGCCACTCATCTACAATTACGAGCATGTCATAAGAAACTTGTCAACTAGACACAGGTTGCAAACCTCATAAAGTGCAACCTTGCCAAGATGTTCTGCAGCAGCAACTCAAGGTAACAACTTGTTCCAGTCCAAAAGTTAGTGTTGTGGGACTATAATCCCCAGCAGTTGACAGGTAAAGAGTAATAAGCTGTAGCTGCTGGAGAACTAGCAGTCCCAGCAGGTAAAGCTGGATTAATAGAGAAGAGAACTGCCTGTGGACTACAAATCCCAGGATATCATAGATTCACTAGATGCATAGTTTGGAACTAACCATAGTGACCCTTGCAAGATGTTCTGCAGCAGGAGGAAGGTAGTAGTACTCACACAGATCTGCCGGAATGTCCCTCCAGGAGCTCCTGCTAAACATGGTCCTCAGGGAAGGTGTGGGGGTCTCAGGTCTCTCAGTGCCCGGGGTTCCCTGTCCTGCTCTCAGCTCTCTCACTTCACACAGTGAACCCAGAGAATTCAGGTAGAGTTCAGAGGCGTGCTTACGTTGCCCGCTGTACATGACATGTATCTGAACCCTGGCCAATCCTAGCTCGCCTCCGGATGCCATAGCAACGCCAGGGGTCTCAGCCTGCTCTGCAGTGAGTCCTGCCCGTCCCCTGTCAGCTGTGTGTGGCTGCCTGCTCTGCAAGTTCTTTGTGTGCCCCTGCTTCTAGGGGGGGGGGCAGCTGCCCCCCCGCCCCACGGTGGGTACGCCCATGGGTGGGAACATCATGGTGTATGGCTATTTTTCAGCATACAACTTTGGCAAACTTCATATAATTGTAAGAAGGATAATGGGCAAGTATACTGAGACATTTTTGAGACAACTGGATTAGTTTTCTCTTGAGGAGTAAGCCAAGAGGTGCAGACGTCTCATTGACAGTTACAGAAATCGTTTGATTGCAGTGATTGCCTCAAAAGGTTGTGCAACAAAATGTTAGGTTAAGGGTACCATCTTTTCTTTCCAGGCCGACTTCATGAGTTTTATTTTTTTTTAAATTCTGTGGAAGCATGGTTGAAAAGCAATGTCTGACTTTCATTTGTTCATTTTCATAGATTTTTGATTTATTATTACTTTTGTCAGATTCAAGTTATTTCTGTGACCATTGTGGGTTTTTCTGTCAATAAACAAGGGATACCAACAATTTTGACCACGTGTGTACATCTGGAACCGTATGGTGTATTTAAAAAAGAAAACAATACTCGGGAGCAGCGGAATAAAATGAGAAAAAGCTGACCACTTTTGACTGATGACAGGTCCTCTTCAATCAAAACAATTTATTAAAGACCCCTTATGTTTGATGAACATTAACTAGAGATGAGCGGATCCCTTTCCTGCAGCCACAGTCCAAGTCATTGCCCTCTGGCCATGGATAGGAGCTGAGTGAATTTCCTTATCCCCCCCCTGGTATCCCAGGCTCGGCTTATAACTTGCCCCGCCACCCAGAGTACGTCACGCCAGGCTGGTAAATCCAATGTTGCTCCATAAGCTCAGGAAATTTGCGCAGCTCCTGCGCACGGCCAAAGAGTCCTGATCTGGTCCATGGGCCAAAGTTGCGGAAAGTGACCCACTTATCTCTAAAGTGAACCCTTGTTTTGACAACCCTATAGCTAATATTTTATTGAAGGAGTGTAAGGGTATATTCAAATGTAGAGATTTGTTGCATACATTTCTTCAGTTCCATCATTCTAAGGGTACTACCTGACGAAGATAGTGTTATGCTATTGAAACGCGTTTTGGATTTCGAAGTGTTAATAAAGGTTTGTTAACCAGATTGCTGTCCCTATAATTATCTCTTATCTCAGCGCTCCACAAACCGCTACAACTTTTTCTCCTTCATTATTCTAAATGGGGTAGCTTTGTTGGCAGGTACAGGAAATACGTAGGTCCCAGTCCCAGAAATGCCTGCAACAAACCTGCCGCGTGTGAATGATGATGTCATGGCGCTGTTTTACATTCGCTGGCTAGTCTACAAAGTTTCTCTGGGTCTTTGCCATATTACGCTGGCCATAATTTTCTTATTAATTGGGGGGTTGAGAGAACGTTGGGCTCAGAATGACAGATTCCAGTGTGCTCACATCCATTGTCTGCGCCGGCTATAAATATGGCGGTGTGAATTACAGCAGATTCAGTTCTTTCTTTGAGAAGATTTGTTTTCTGTTTGATGTGCTTTGTCGTTCCCCCGGTTGTATGTTCTTATGGGTCTTCTAGATGTTTGAATGTTATCATGAATGCCGAATTTATGCCTGAAGGCTTTTACTGCGCTTGTCACGGAGACACTACCTTCAGGTTAATGTAAAGAAGAAAGAATATTAATGTGTCCAACAGAATGAGCCGCGCACAAAGCAAGGACCGTCCTCCAAACTTTACATGCAGGTGCGCGGCTGAGGCACAAATCATTGAGAAACAATGCCCTCCGTCATCGTGCAAGATGGTTATTACCAGCATAAGCATTTTTAGAGTGATTTTGCGATGCTAAATCAAACACGTGTGATGTAAAATAGATGTATGAATGCTATTTATATCCAAGTGTTAGGTCTTTCAAATCTGAAAATGATTGCGGGTTTGGAAATGAGGGGTATATTTTATCATTTATGATCCTGTAAAGCAGCACAGAAACAAATGCATGTGAAGAGATAACATCCCTTTAACCTGATTATTTATTTTACGCAGGATTGACTCCAAATAAATACACACAGAAGCGACTAGATAGCGGGATTTATCTCAGGAATACAATTTCTGTCACAAATGTGAAATCTGAATAAAGTGCGGAGATGGGAGCAGATAAGATGTATTCTTCCCTGTGATTTACTGTATTTTCCATGATGGCTTAGTGCAGGCGGGTTAAAAACCAGCTATACTTTGTAATAAAATGGCATTGGGTTGCAAGTGGTGTGACTTCATAAAAAGGATTCAAATTAATGACTTTCTCAATATTCATTTTATTTTTAACTGGCGTTTTATATAGGGCATATATCAGATTTATAATTGGGAATTATTTTCAATTATTTCTATTGCTAAGGTTCAGTAAAACGTATAGTGGTGTATTTCCTTCCCGCCTAGGACATAATGTCTTTATTTGCATTTAGACTGCGCCAATGCCCTGACATCATTTAAATCATTGCAGTGTGCTCCCCCTAGTGGCTGACTCTCTGGGGAAGAAAGGTCAATGCTCATATGTCTTTAGCAATCTGGTAGACATTGGAGTAGCCATCACTTTATATAAATAACCTCTTCCAGGCTCTGAGGCGGATGGTGCCTGGAGATAACTCTGCCTCCAGAGATTATTTTAAATAAATAAAGGAATTACCAATGTGAGACCAGTAACCAACACAGAACAGGAGAAATGAGCATTGTTTTCTTACAAGCACATTCTTTGCAGCTCTCTGAGCTCTGCTGTATTGCAGTAATATTGCAGTCCTTTCTGCCTGTGAGATAGAACCTACAGATGTGTCAGTTTTAACCACACACCGCTCTAATCTCTGGAGGCAGAGTTATATTCCAGGCAGCGTGCTCCCCAGATCACGGAAGAGGTCATTTATGTAAAGTGATAAGAGGATTTTGCAACAACAAGGCATTTGATAGGAGGCATACAGGTAGGACTTTTTCATCATTCTATAATCTATATGCCCATATTAATAGTTTAGATAGGCCATATGTGGTGACAGATTCCCTTAAATGACTGATAGAAAAATAAGATTTATTACTTATCCAGTGGTCGAAAAAAATATTTTGTATGACCTCTACAAAGGACCAGGGGGACAGTCGTAACGTGGAGGAAAGCTAATTCTGGCAACTATATAGGAAAGGGATCTTTACAGTTAGGTGAGTCAGACTATGAAATACCGAAAACAAGATGTAGTAATGGCAGATATAACAATTAAAAGATTGCTGGATACTTTAATCACAACAAATAACATCGCGGGCTATTAATAATCCATCGATAGATAATGTATAACTGGTCAAATAAGGTTAAACTGGACGGCCAATGTCTTGCGTAACACTCAAATAAAAAGCTGTGAATATTTTATGTAGCTGAACAGTTTTGATTGAACCATTGTGGAGAGTGGATACTTTCTTTATTTGCGGGACCACTCATTGCAGCTGACTGACCAAACTTGTGTCCGGGGGTTTGTTTGTGTCAGACCACCTAGAATATTTCCTCAGGTATTGAGCAGGGGCAACAATACTGTTGTTGCTTAATTTTCTGTTTTGCGTTGTGCTCTATGACTAAGGTTGGGGAGATCAACACTCAAAATGAATGCTGGTAGCTGGTCAGGTAGGTCATTGGAACATCAGGATTCTGGCATTGAAGAGGATATCCTTCTCTGTGAACTTCTATGTCAGGAGGAAATCGAGGCCAGTGATGTCGCATCTACAGATATCGGCTACTTCCCTTGCGCAAGCAAATCATGCACCTGTCATATTCTACTCGGAGAGGTGCGCGATACCTGCCAATTGTGAATTGTGAAGATAGAATAGGACAGGTGTTCACACATACACAAGCCAACAAATTTCTGTAGAATGTCCCAAAACAGAAGTGAGTGTAGACAGGTCGCTGTGACTGGCCTATCACTTCTGATCAGATAATAGCAGCGATTTGACAATAATATTTAAAAGAAAAAATCAGTGTGACACGCTGTGATTGTTGCTGCACCAATAACAGCAGTCAAAATGGATGGGTGATCGTGATGTCACCTCTATTGATTAACCATTTTGGCACCAATTGGCTGAACAATAGTTACTGACCAATCGGTGCCAAAACAGTTGATTTAAAATAACGATCGCTGCTCTGCACACCATCTTTTCTTAGATTTGGTGTGCAGAGCTGTTGTGTAGATCCTTTGTGTACCTGAGTGAAAGAAAAATCATTGGTGGGCAAGTGCGATCTCCTGTTTCTGCTGTGTCTCCTGTGCGGTGTGACAATCTGGGTTCACACTGCTGACTGTTGACTGCTTGCCTCACTGCTGACTGCTCTGCACTTTAGCAAACACCACACTGACACTGACCCTGAACGTGACACACCCAAACCCTATACTGCAGGGTTTTTACCTAACAACCTGTGGCCTTCAGCCACATGGAAAACCCAGCCCGAAAATGAAAGGGACAGCACCACTACCATTAGTAGTCTGTTTCAAACACAAAAGCCCAGAGCAGGTTTTCCCTAAATCTGCTTTGGACAACCAGCATGTCCAAGACCTATACTCACTTTAGTCTGCATTGCAACCACAGCTACGCCTGTGACTGCAATTAACTTTCATGGCCTCAATACGCCTCTGTGTGCATCCTGGGGGAACAAACAGTGACCTTCACATGTATCACCAGTCACTGCCTCACACCCTCCTTTCCCCAAACAATGAATATGTCTGTGTCTCTTTAAAAGATAATCCAGTCTACCATCATGATCCCAAAGTGCTGCTTCAACAGTGAGAAAACACGTTATGAAGTTCAGCCTGGATGTGTATAGGAGAGTGAATATGCACTTAGCGCTCCTTATCGTTCGCTGTAATCCTGAACTAGCATTGTCCTGCTCTGGCTGATTGATAGGTCATTTGCTCTGGTACACTGGCCAGTCAGTCACCCACAGAAGGGTGCTACTAGTTCAGGATTACAGCGAAGGCTAAGGCGCTGTAAGTGCATCTTCACACCCCAATGCACTTCCAGGGTAAATTTCAAAACATGATTTCTCACTGCTGATCCGGCACTTTGGGGTCATAAAGGGAACGAGTGGCCTATTTTTTAAAGGCCAGTTACCATTTACGTCAGTAATCTCATTCTTTTTGCAAAATCTGTATAGCAGACACATTTTCAATTATATTAAGACTGACAGAACCAACGTTAATCCGCTTGTCCTAGGGTATAAAGGTTGCAGGATTTTTCTCTCTACCTGATCTCATGTATTTTACAGAATGCAGAGAAACGCTGTGCAGCTTTTTTACTGTGATGTATGTGTCAATCATTTTTCAGAAGAATGACAACTCTCTGCGGGAGAGTTTAATTCTACCTCAGTGAGACACAGGTAACAGTGTGATGTGTCAGTCGCTACATAAATAAAATATAATCTATCTACATTTCCTTGGAATGCCTCCTGTTACTCTTAACTCTGGTTTTGTTGTTTTCTGACCGTTTAAAGCATCATCGGATTGTGAATTACTATAGTAAATATATTGTACTTAATACAACAATACTGCACCAGTTCTTTTCAGGGATAACCCGTTGCGTCCTAGTAATTGTAAAGACATGGAGGTTGGTAGGGGTTAGGGAGACCATTGCACAATGGACAAGTTTAAGTCTTCACATGCAGTACAAGACTATGGAGTTCAGTGTGATGAGTAGAGATGAGCGAATTTGTTTGGATTCGGTTCCGAATACAATCAGATTCGAATATTGTTTTTGCAATATTCGTCGAACACAGACGAACTTCATTAGAGTCAATGCGAGTAGAAATTACCGAATACTGTATGTTTGGAACCGTACATAAAAACATACATTCGGCCCAAATAGTGTTCGAATATGACAAAATCAGGTTTGGGGCCAAAATCCAAACAAATTCACTAATCTCTAATTACAGACAAATAAGTCACAGGTGAGGATGATACCTTTAGTAGCCATTCAAATCCATTTGTGTGAACTTCTGTGCAAGTTATCAGGCCAAAATCACCAGGGTATGTGAACTTTTGATCAGTTTTAAGACGGTTAGTTTATGGCTCAGTATATTTTTATGGGTTGTGCTGACCCACTTACAGCCCAATAAGGTTCCCTTGTGTCAGCTACTTTCAACACCTTTGTCATTGATTGGAATTTTGAGAGTGAACGGATGTGAATTACTGCAGTTATGTTACTCTGCTATAGGTGTGAAAGTACTAACTCCATATTGATGCCCAAGGATTGATTTGCAGCGTCCGGTGACATGTATGAATGTGACATTAACTGTACGTTTCGCTCTGTTGTGTATATGTTTTTGTAAGGGCTTTTCACATGACCGCTTTTTTGGGTCTTGTGTAGAACAGACTGTACCCGGACAGCCTATAGACCCTATAGTAGTCAGTGACGGCATGCCCTATTAGACTGCCATGGACTAGAGTTGGATGGATAGAGTTGTGCCCAATGACACAGAAAGCATGCACCTGCGCAGAACGCCGCACGGATTGTGAGTCCGATCCTCGCAATGGTCACGTGAATAAGCCCCAAAAAATAAAGATTTTTTTTAATGCTATTCACTGTTACATGTGGATCAATAAGTCGCATGTAAATATATAACAAATGTATATGTTCGTTATCTGCCGTCAATCTGTTTTTACAGGATTTATTAAAGAAGTGACTGGCTGAATTGACATCCCACTGCTCTGAATATTACCACTTAGTAGTATCGTAGTCCTAGTAGTAGGATGTAGTGGAAAGCAATTTGTTCAGCTGTGAATGGTCTTTTTAGAGGCCTTCCTATGAACTGTGGCACATTGCTCACCCCCTCCCCATGACAGAAGGGTTAAATGTGGCAGCGCAGCCAAGATGTATTTGAGCACAGTACAGCATTTAGCACCACGTGGCTGTCGGAGCGCTCTTGAACAGATAGCTTTTCATTTAGCCTTTGCTCTGACAGCCCATGCCTTGGATAAGTGGTATAGGTCTGTACAGGTGAAATCTATTCTCACATTTGCCTCAGGGGCGACTGGACTGTAACAGAATTTTTCAAACCCGTTGGGCCCAACCGCAAAGCGGAGAATAAATGGCTGACGTGCCAGGCCTCGACAGAAAAATCAATGCCTGGTTATACAGACATGTCAGACCTAGGCTGCCGTTCTCCTTAGCAGAAGCGCTGCATTTAGCATGGTGGGGCTCGTAAAAGCCTCGTCTCTTTTCTGGCCGAAAGATGTGCATGTTGATAAATATTAGAATTTTTGTAGAAGCCGACGTTTCATGCCTTCATTTGTTTGTTTTTTCTTCATTCACCAGGAAATTTGCCTGCAACGTCTGCGATCGAAGTTTTAGAGAGAGATGGGCCCTGAACAACCACATGAAGCTGCACACGGGCGAGAAGCCATTTAAATGTACCTGGCCCACATGCCATTATTCTTTCCTCACGGCCTCTGCCATGAAAGATCATTACAGGACTCACACAGGTCTGTTAGAAATTATGTGTTCATTATCTTGCTGGTTATATATAAAACTCGTTTATGGCCAAGTAATACTTTTTGTGTGTTTTTTCTTTTTTTAATTAAAGCAAAGATGTTTTAACAAACCCCATTAACATAAACATTGAGAGAGCGGACATCGTCCACTTTGAAACATCCCCTTGTATTTCTAGATGCTGTAAATGAAAATTGAATCTTTATGGTGCCTTATTTTAGTCTGGGAGATGAATGCTCCCGTCTCGCTCTCTAACCGTGGTTACAACATTGCTACCTCGTCTTGTACTTTGCTGATATTCTGTTCTCCGTTCTCTTTAGTTTTATTTGCTATAAATTGTATTTTTATTGTATCAGTTATAATTTTAATTTATTTTTCACCTTTCATTTCAATAAATTTTTTATTTTATAGTAACAAAATGAAAACAAACCCTCCTCTTTAGCCTTTGAGGTCATCATGGTGTCATGAGTACCCTAGGTCTTTTAGTCATTCCCACTTCCATTTGCCCCTATGTAGCAAGTAAACTATTAACATCTGCTTGGCTCCCAGTATAATGAAGAAGAATGAATGAAATTAAATGGCCCAATCACTGTCCTGTAATCCAGACGTGCACCTCTTAGGTGGCAATTCTAGGTTAAAAAGTTCTTTATTGAGAAATATCCCAAGCAGTTGGTGGGAGGCCGGGTCTATTTAACTCCTCTGTCAAGGGTGTTGACGATTTAAGGTCTCCAGCTTGCCCTGAGAGATCACTTATATCGAACCGCAGATGAAAAGCCAGTGCAGATGTAATTTATCGTCGGTGTTTCCTTCTAAAGAATAATTGTGGAGACTTGGTTAGATCAATAATATAGATTTTTGTTGTTAGGTCTTGTAGTCTGCACCATAATGAGAGAGAGGGGACAGTGGCTGTTTTCTAATAGAATATAAAGGATTGGTTTCCGTGTCTTTCCGCATTTGAATGCAAAATGGCACACTTGAAACTAATTCAAGATGTTAAGAAAAAATCCACTTTCCATCCTGTCTGTGCCATCATGTAAACGTTCCATGCGGTTACCTAAAGCAATTATTCATTTTGTCTCTCCGAGAAATTTTAAGGTTACAAGTGTCGACAGTGTAATAAAGGTACTCACAACTAGCCAAAAGCAATCTCAGTCTCAAAGCCAGAACTCCTTAGAAGTAGTGTTTTTCAGATCTTCATGCTCTTCTCAATGGCTCACTAAGAGAAGCACTGTGCCTTTCATGAGGCATGGTGGCAGAGGTATGGTGGCAGCCTCAGCCTGCATTGTTGTGGAGGTACTAAGAGAAGGTGGCACACTGTTGGATGGACAGAGGAGACGATTATAAGAGCAGCATTTCACATTTTGTTTGCATAGTCTTGTCCCTTTTATTGTTTTATTACAGAGGACCAGGGGCATTCATTACAGGGGGAGTAAAAGCGATTCTGGCAGCTAAATAGGAAAGGGTTCTTTACAGTTAGAGCAGTCAGATTGTGGAAAGCCCTATTCCAAGAGGTTATAGTGACAGACACTAGAACAACTTTTAAAAAAGAGCTGGATGCTTTTCTCACAACAAATTACATTGTGGGTTACACACAGATAATCTAGCGATGGAGAATATATGACTGGTGGAGAAAGGTTGAACTTGATTGAACAAAGTCTTTTTCAACCTGTATAACTATGTAACTATGGAAGTACAAAACTAAGGACATTTGCAATGGTGATTTATCCACTGCTTAGAATTTGAAAGCATGTTTTAGTGGAAAAAAGAGATTACCAATGGGTAAATGTATGAACAAAATCCTTCATAACCTAGAAAGGGTTTAAATTCATTTGTGCCATTTATTTCAACTTAGTTAGTGGATAGGCATTTGATAACAATAAAACAAAAAACAGTGCATTATCAACTGTCCACCCTATTTTCATATGATGGGGCCACATGGCTACTTTGGCCAAAGGTCACGTGGCCAAAGATTGCTGTTCCATTTTTGTACTACTGTATAATTCAAGTAAATGGGATCACATTGCAATTAGAAAAATACTGCAAAAAGCAAGTCATAACCAGTTTGATTTTAGCAAACCTTATGTGTGTCGCTTTCCACCCTGTTCACTTGAACTATGCTACGATGTAGCAGCTGCATACACAGATCTTTATTCTCATGACCTATATCGAGGCCATGGTTTCTGTGTAGCACCAGCATTATAGAGACTCCTGCAGCTCCTTTTATCTTTCTTATGTATAAGTGTTTTTTCTTTTTAGTTTTATTTTTTAAAATCTATAAAATTCCATTTCTCAACTCATTAGTACCCTAAGATGCCTTGCTCAACCTGCATCACACTTACATTGTTGAACAAATATTTTTAGCCTTCAGGTGTAAAGGGTGTAGGGTTTCTTTTGTCTGGTGGCCGCTTGGATACTCATATGCACAAGGTTTTTATATCAAAACAGCATATGGGTCATTCCATGGTAACTTACGTTACAGTCACAAGCCAAAAACTGGCTACAGACTGTTCTTTGAAGGCAGCCACAAAAATGAGTGAATATATATTGTACATTAAACTATTCTCAATAGATTTCAACACAGATTGATTTTTCAACAATAAAATTAAATACAAAATTCAGTGTTATTACTTGGTAACTTACAATACAAAAAAAGGAAAGGCAATTGTCCGTCATGAGACTGCTAAATTATCTGTTCTGGTAAACGGGAGAAGCACCATTTTTATTGTATTAAAACACCATAGTCCAAGCAACTTTAACAAATTTATTTTAACCTCTCAAGTTAAATGCAACATTTTTTATAACAAGAAATGTTGGTAACTTACGCTACAACACTATATAGTAACTTGCGTTACAATGATGGTAACTTACGTTACAATGAGTTACCATCATAGGAAAAACACTGTAACACGAGTTACCATCATTTTAACGTGTTACTATTATGTTGTAATGTAACCACCATGGAATGACCCATAAGATTTATTGTCCATCATTAATTTTAGAGCTCTAAAGCAAAAACAGTTTTCATTCAGTACAAATGCATAACATAAATAGTCCTTCATGTACAATGGACAAAGTAAATTTAGCAGCCTCACCATTCTTGATAATCTAGGTAAAATTAGCCCAAGTAGTATTAAATGCGTTCACCAGACAAACAACTCTGTTTATCTCCAGCACAACTCCACTTAGATGAGCTAACTCAGCTGCCTGTTATTAGGCCTGTAAGCCCTGGGCTGGATTATGGGAACGACCCTTTGCACCCAGACTTTTTTGGTTGCTTCCATGCCTCTGATCCGAAATCCAGTCAAATTAAAACTATCTCAGTAACCTAGTGATACTGTTACAGACTGTACATTGCAGAGGCCGTCCACCTCCGTGACACATATCTACCATCTAGGACCTTACCATAGCTTTCTTACAAGGTTTTATCTGATGTTCAGAGCAACTGTCTTCCAAATTACATGTGAGGAATGCCATTGACATTACAACCTGCACACCTGCTGAGACACATGCACGATTTCAGGTATTGCGCACGTGTCCTATCCATATTGTGGGAATGCTACTCACTTGGGTGCGTCGGGAGGCAAAACAGGAAGCAACTCCATTTAAAAGTATATGCTGGTTTATTGCTGCTTCATAAACCAGCCTTAAGCAAAGAAAAATATTAACAGCCTTCAATGCAGGCAAAACAAAGTAAACCATTCTTTGACAAAGTTTTGTGAGAGCCAGTCCTGGTCACACAGGCTGGATAACATCCAGTATACCAGCTCAGTCTGGATATAACACTCAGGAGGCATTCTTCCTCCACACATAGTCTATGTGTCAAACAACGGATTTCATCTTAACAGATTTACCACACCCAGAGGTGTGTATATGGTCAGCCAGACTCACCCATCTCTCAGGCTGCCCGTAAATTCTGGCCCAGATGCACCAAACAATCCTCTTAGTTCTATGTGCGCTAGAGCAATTTTCCAGGATTACATCACAGATGGCCACTATCTCTTAAATACATACCTCCCATCAGCTATGTGTCTGGTTGCTGCCTTAATACCTACCCCCTCTGGCTAAAGCCGTGGGGCTTGAGACCTTCTACTATTAGACAGCGACATCGAAAGTTAGCTGCAGTAAAGGCCTGGTGACGTCCATGGCTTCCAGACTTGAGTTATTGCCTGCAAAGGATTCTCTACAAAGTATTAAAAATAAACATTTTGTTTATGGTAAAGTTAATTTGTCCAACTTCTTTTGAACCCTTGAAACGAAGAGGCTATGTACAAAAATGATTGCAATTCCTAAACATTTCACAAGATATTTTTGTTAAACCCCTTTAATTAAACCTAAAAGTCATGCCATTAAAATATCCACCTTCTCCAGCAGTGACAATAGCCGCATATATCCTATCAGGAGCTTCCTAAATTGTAATACAGATCATGTTATCTATAAAATAGATGTACAACCACCTGTAAATTAAAATATATAAGTTCCACAACTAGAAAGCTTAAAACATGCATAAGGGTGCATCTATATAATATTGAACATCCCTCTAATCATACCATGTTCAATGCCTCTAAGCACTTTGTGGATGTTCACAATAGGAAGACAACCAGTTTTACAATCTATGCGATTGAACACATGTCCTGTCCTGTTCGAAACGCGTATGGTGATTATATGTCCTTTATTTGTCCCATGTTTCCACCCACTTTTTCCAAATATCCTTTGGAAAATGTTTTTTTTAATATTTCTTTTTCAAACAAATAAGAATAAATCTTGGATTTTATCTGTAACGTATCAGAAGCTGGATCAATTTTTTTTCCATACACATACATACACACACAGTATAATGCTGCCCCACTACACAGACACAGTATAGTGCATACACACACAGTATAATGCATACACATATAAACAGATGCATACACACACAGTGTAATGCAGCCCCACACACACAGTATATTGCACCCCACACACACACAGTATAATTCAGCCCTCACACATACATATGCATACACACACAGTATAATGCATACACATATACATATACAATACTCACCTCTCCTCCTCGTTCCCTGTGCTGCTCCATGCTCTGTTCCGGTCTCAGCAGCTCAACTGCTGGCACAGCATGGCTCACGATGAAGTATGTCATTGCTCGCCCACTGAGTCACAAACAGAGGGGAATGATGGGAGAAAGAGCATCATGTGACGCTCTCTCCTCCATCACTGCTTTCAACTGTATCAGTTGAATGTGTGATGCGGTGGACGGAGCTGGGCCCTTCTTACACACGGGCCCCTCTTACTCACGGGCCCCATAGAGGCCGCGTGGTGTGCCGCCATTAGCGGCACTCCACTAGCTGAGGGCCCCTGGAGAGCGGGGCCCTAGGCATCTGCCTGGTCTGCTTGCCCCTAATGCCGGCCCTGGGAGTACCCAATCGAGATGGATCCTAACTTTTCTACTTCATCTCACTATGCGTAAGTAGACCTCAAAATAGATGGGGCAAAGCAGGACCCAGATCTGACTGTTCAGACATGTGTCTTTGGAAAGCTATATTGACAAAATGCCCATCCAAAAAGGGTAGCATGGCCTTGTTTGTTCAAAATACAAAACTAAAGCAAAACCAAAGAAATGGGACAGTACATATGTTGGTATAAGTGTAGGTATACATTCTCACTGTGACCATTTAATGGACAGAACCTAAAATGGAAAGAAAATGAGCAAATACCTTGTTGAAAGTCAATAAATAGTATTATTACATGTAAATAACACTGTGTTCTTAATTGACACTATTTTGTTAAAAAATCGTAAAAGCCCTCCCACTGCAACAAGATGTACCCAATTGGAATGTACCTTTACTATTGTAGTTCACTAACAATACCTGCGATCGTGCATGTATCTTGGCATTTGTGCGAGTCATAACATTATAGGCTTTGCTGACTTCCAATGTGGTGCCCAATAACAATTATATTATCAATTTGGGTTCTAAGCAAAAGATGATTGTACAATTGGTTAAGCATCCCTTAGCATACTCGCATCACTCCCCTTCTGACATTTTTATGGTCTCTACTACTCTATGTACTTTTTTCAGCCTGGATGGGCTTGTGATTGCTGCAGCCAATAAATCCAAATAGCAGTGACCAATGTATCTAAACCAGGGGATGGGAACCTTTTTTTCTGCCAAGTGCTATTTGGATGTTTTTAACATAATTCGTGGGCCATACAGAATTATCAACTTAAAAATTAGCCAGCTCAGTTTGATCAAGCATTTAATTACCTCACCCATAATGTGATGGCTGGAGCAGAGACTGCTGTATACAATACAATAGGATACACTAAGACTGCTGTATACACTGTGTAGGATACACCAGGACTGTACTGCATACATTGCATAACATACACTAAACCTGCTATATACATCACATGCTGTGTATATAGCTAGGATACACTGGAACTGTGCTCTATACATCATATAAGATGCACACAGACTGTTGTTTACATCACATAAGATATACTGGATATTGGTTATTGCCCTCCTATGGCCCCCTCCATGTCTCCTTTTGTACTGGCCTGTCTCCTGATATTTGCTCCATGCTGACAGACACAGCTACCCCTCTTGCCACAGCTCGCACTGATGTGCCATCCTGGATGAGCTGCACTACCTGAGCAGCTTCTGAGGATTGTACAATATACACTGCCTCATGCTACTGTATGTCTAGGGGTGAGAGCAATGACAAAATGAAAAAGTGACCAAAATAACCAAAAAGAATGAGAACAGAGAAATGGTCTGTGGTCACCCCCTGCAGAACCACTCCTTTATAGGGGTTTCCTTGCTAATTGCCTATCATTTCTACCTGTTGTCTGTTCCATTTGCACAACAGAAGGAGAAATTCACAATCGGTGTTGCTTCATAACTGGACATGTTGATTTCACAGATTTAGGATTGACTTGGAGTCACATTGTGTTCTTAAAGTGTTCCCTTTATTTTTTTGAGCAGTGTATCTGTATTTTTATAGCTATATCTATATATGGATATATAGATATATGTGTGTGTACACACACATATACAGTATACCGTATATCTCACAGAGCTGTATGTTTAACTCCATTTTTTTTCCCACTTGATTGTTAATGTATCATAAGGTAAACACTTACTTAAGTTTATCAGTGTTCTTACGAAAAACTCATACTGTCTGTGATGATGTCAAATGACAAACTTGACTTTGCTGCATCGATATGACCGTGTAGCCATACTTTTATCTATTGGGCCTTCACTATTAGTGTGACATTTTTTCTTACTGTTGTTCTGCAATCCTTTGGCAGTCCAGATAGAGTCATCTTGAGTTACTATCTTTTAGTGCAGTAAAGATGTATATCTTTGTACCGTGTTAGCCAGTAGATAGAAAAATAGTTAGACTTGAGAGTCCTCAGTGGTTGATACCTTTTAATGGCTAACTGAAAAGATGGTAACAAATTGCAAGCTTTCGAGACTACTCAGGTCTCTTCATCAGGCAAAGACTAATACAAAATCTGAAGAATCACATATTTATACACAACACAGCGCAGAAACAATGCAATAGATAAGACAAGTGACATGAAGAAGAACTGTCATTAGGGGAGATAGAGATGAACATAAAGATTGGAACAGTTCATAGATAAGGAGTGTGAAAGTTTTATTGCCCTCTGATTGGGGTCTGGTAATGTTTATTGATGCCCCCACAAGGTTTTTGGAGCAAATTCCTTAATTGATGTAAAAAGACATAAATCCATGCGACACGTTCATTCCTGCACTGAGAGTGTCAAAGGTCATCATGAGTTTATATTCGGAGACTCTCCTGCCTCTCTGAGATATGAAACTACTTTTTAGTAATTTCATGTGTGTGGTTCTGTGATCAGGCATACAAAAATGTTTTGCCACAGGTAGATCCAATCTTTTTTCTCTTATTGTGTGGCGATGAGAATTCATCCTAGTTCTCAGTTTTTGCCCTGTCTCTCCCACATACAGACCCCCAGATGGACATTTAGTACATATAATTAGGTACACCACATTAGATGTGATGCAACTGAAAGTACCTGGGATCTTGTAGTCCTGATGTGAGTTGGGGATCTTTATCTTGTCCGTGGTCATTATAAATGGACAGGTTTTACATTTTTTCTGCTTGCAAGGAAACCTGTCCATTTATATTGACCACGGACAAGATAAAGATCCCCAACTCACATCAGGACTACAAGATCCCAGGTACTTTCAGTTGTATAACATCTAATGTGGTGTACCTAATTATATGTACTAAATGTCCAACTTGGGTCTGTATGTGGGAGAGACAGGGCAAAAACTGAGAACTAGGATGAATTCTCATCGCCACACAATAAGAGAAAAAAGAATGGATCTACCTGTGGCAAAACATTTTTGTATGCCTGATCACAGCACCACACACATGAAATTACTGGTACTAAAAAGTAGTTTCACATTTCAGAGAGACAGGAGAGTCTCCGAATATAAACTCATGATGACCTTTGACACTCTCAGTGCAGGAATGAACGTGTCGCATGGATTTATGTCTTTTTACATCAATTAAGGAATTTGCTCCAAAAACCTTGTGGGGGCATCAATAAACATTACCAAACCCCAATCAGAGGGCAGTAAAACTTTAACACTCCTTATCTATGAACTGTTCCAATATTTATGTTCATCTCTATCTCCCATAATGACAGTTCTGCTTCACGTCACTTGTCTTATCTATTGCATTGTTTCTGTGCTGTGTTGTGTATATATATATGTGATTCTTCAGATTTTGTATTAGTCTTTGCCTGATAAAGAGACCTGAGTAGTCTCGAAAGCTTTCAATTTGTTACCATCTTTTCAGTTAGCCATTAAAAGGTATCAACCACTGAGGACTCTCAAGTCTAAATATTTTTCTATCTTTTAGTGGTGTAAACTAGAGACTAGCCACCCACACTCTGTACAATATCTGTGTCATGCTACATTGGGTTATAATAAAACCACAAGTTTTGTTTGTTTTCTTTTGCAGTTTTGATTTAGTGCACTATATACAAACCGTTATGATTAAGAAGACATAAAATTAATTTATTTTTCTTGTGAACACAAAAAGTAAATGTAATAAAATAGACAAACATAACATGTAAGTAAATTCAGGACGTAATTGTATAATATGTACTCATATTGTACATTTTAGACAATATTTAGTGTGCAAGCACAGGCCAGATGTATGGGAATTGTAAAAAAAAATCAGGATATGCATAAAAACTGTTCAAGTGCATAAAGCAGCCCCATCTGGAAGGCATCTAACAGAAATGAAGTTGTACAAAACCATTCCATTGATAATAAAGCTAATTTTTATGGGTCTGACAAGTATGTAATTATGTTCAGTGGTGCTTTTCAGATTTTATCACAGTCAATAAACCGCAGTGGTAATTTCATTCCCATTTGACATATTTACATGGAAACATTTGATTGGAGGAATTAGTAACCCTGAAAGCCTTGATAGATATGTTTTAACGATCTGTGACCTCTACAATCCCACATCTGTTTATTGTTGCAACAGGCGAGAAGTCGTTCTTGTGTGACCTTTGTGGCTTTGCTGGTGGGACACGTCACGCCCTTACTAAGCATCGGAGGCAGCACACAGGTTGGTCATCTTATCTTCTCTTCTGAATTGTCTCTGTATTTTAACTCTTGTTCTCCTTTGGTTGTGTCTTTAAGCTGCAATCAATGTAAACCGTCAGTTTAACCAATATGGAAAAATGCTACTAAGTTACCATTAACCCCTACGGCTGCTTTGCTGCTATTTCTGTAGAATGTATAGATCCTAGCATTGTTATAGAGCAGCATTTACAGTGTTAATATAATATGTTAATATAATATTGCAAGGCCTTATGCAGATGGTGTTCTTGGTCCTCCTTATGGCACTGAGCATTGTAGTGATCTGGTCACATGTACATGTGGAAATTATAATCTGGAGAGGTCTCACAAAACAATCTGTCACCAGATTTTTCCTGCCACTTCCAAGAGCAGCATAAAATAGGGATAGAGATGCTTATTCCAGTGATGTGTCATTTTCTGGTTTTCTTGCTGTAGTTTTGATAAAATCACTGTTTTGTCTGCTACAACTCTGCTAGTCTTCTCAATAGTGAACTTAGTTTTACCCTACTCGCTCCATTGATTGTCAGCTTTGGCCCACATTGGCACGTTTCTGCCTATCAGTGAAGGGGCATGTGTAGCTGGAGCTCTTGACTATCAAGGACTACATGAGATAAACTCTTCTTTGAAAGGACTAGCAGAGCTTGAGCATATAAAATAGTGTTTGATCAAAATTGTAGAAAGCAGCCCGGTATGTGACACAATGGTCCGCCGTCAGGAACCTCGTCCCTCGTTGTCACCTATTACTGCCCTGGCTAATGCACTGGCCGGAAAAGGGTGCTAGCCTCACCAATGCAGATAATACCACACAGGGGACAGTGACAAACACCAAAAGCACAAGGAGAAAACTCAGTACTTAGCTTACAGACACCGCTGCCAAGCTTCACACTGCAGATAGCACAGCAACAGGACTCCAATCACCAGAAGTAGCTGACACCAGAGAGCTGCTACTGCAAACATGGATCGTGACACCTGAGCTGTCCGTTAGAAGGGCAATGCTAAGCCTTTACCCCCCCTGCAGTCTTTACACTTATGGAAGTCAGATGTATTTATCCCTATCTAATAAATCGAACAGTGTTAGGAAGATAATTTCAAGGTTTCAAGGATATGTATTACTCGGGTGGTTTGTCCACTTTTTTGCAATGTAAGGCGTGGATCCATGTTGGTCTCCCTTCGAGATTCACTGAGGTAGGTGTTGTCAGGAGTTCTTGGTATGACCTCTCGTATCTGGTCTTGAACGGCGATTTCCTGGTGAACCTTTTGACCAGGACGAAGTCCCCAGGCTGTAAACTTGTCGGACTCATCTTGATCAGAATCTGGAATGGCAGACAGAACCTTTGCATGTGTTACTGACATTTCTTTGGATTAATGCAATAACAAAATTAACCAACCCATCATGCCCTGCACTAAGCTGTTGAGGGAAATAGCATCCTAACCTGGTTGGGCCGCCGAAAAGAATCTCATTTGGTGTCAGTCTGTGTACCTCCCCTCCCTTACAAAACCGTAAAAGCTTTTCCATTATCTCGCTGCCTTTAGACAAACAAAAAGACTGAGTGTTCTCAGCCCCTGGAGATCCCAACCCAGATCTGTGCACAGTGCAGAGGTTTAGAGAAGTGTCTGCCTGTCTTCTCACGCACTCATAGTTTGACCACGCTGTGCCTCTGCAATCGGAACCGCATCGAGAATCTGGGAGCACACAGACCCCACACTCACCAGGCTACAGACTGCCTCCCCTTTCCTCGCGTGCTGTCACAGGCAGGACGGGTAATCCAGGAAGAGAGACAACACTCTCAGACACACATAATCAGAGGGACGAACACAAAAAAACTAAGCGTCCTCTGTAACTGGGATTTCCGTCTCAGACCTTGTGCGCAGTGCTAGGGTTCGAAGAGGTGCCTGCTTATTTCTTGCGCCCTTGTGGTTCAACCATGCCATGCCTGCGCACTTGGTACCGCTTCGAGAATCTGGGAGCACACAGAAACTTGCGCTTACCTTACCACAGGTCACCTCCTCTCCCCCCTGCTTGCTACTACACAGGCAGAACTCAGATAGCCCAGAACAGTGATGAGACTCTCAAGACACTACACACAACAGATTACAGCAATCAACCACGGTTTGCATTCCTCACAGTCAGTAGCCGTGGGTTCTTTAGGGCCACCCAGGGTACGTATCCCACACCCTACCGTGTTGGGCAACACAAAGAAGCGGTAAACATGAGTATGGAACTGCACAGACTGGCTCGAGTGACACAGGCAAGTACTACAGATTCACAAGGAAATCAGCAGACTTACTGTGTTCTCATGGAGGTGATCAGTCTCTGAGTCGAGCCACCCTGGACGTTACCCCGAGATCCAAGCCAATTGTCGATGTCTGCTGAGCGTACCCCCTCAGTGGCCCCACGTTGTTGTGCCAAGAATGTCGGGGTGATCTCTTTAGGTGCGATTTTAGTGATTGCCTGCCCCTGACCTAATAAATATGAGCTGAGTGCATGCATAGAAGAATTACATTGGACACAAAGTCACATGTGTGCTCTCTCGGTGAGAGCTGGCACAGAACTAATTTTATTAGTACAAAGAAAAGATCATGTAGCAGGTAGGAAGAGGGCGTCACACAGCTTCTGAGCAGCCATCATGTCAGTCTGTGATTGGTTCATGCTAGGTCTGTTCCATATATGGTCTTTAGTGTATCTACTTCACATTCCAAGGATTCTTTCCAGGGTGTAGTTCCAGGATGCAGACACCATCTTGCCACACCACATTTGAAGTAGCTTATGTAAGGTTAATAATTGATTTCATTAGCCATTCTCTCCTTCACAGTCCAATCAGGATCTCTGTACCTACTTTATATTGCGCAGTAATGTTCAAGCCCATACTGTTGCTCCTAATACTGGGTGATTCAAAAAGGAAGGTGAAAAAGAGAAGGCCTGTAGTTAAAGTAACATTGTTAGATGGCCAGTGCCTGAAAATCAAATCAAAGCTTGCTTAGATGCCCATAGTAGGCATTTACATCACAGCTTTAGTTTTTCAAAAGCCAAATTTGAAAAGTGATTACATATTGTAACATAAGATATCGAAGCAGGAAAAATTTTTTTGCATGTTGAAATTTGCAAGAATGGAGTCTGTTGTGACAGTATTGCAAGACTTTCAGAATATGTTTGGTAAGTGTTCTCCGCATAGAACCTTCATTTTGCATTGGGGAAGCAATTTGAAACCACTGGGTGTTTGTCATGGAAAACATCCTGGCCCCAAATAATTTACAGGAGACAGAGAACAGGATTTGAGCTGTGTACGAATGTAGTTCCTAGAAAGTGAGCAGGCTGACTAGTGTGGAACTACAGGTGCCACCAACCACAGTATGGCGTATTTTATGAAAATGTCTTCTTTGTAAGCCATACAGATTACATCTCCTTCAGGAGCTGACACCAGAAAACAAACTGAAACTCTGTGACCTTTGCATTGTCCTAAAAGAACAATTTGAAGACAATGGATTTGCTGACTGGCTGGTGTTCAGCAATGAGGCTACCGATCGCCTGAGTGGGAAGGTCAGTCGCCACAATGTTAGGATTTGTGGCTCAAAAAAATGATCAGGTGAAAAGTCAACGGTTCCTTTTCTTTTTTCCTGAGGATACTGGTACTGACCAATCTTACCTGGACATTTTGAATGGTTTATTTCACAGATGAAGTAGGTTTTACAGATCTTCCTCTATCAGCAGGATGGTTCACAATTATATTTCCATTTGGATGTTAACCAATACCTGAATTAAACTACGGGAATGTTAGATCAGCTGTGACGGAAACAATGATTCACTATTGTTGTCCTTGACTTCACGATCAACAGATTTAACGCCCTGCAACTTCTTTCTGAGGGGTTACATCTAGGACTCAGTCGCCTGCCCCAGCAGCCTCTGGACATGAACGACCTGAGACAATGAATCACTGAAACATTACAGTCCATATCCGAGTATATGCTGGGATGCATCTCAACCGAACTGGATTACCGCCTAAACATCTGACGTGTCACCAATGGAAATCATTTTAAACATTTGTTTTGTATAGATAAAACTTGGATAGATAATGTGTCTTTTCATGTTAATGCATTTATGATATTTTCTCTCATTTATGAACAAGACTATAATTTTGCCCCATCCTTTTTTAAGCACCTTGTTTGCGCCCAAAAAATGACTTGCTGTCCTGACATCCAATCTTATTGCCAGAAAAATAAAACTAATTGTATTCCACATGTATCCAACATTTCAACCTATCTGGTCTTTATCAAGGTCAGTCTCTATCAAAGAGTGTATATAAAGACACATCATTTTAGAAGAAGGTACATAAGGAATGAACTGAAAAATGTGGGAGGATATTAAGGAAAAATGTATCACACTTAAAAATATATATGTATAAGTGGATATATGTATTTTATAATTTGCAAAAGGGTAATGCAGAATACAGCTATTGAAGTAAGTATTGACCACGTCACCAATTTTTTATGTAAATATATTTCTAAAGGTGCTATTTACATGAAATTTTCACCAGATGTCTGTAACAACCCAACCAATCCATACAGGCAAAGATATCTAACTATAAATGTCCATAAATTAAGTTTTGTGTAATAATGAGAAATTACACAGGTAAAAAAGTATTAAACACACCTATTGAAATTGAATTAATACTTTGCACAAAAGCCTTTGTTCGTAATGATAGCTTCAAGATGCCTCCTGTAAGCAGAAGCTAGTTGCATGCATTTCTCAGGTGTGATTTTGAGCCATCCTTCTACCTAAACACTCTTCAGATCTTGAAGGTTCCGTGGGCCCCTTCTATGAACTCTGAGCTTTAGTTCCTTCTATAAATTTTTTATTAGGTTCAGGTCAGATGATTGGCTGAGCTATTCTCACAGCTTTATTTTCTTTCTTAGAAACCAATTGAGAGATTCCTTGGCTGTGTGTTTGGGATCATTGGCTTGCTGAAATGTCCACCCTTTTTTCATATTCATCGTTTTGGTAGATGGAAGCAGATTTTTATAAAGAATGTCTCAATGCATTTGTCCATTTATCCTTCCTTCAATCATGAAGTTTGCCAGTGCCATATGCTGAAAAACAGCCCCACACCATGATGTTTCCACCTCAAAACCTCACTGTTTGTGTTTTTTCTGTAGTACCTTTTGGCATACAGACATTGTGCTGTTATGGCCAGGACTGTAAAGTCGGAGTCATGGAGTTGGTGTCCATTTTGCTGGAGTCTGTATGAAATGGACTGACACAACTCCTAAAATATATAATAAATTGGGTACAGTAGTTCAATGCAGTATATGCTGTACATTTTTTCATAAAGATTTGAGAAAGTTGTGAAATGTCCTGTAAATGTCTATTCTGTTACCGATCTAAGGAGCTAGGCTTTTAGATGAGATGAATCTGTGCTGCACTTTATGTACATGCTCAGTAGTTAGGCAGTGCTGTGGCGTCGGAGCCAAGAGTTCGGGAAATTGAGGAGTCTGAGGTTTGGCTTTCCGGCTACACAGCCCTGATTATGGCATCCATAGAGTTCAATTTTGGTCTTGGCTGACCAGACTATATTCTCCCAATATTTCACAGGCTTGTTTAAATGTTGTTGAGCAAACTCTAAATGTACTTGAACATGCTTTTTTGTTCAGCAGTGGAGTCTTGCATGGTGAACGTGCATACAGGCCATGGAGGTTGAGTGCATTACTTATAGTTTTCTTTTAAACAATTGTACCTGATGATTCCTTGTCTTTCTATAGCTCTCTACAGATGGTCCTTGACTCTTGGACAACTCTAATGATAATTGTTTTCACTTCTCTGTCTGAAGTCTTGCTGGGAGTACTTGGTCGTGGTTGGTTTATGGTTAAATGATGTTCTCTCCACTTTCGGATTATGGCCCCAACAGTGCTTATTGGAACCTTCAGTAGTTAAGAAATTCTTCTGTAACCAATGCCATAAGTTTGCTTTGCAACAATAAGGTTGCAAAGGTCTTGAGACAGCTCACTGGTTTTCCCCATCATGAGAGGTTTCTTGTGTGACAGCTTGGTAATGAGACCATTTTTATAGGTCATTCGTTGAAGTAGATGATATTATTTTTTACTAAATGGCAGGATTGCTTTCTAATTACTGATAGATTTCAACTGGTATCATGACTTTCGATGGCTTTTTGCACTTCTTTCATCAGGTGTTCAATAGTTTTGTCCTGTGTCATTTGAAGAGGCAATTTGCATATTTTTTTAAAACCATTCTTACGGTTTTTAAAAAAAATGCAAATTGCTTTCTTCAGAGAAGAGAACTAGAACTCTAGTTCTAGTTCTCTTCCTCTCTGAAGAGGCAATATGCATATTTAATTTACCAGAGGAGCTTTGTACAGCAAATAAGCCTCCTTACATTGGCATGCCAGGGCCGATATGTTACTCTCAAGAAGGAGAAACATTCCCCCTTAAAAGTAGAAATGTTAATAATTTATTTCTATCAATTAACAAAATGCAAAGTCAATGGACAAAAGAGAAATCAAAATCAAAACAATATTTGGTGTGACTACCCTTTGCTTTCAAAACTGCATTAAAGCATAATTTCCTCTAGGTACCCTTGCACACAGAAATCTGAAGAGAGGTTGTTCCAAACATCTTTGAGAACTAACCACAGATCTTCTGTGGATGTAGACTTGTGTAGATCCTACTGTCTATTCATGTAATGCCAGACAAACTTGGAATTGAGATCAGGGCTCTGGTGACAATATTATCATTTTCTGGACTTCTTGTTCTTCTTTACTCTGAAGATAGTTTTTAATAATGACTGTATGTTTGGAGTCGTTGTCCTGTAGCTGCATAAATTTGGTACCAATCAAACGCCTCCCTGATGGTATTACATGATGGATAAGCATTAGCTTCTATTTCTCAGCATTGAGGACACCCAGAAATGGACAATGTTGAAGACCGAAGATGCAATGGTTAGCCAAGGAAACTTTATGCAGAAGATGGAAGACACATTCTGTTTACTTCCTTTCAAAATGGGAAGATGTGTAGCAGTGCCCTCTGCTCATAACTGTCAGCAACCTATTGGATCCAGCTACAACCATCTACTGTTCTGAAATTCTGTCCAAAAGTTGTCTTCATAGAAGCATTGTTGCCAAGTAGCCATACTATTGACATGACAATGTGGCCAAGTGACTCAACTATGCACAAAAACATTGGAACAGGTGTTGAAAAAGATGTCAAATTAATTTGTTGTACTGATTTAGTCTAAATTTGAAATATTTGAGTTTAAAGTTTACTGGAGAACGGTACAAAAATGATGGTCTGCAGGCAACAATGAAGAATGTTGAAGGGTTCTTTGCAATTTTGGTGCTGCATTTCTGCAAATGGAGTTAGAGAGGTCAGGATTATTGGCGTTCTCCATGCTTCTTTATACACCTTCTGGTAGATTGTCATTGATAAAAAAAGAACTGATAAGAAGGAATCTTGTAATGTGGAATACAATCTGTCAAATTACTGCTGGAAAAATGAGACACCTAAGTGTCTCCATTTACTTTATTGCATTGGGATTCTTTGAAGATTACTGTATGCTGCTGTCCGATGTGGCAGCTAAACCTGGCGACAGATTCTCTTTAAATTTATTTCCAAGTGACAATAGCACTTGCTATTACATGGGTCGATGTTCAACTTTCCTAGGCCCTAATGGACAAATTAGACTAGTTTTGAACAAGACTGGATATCCTATTAGGCAATGTGGACATATAAAAGGGCAAGAAGGGCGTGTGACTCAACTTCTCTGGTAGAACCAGTCATATTGTGCTCATGCTGGTCAGAGTGAACAGACAGTGGGTATTAAATGCCTTCATATTCTCCTACTAGGTAGTAGGTGGCAGTGTTGTGACTTTTTGGGGAAAAGAAAAGGCTTCTATGTCCGTGTATTTCTACTATGTAAAGTAATTATTACAGGGTGAAGAGTGGGGGGAGCGCTGCTGGAAGTTCTGTGGGATACAATGCTGTTGTAGCGTTATGCTCATAGACACAGACTGTTTGTGTTTCGGGCGGACTTGTGGGCTGGTCTTTCCTTGGTTTCCCTGGCTTAGAACAGGAAGATAAGACTCTGCCTCCAGACCTGCCCCGGAGCATGGGCATATCATTAACTGAAAACTTCTAACAACGATTACACAAGAACTACAAGATGGATTTCTTCAAACAAGGTATCATTTTAATCAGTTAGCAAAATCCTGCTGACAAGTTCACCTTAAGGTCATTAAATGACATGTAAATGACATGTAAGACCACAATCATGACTCTAATTCCATTGTACTTTTTTTCTTTTAATACATGCTCCTATGTGCAAAATGAAACACCGGCGTCCGTGCTTGGTTCCTCTCCCTCCACCCAGCAGTGACGCCGACATGCTCATCACCACTGCTGCTCAGTGTCATCTTTTGTTTCAACTTCCACCGTGGCTTCCAGGTTTCAGGGCTTGGGCAGGCATCCCGCAACGCGCTTAGGGCACGTGCGTGCTCCCCGCTTCTTAAAAGGGCAGTGGTTACACTACAGAAATGTCCCCAGCCTATAGCTGGCAGTCATTAGGTATTTCATAGAATCATAGAATTATAGAATGGTAGAGTTGGAAGGGACCTCCTGGGTCATGTGGTCCAACCCCCTGCTCAAAGCTGGATTCACTAAATCATCCCAGACAGATATCGGTCCAGCCTCTGTTTAGCCTCTGTAGGGAGGTGCCTGAGCAACTTTAGTGTTTAGTGTATCTTAGCCCACTAGCCCATTGTTAGGTCCTGTGTTCCTGTACCCGTCCTGCTAGCCTGTACTAGAGTCTGTCTTGTGTTCCTATACTCGTCCTGCAACCTTGTACCAGAGTTTGTCCTGTGTTCCTGTAACTGCCCTGTCTGAACAAGCCGTTCTGTCCAAACCTGAAGCCCGATCCTTAACCCATCCTGTCTAAATTTGCACCAGTATCTATTCTGCCAGCGATCCTGATCTTGTCCTGTCTGCTACTGTGAGTCCGTACCTGACCTTTGGGGTCAGCTGGCTGCTGCAGTACTGGAGACTGACCTGGAGTGGTACCTGGTGGCTACCTGCAGCTCAATCCCAGTCTCACCCTCTGAGACTTTAGTGAAGGCCAGGTAGCCGCCTAGTTACGCCCCTCCAGGGTAAGCCTGGTCCGATGCGCAGTGGGTCCACACTAATCAGTGTGACACATAAACTGTGAAATTATTTTTTTGAAATGTTGTGTGTGGCCACAAGTGTCTGGGTTCCCTCCCAGTCTCTTAACTTTCTCTCCCAGCCAAAGAGGCATCTCTTGCTGGGCCAAATCAGCAGCCACAGCAGTGAACCAACGTGTCCTGGGGGAGAACTGTAAGGTGAGTATACTTTCTCATATTATTCTATAGCAGTGGTCCCCAAACTTTCTGACCTTGAGAGCCACATTTAGCTCTGAGAGAGGGTCATGAGCTACATCCAGCTCCCGCCTCCTCTCACAGTAGTAACAACCGGAGCCCCAATAGCTGATATAATGACAACCAAAGCTTCTTACACAGAAATAACACTGAGGCAGAGTACTAAGATTCAAGGGTTCCCACAAAACCTCCTTTCAGTCTTTTCAAAATCAAGCACTTCCATTGCACTGTCGCATCCAGATTCGAGCACCTCCTCTGACAGGTAGTATCCTCCTTTTATCCACTTACCATACTTAAATTATCTCTAAATCACCACGACCAGTAAATACGCATCCAAATCTGCATCTCGGGCTACTCACAAAAGTCACCACTTGTAGACCTGCTCTTTGAAGCTCTTTGCTAGACCTTGTTCTGATGAGTTAAGCTGGCAGACAGCTGCGGTCCACAAATCATGGGCTCCCGAGTCACATGTTGAGGACCCCTGTTTTAGAGCATGCTGTACAGTTTGTATGGGAGCACAATCAAGACAGATTTTCTGTTCATGAGTCTGGAAAAGCTGAGTAACAAGCTAAATAATCTTGTCTTTGTTTTTCCACAATCATGTCTAACTGAAATGACTGAATGTAATTTCTAATTTATTTACTGTGTTTGCAATATTTTGGGGATAATGGGGGGTAATCTTTACATATAATTAATGGATCTCTGCCAGGATGGCGCTGCTTTCAGTTTATATGGAGTATGTAGGAAATAAGAAGTGTAATTTGTGGTCCAGCTACATGAAAGAAGCAGTGTAAAATAATCGACTGTCTTCTTGTTAAACTCTAGTAGAAAAATGCTAATTTCCTTGTCATGTCAGAGGTTTGAAAATCGCGTAAGGCGCTTCTTTGTGGGTGACAAGAACGTCACATACATTGACATGCCTTCAGGTATAAAACATTTCTGTGCACGATATATATGTTGTATGCTATGTAATGCTTACCATATAAACACAGCCAACTGCTGTTACAAACTATCAAATATTCTAAAACATCTAGTTTAGACATTTAGCATCATTTTAATTGCAACTTTTCTTAATTTTCTACCGTGGAGAAACAAGTCTTACTTTTCTGCCTTCTATGAATTAGAAGCAGTCTTTCAACTGCGATCATAGAAGCACCTAGTCAGTTCATCATTCATTTGAAGATTGCTTTGTACTTCATAGGCTACACAGTCTTGACAGCTTCAAGAGACATCATGACATATAGTAGTATTTTGTTCAATCAACAGCATAGCCACCTCCAATTATACCGGAGATGATTGACAAATAGCTACCAAACGGAACTTCTGAATTATGTGACTGTCTCCGCTGTGAAGGATATATGTGGCATAAATGACTAGGAATTGTTTTTTTACTAAACCTGACAAGTAACATTCATTAATTATAGGGAAAGTAATAAGAGTGAATGCATCAGAGAGATTTTACATTGCCATTTTAACAAGCGCTACTCAATTTCAAGACAAAAATATTGAAATGCATCTTGGGAAAACCATTTTCTTTCTTTTTTTATTATTTTTTACCACTGTAAGACTCAAGATATGGGTTTTATTTATCAGAAATGTATACGAAAAATTGACATTTAATACAAAAATTATAAATGTAAAGGGAGGGCATAAAGCTGAGATAATGATAGTGGCTTCAAACAATTAGGGAGTCAATATATTTTTTTACCCCAATAGCGATCCTTTTATTACTTAGGAAAAGTAAACTCATTCCACAGTCTGAAGCTACAGACAAATCCTCCAGTCTCTGCTTCCTGGACTCTAGTGAGGAATTGACTGCTTGACTGGTAGGAAACGTGGAACTTTACCCCAATTTGCTGGTTGGGTTGTTGTTAGCTATTCTTTCTGCTTAGTTTGCAGTCGAGTAGAAGTTGTGCACACAGGATTCGTAATAAGAAAGGATCGCTGGTACTGTAATTTAGGAAGAGATATTATGCATGTCAGACTATACATACTATAGACCGTATAGTAGTTTAAAAATGTAATAAATTCTTGAAATATCTTGCCTTGTGATCTGGACCACATCGTCTGAACATGCTTGATTGTATTGTAAAATGGTAGTAATTAGATGAGCGAAAGATGTAGCAGTCCATGGATTACCTGTTTAACATCACAGTTTGGAGCTTTCTACATTCCTGTAAATTATGACCTAACATGTTAGAAGAATATAAATTCTCAATATACTAAAAGGTTTTTAGGTATATCGCTGTGCATTTATGTCTATCCACATGTAGCCATGTTCTCTTGAATAGTCTGAGCTCCAGTACCAATCATAAGCATTGCGTCTATATTATTTTACTTGGCGGGGGTTTCCCAAGCCTCCCAAATAATTACCAATATGTTTAAAGGGAATCTGTTTTGGCCGATATCAGATGCGCCAATGCCTTTCAGGGCAGAGCAAAGTACTGCAGTGCGCAGGCGCTGGGCCTCTCTGACCTTTCCTGGCGCCTGCGCACTGCAGTACTTTCCTCTGCCCTCAACAGGGCAGATAAGTACGCCTGCGCAGGATCACGATGCCGGGAACCTGTGAAGCAAGCAGGAGGGCGGCATCGCAAGAAGATGGGAGGTGAGGACCCGGACCTGCGACACCCATCGGACTGGTCCGCCCTCCGGTGAGTATATTACAAGTTATTTTTCTTCTCTTGCAGGTCGGATCGGGGGCTTATCTATAGCATTATAGAATTCTGTAGATAAGCCCTGAAAGGCAGTGGCCGCATTTTATATCGGCCAAAACTGCTGACAGGTTCGCTTTAAGGCCGCTTTTCTGCATTTCAATGAGGTCATTGATATCATAGATAAATGATCTTCACCTAGAACATTTTTTCCTGCATGCTCCCTGGACTTGAATGACATTCTACTTACTAGCCACATCATCTCCTTAGCACTTGAAATGGCATACATGCACAAGACGTCTTCTTATCATGTGCAATGTAACTAAAGCATCAGACAACTGTGCATGCCCAGGAAGGTATATACGCAAATTGTCTCTTCAGAGAGGAAGAGGACTAAAACTCTAGTGCCACTTATTGGAAGTAGCAATCCTAAAAGTCAATGTCGACCCTTTAACAAGCTTTGCCACATGACTTAGGATAAAAGCCAAACAATAATCTCAATTTACAAACACTGTGTTTTGGGGGTACTGCCCCTTGTCATTGCAATGTGTGAGATCTGATTTGACTTTGTGAGAGGCGTCTGACCGGGATCCAAGGGGATAAGGTTTTTCCTTGCGGAGAGTGGCATGTCAAGCCTGCCTTGCCAAGGTGAGGAGACTTTTAAGGTGTGCAATGCTCCTCTGGGAAATTAAATGTGCAAATTGTCTCTTCAGAGAGGAAGAGAACTAGAACTGTAGTACATAGTAACACCTTTGTTTGCCCAGAGCACCTCAGAAATGATGTAGACAGTGAGGAGAATGTCAATTATACCCAGGTAATTCTTATTTGATGAGCGATGCAAAATAAACGTAGAAGAAGCACAAAAATAAAAATTGGGAAAAGCCTCACCGTGTAGTAAATGTAGTGTTGCTCTTTGTTAATACAGCATCGATCCAATACTATTGACCACTGGAGAAAATTGACAAAAAAAATAATAACTGCATTCTATGACTAAGGGCTTTGGCCAGAAACGCGTCAGAATGGGCCCGGTTTTTTAACTGTCTGGACACACTTTTATAACCATGTGAAATAAAATGTATATATTTTTATTCATACGGCCATGTGTATCCTTTTCTCCCTTTTTCTGACGCAATTTCAACAATTTCCTGTAACATCAAATACCCTATTGGAATAGAGAAATAAGGCTTTTAAATGTAATGATGGTTGTTTGGGAGGCATGGAGTACTGACAGTTCTCTAACGAAGTTGGCCAGGTTTGGCACAAGTGTCTGCAGTCACTCGGTGTGACTGCAGACTTGTGAATCTTTACAGTGTGCGTTGTCATTATTCTTTGGTATCGGAAGCAGGCAGTCATGTGACCGCAGATTTGACCTATGTACTACTATAAGCATCCTGGGTACTCTCATTGTATGGTCATGTGAGATTAGGCAATAGCTCTATTGCAAGCATGCCTATTTTGTATCAATTCCCTTTTTTTAGCTTTTTAATTAAAAATAATTTATTTTGGTGATCACTTTGTATTGGCATACCTCTTTTTTTTCTCCTCTAGTTGTACTTTTTTTGCTATATCATAGGTAGATCGAATTTATTGTGTGGTACTCTCAATTCTCCTTTACATAAGGAGAATCCTAGCAGCACACTACTTGCGCGCTGTTTGGATTCACATGTCTGCAGTCCTATAGCGTGACTACAGACATTTGTGCCAACCTGGGCAACCCTTTTAAACCCTTACTGAAATCTGCCATGCATGTACAGCACAAGTCAGTAGCAGGTGTATGAAGCAAACTCACTGGGTGACACACATCCCGGAGTTGCCTCTCACCACTGTGGGTGGAGTGGAGCTCTACCTGCGACTTATCTTATTAAATGCCTCTGTCAAACTCAACTGCATTAACAGCACGTCAGCATGGGGGCACGTCATTCTATGCTCTCATCAGTACTTCCATCACGCCATGGGACGCAATGGGTTGCTATGACAGCTAGGGGTCTATTGAAGACTTCCATTCCTGTCAACATGGAGTTGTCTTGATACCCAGCCTGCAACTGGGCTTCAAATGGCACCATGACTTTTGCTATGCACCAATACTGTGCTATTGCTCTGTATTATAGAAGCGATCAGACGATCATAGGTTCAAGTACTCCAAGGGGACTAACAAAGCTAAAAGTAAATACAATTTATTTTTATAAATTTGAAACAGAAAACAAACATAAGTTCAAATCACTCTTCATTTCACCCAATAATAGAAAACGTAATAAAAAATGTGAAAACATCACATGTGGTATCGCCATGCCCAAAAAGGCTGATGTATCAAAATATAAAAATAATCCGATCACTAAACATCATAAACAGAAATTATTTCAAATAGCCAAAATTGTGGTTGCTGAAATAAAGCAAAATATGCCATAAGATGCGATAGAAATGTCATATCTGTCCCAAAACAGTATCAATAAAACTGTCGCCTTCCCCCCCCCCCCCCCCAAAAGATAAATCCTAACAGCTCCATGGACCAAAAAATGAAAACGTGACTGGTCTTGGAAAATCATACAATCAAAATTGTTTTTTTCACCACTAAAAAAAATAATGAAAAAAAAACTGGACAAGTGTGGTATTGCCGTAATCGTGCTGTTGGGGACAATCATATTGCCAGGTCATTTATAGCACACAATGTGCACCGTAAAACAATTCTCAAAAACCATTGTCACAATTGTGCTTTCTTTTTGCAATTTCACCGCACTTGGAATTCTTTTCCTTTTTTCTAGTACACTACACTGTGTGCAGAATTATTAGGCACATGAGTATTTAGATCACATCATCCTTTTTATACGTTATCCTACTCCAAGCTGTATAGGCTTGAAAGCCAACTGCCAATTATGTAAATCAGGTGATTTGCATCTCTGTAATGAGGAGGGATGTGGTCTAATGACATCAACACCCTATATAAGATGTGTTTAATTATTAGGCAACTTCCTTTCCTTTGGCAAAATGGGTCACAAGAGAGATTTGATGGACTCTAAAAAGTCAAAAATTGTGAGATGTCTTGCAGAGGGATGCAGCAGTCTTGAAATTGCCAAACTTTTGAAGGTTTGAAGCGTGATCACTGAATAATCAAGCGTTTCATGGCAAATAGCCAACAGGATCGCAAGAATCTTGTTGATAAAAAAAGGCTCAAAATAACTGCCCATAAATTGAAGAAAATCAAGCGTGAAGCTGCCAAGATGGCAACATTACTGGAGTATCAAAAAGCACAGGGTGTGCCATACTCAGGGACATGGCCAAGGTAAGGAAGGCTGAACAGCGACCACCTTTGAACAAGAAACATAAGATAAAACGTCAAGACTAGGCCAAGAAATATCTTAAGACTGATTTTTGTAAGGTTTTATGGATTGATGAAATGAGAGTGACTCTTGATGGGCCAGATAGATGGACCCAAGGCTGGATCAGTAAAGGGCAGAGAGCTCCACTCTGACTCAGACGCCAGCAAGGTGGAGGTGGGGTACTGGTATGGGCTGGTATCATCAAAGATGAACTTGTGTAACCTTTTCAGGTTGAGGATGGAGTGAAGCTCAACCCCCATACCTACTGCGAGTTTCTGGAAGACACCTTCTTCAAGCAGTGGTACAGGAAGAAGTCGGTATCATTGAAGAAAAGCATGATTTTCATGCAGGACAATGCTCCATCACATGCATGCAAATACTCCACAGCGTGGCTGGCCAGTAAAGGTCTAAAAGAAGAAAAAATAATGACATGGCCCCCTTGTTCACCTGATCTGAACCCCATAGAGAACCTGTGGTCCCTCATAAAATGTGAGATCTACAGGGAGTGAAAACAGTACACCTCTCGGAACAGTGTCTGGGAGGCTGTGGTGGCTGCTGCACACAATGTTGATCGTAAACAGATCAACCAACTGACAGAATCTATGGATGGAAGGCTTTTGAGTGTCATCGTAATGATAGGTGGCTATGTTGGTCACTGATTTTTTTTTATTTTTGTTTTTGAATGTCAGAAATGTTTATTTCTAAATTTTGTGTTGTATTGGTTTACCTGGTGAAAATAAACAAGTGAGATGGGTATATATTTGGTTTTTATTAAGTTTCCTAATAATTCTGCACAGTAATAGTTACCTGCACAAACAGATATCCTCCTAAGATAGCCAAATAAAAAAAAAAACCGACTCCAACTTACAAAAATCTTAAGCTTTGATATTTATGATTCTTTTGGGTTGATTGAGAACATAGTTGTTGTTCAGTAATAAAAAGAATCCTCTCAAATGCAACTTGCCTAATAATTATGCAATCAGTGTATGTGGTAAAATGAATGGTGTGATTCAGAAGTACAACTCGTCCCGCAAAAATCAAGCCCTCATACGTCTGTGTGATTAAAAAAAATAAAAAGTTATGTCTCTTGGAAGTAGGGGAGCATACATCGAAAACAGAAATTGGCCATGTCAGGAAGGGGTTAAGGATAAGCCATCACTGTAATATCATTGAAAACCCCTTTAGTTTTTGGGGTCCCATTTCCAGCCACTTAAATTTGGGAAGAAGAAACAATAAAATGCTCAAAATAGTGTAAAATAAGCCAAGATGAATTTACCTATCCCGGCCACTCATGTTCTGATGCTAGCGAGGTCACTGACCAGTCTCTGTACTCAGACTGGTACAGAATAACAGAAGTAAATCTGCTGTCAATTCTTCTTTGACATATCCTGGGGCCACCATCTGTCTCTGTACTTTCTTCACTATCTGCACAGACATGTGACTGCTGCAGCTGTGACCATCGCATCACCACTACAGCCAAGTGATTGGCCACAGCAACCACATGTCTGTTCAGGCAGTCGATGAAGTATAGAGACTGACGAGGGACCCAGGAAGCATCAGAATGGGAATGGCAGGAAATCCATAAGTTGCGCATTATTACTTTTATGATTTATACATTTGATGGGGGGGGGTATATATTTTTTTTTACTTTTCATTGATTTATTTCTTTTAATTTAATTGGCTGAACTTTTCTTTTGGACCTCACATGTTGTCTGGGTAACCACAACTGATTTCTAGTAGATTCTGATTCCAACTAGAACGTCTGTTGGTGTAAGCGATTTTTTTGGTCCTTTAAATATGGCCTTCTGTATTGGAAGCAAAATCCCCACATTTCAGCCAAGCACATTTTTTTGTTAACTTGAAAATGTTTTTAATATATTATGATTTACTTAAGTGATAGATGGTTAGTTGCTACATTTTAAATCAAGGATGGAAAATGTACTAGATGATTATTGTCGTGACAGTGCCGAGTCTATGCTGCTACTGGAACTGAGAATAGGAATATTAAAACGATCAGCTACAGATGAGAGATTTTCTAGCTTTATTTCAATAATATTCCCTATTAATACTAATTACACACTGCCCATTTAAAGTCCGCGAGTAAGCTCAGAGGCGGAGAAAGAGGAGAGGAAATGATCACAAATCTGTGAAGCCATCAATGAGTAAGTGCTTGAGTTAATATACTGAAATAAAATAGCTGCTTGAAGTTTTAGTCAATTAGCATTTTCATTTTTTGGTAGGGAACTGCTTCCTACATTCCAAGCCAGTAAAAAAATACTATACCAGCTATAAAAAATGCAAATGTCAGAAATTTAGAATAGTTAGTAAATTATATATTACAATTATTTGTAATAAGGTGCAAGATATTACAGTATCCTTTATTTTCTCAAAAAAGTGGTCATCAAAAAAATGAAAAAATGTCTTCAATATTCAAATAAATGCTCCCTATCTAAATAAAAGGGTGTTCCAGGACCTACAGTAGATATAGAAAGGAGCGCTACTTCAAAGATTGCCAATTCTAGATGTGCTGTGCTGATAGACTCCTACCCAAAAAGATTAAGGGTACGTGCACACATTGCAGATTTGCCTGCAGAATTTTCTGCACAGAATCTGCACCTCTTGGCAGAAAACGCAGATGCAAATTTGATGCATTTTTGATGCCGATTTGTATGTTTTTTTGTAAGCTAAATAAAGGTATGTTGTTTAACAAAAAAAAAAGATTTGTGATGTAATTTCTTGTCCAACCTCCTCTTTTACATTTGTCCAACCCACATTCCATTACACACACAGATAGATAGATAGATGATAATAGATAGATAGAGAGCTAGATATGGGATAGATAGATAGATAAATAGATAGATATGGGATAGATAGATCTATAGATCTCTCCCATATCTATCTATAGATCTATCCAATATCTATAGATCTATCCCATATCTATCTATCTATCTATAGATCTATCCCATATCTGTCCCATATCTATCTATAAATACAGGTCCTTCTCAAAAAATTAGCATATAGTGCAAAATTTCATTATTTTCCATAATGTAATGATTACAATTAAACTTTCATATATTTTAGAATCATTACACACCAACTGAAATTTGTCAGGTCTTTTATTGTTGTAATACTGATGATTTTGGCATACAACTCCTGATAACCCAAAAAACCTGTCTCAAAAAATTAACATATTTCAACCGTCCAATAAAATAAAAGTGTTTTTTAAAAACAAACAAAAAAACCATCAAATAATAAGGTTCAGTTATGCACTCAATACTTGGTCGGGAATCCTTTTGCAGAAATGACTGCTTCAATGCGGCGTGGCATGGAGGCAATCAGCCTGTGACACTGCTGAGGTGTTATGGAGGCCCAGGATGCTTCGATAGCGGCCTTAAGCTCATCCAGAGTGTTGGGTCTTGCGTCTCTCAACTTTCTCTTCACAATATCCCACAGATTCTCTATGGGGTTCAGGTCAGGAGAGTTGGCAGGCCAATTGAGCACAGTAATACCATGGTCAGTAAACCATTTACCAGTGGTTTTGGCACTGTGAGCAGGTGCCAGGTCGTGCTGAAAAATGAAATCTTCATCTCCATAAAGCATTTCAGCCGATGGAAGCATGAAGTGCTCCAAAATCTCCTGATAGCTAGCTGCATTGACCCTGCCCTTGATGAAACACAGTGGACCAACACCAGCAGCTGACATGGCACCCCACACCATCACTGACTGTGGGTACTTGACACTGGACTTCAGGCATTTTGGCATTTCCTTCTCCCCAGTCTTCCTCCAGACTCTGGCACCTTGATTTCCGAATGACATGCAAAATTTGCTTTCATCAGAAAAAAGTACTTGGGACCACTTAGCAACAGTCCAGTGCTGCTTCTCTGTAGCCCAGGTCAGGCGCTTCTGCCGCTGTTTATGGTTCAAAAGTGGCTTTACCTGGGGAATGCGGCACCTGTAGCCCATTTCCTGCACACGCCTGTGCACGGTGGCTCTGGATGTTTCTACACCAGACTGAGTCCACTGCTTCCTCAGGTCCCCCAAGGTCTGGAATCGGTCCTTCTCCACAATCTTCCTCAGGGTCCGGTCACCTCTTCTTGTACAGCGTTTTCTGCCACATTGTTTCCTTCCAACAGACTTCCCATTGAGGTGCCTTGATATAGCACTCTGGGAACAGCCTATTTGTTGAGAAATTTCTTTCTGGGTCTTACCCTCTTGCTTGAGGTGTCAATGATGGCCTTCTTGACATCAGTAAGGTCGCTAGTCTTACCCATGATGGGGGTTTTGAGTAATGAACCAGGCAGGGAGTTTTTAAAAGCCTCAGGAATCTTTTGCATGTGTTTAGAGTTAATTAGTTGATTCAGAAGATTAGGGTAATAGGTCGTTTAGAGAACCTTTTCTTGATATGCTAATTTTTTGAGACAGGTTTTTTGGGTTATCAGGAGTTGTATGCCAAAATCATCAGTATTAAAACAATAAAAGACCTGACAAATTTCAGTTGGTGTGTAATGAATCTAAAATATATGAAAGTTTAATTGTAATCATTACATTATGGAAAATAATGAAATTTAGCACTATATGCTAATTTTTTGAGAAGGACCTGTATATACAGTACAGACAAAAAATTTGGACACATCTTCTCATTTAAAGATTTTTCGTATTTTCATGACTATGAAAACTGTAAATTCACACTGAAGGCATCAAAACTATGAATTAACACATGTGGAATTATATACTTAACAAAAAAGTGTGAAACAACTGAAAATATGTCTTATATTCTAGGTTCTTCAAAGTAGCCACCTTTTGCTTTGATGACTGCTTTGCACACTCTTGGCATTCTCTTGATGAGCTTCAAGAGTTAGTCACTTGAAATGGTTTTCACTTCACAGGTGTTCCCTGTCAGGTTTAATAAGTGGGATTTCTTGCCTTATAAATGGGGTTGGGACCATCAGTTGTGTTGTGCAGAAGTCTGGTGGATACACAGCTGATAGTCCTACTGAATAGACTGTTAGAATTTGTATTATGGCAAGAAAAAAGCAGCTAACTAAAGAAAAACGAGTGGCCATCATTACTTTAAGAAATGAAGGTCAGTCAGTCCGAAAAATTGGGAAAACTTTGATAGTGTCCCTAAGTACAGTTGCAAAAACCATCAAGCGCTACAAAGAAACTGGCTCACATGAGGACCGCCCCAGGAAAGGAAGACCAAGAGTCACCTCTGCTTCTGAGGATAAGTTTATTCGAGTCACCAGCTTTAGAAATCGCAGGTTAACAGCAGCTCAGATTAGAGACCAGGTCAATGCCACACAGAGTTCTAGCAGCAGAGACATCTCTACAACAACTGTTAAGAGGAGACTTTGTGCAGCAGACCATCATGGTAAAATAGTTGCTAGGAAACCACTGCTAAGGACAGGCAACAAGCAGAAGAGACTTGTTGTAATGTAAGTAGTACAGTTCATATAGCGTCTTGTGCTTGGGTGCGATGAAATTACATGAGACACAGGTTTGATATAGAAAGTCTTGTATTACTTCATACAAGTTGGCAAAAATAGTCACACAGTTTGCAGACACAGAAGCAGGAGA
>JARQOD010000006.1:265025068-265059914 GCA_033576555.1 Oophaga sylvatica | reverse complement strand
ATTAATTAAAAACACCCCATAAAACCAAATAAAAGAGCAGGCAGTCTGATGTATAAAAAAAAAACCATTAAGGCAAGTGAAAATCAGTACATCAATAAGTGGTGGTTCAAAAACCACATAACTTCACTTAAATCGCAGAGACCTGGGAATTATAATAGCTCTCCGTTGTAAAGACCTTCCTGGGACATGATATTATGAATATAGACCACACTGCCCAGTACCTCGTGCGCGTTTTGCATGCAGCATTGTCAGGTCCTCTTGCACTTATGCTATTTCCTGAAGCGCTATTGCATGATTTTTTTTTACTCTTATTTGAGGGTTGTATACCGTCATTTATTTTATGGTGGTTATTTATTGCTAAAGGGCTCTCCGTGTTGTTCAGGGATCGTCTTTAAAATTAAGAATTTTTATAATTCCCAGGTCTCTGTGATTTATGCCAAGTTATGTGGTTTTTGTACCCCTACTATTTGATGTACTGATTGATTTTAATTTGCCTTAATGTGATTTATAATTAACCACACTGACTGCTATTTTGTTTGGTTTTATGGGGCGTTTTTAATTATTTTTCTCTTCAGGTGTATTTAATTGTCAATTAATAAAATTTGGATATATTTTTGGATTTTTTGGGGGCATTTAATTATATTTTTTTTAGGTGAAGTACCGTAATTATATTTTTAATCCTACCCCAAAAAAACTAATTGCTGACCGGAATTCAAAGGGCATTTCAGCAAAGAATTAGTATACGGGTGTGCATACTCATGCAACCATATCATTTTATTTTTCCCCTCACAATAATTTCAGTTTGTTTCTCGGTGGATTTGTACAGAGTATGGGTGATGTAGAAAGATAAAGTTCTAAATGATTCTTTGTACAGTTTTTTTGTACATGACAAAAAACTATCATTTTAATGGGTGTGTAGACTTTTTTTATGCAGTGTAGATATTTATAAACTTGTCCTTATCATAGGCCATTCATTTTTTATCAAACGTGGTCCAAGCTCTTTTAACAAATCAACTCTAAACAATGAGCACAGCTCTGTAGTGAGCTCTACATCCCTTCACTTAGTTCATAATCAAAATGGTTTGTCCATATGTGCAACTATGTCTCATCCTATTATTTTGACTGTGCTGCAGTACAACCGCTTGAAGGAAAGCTATAACCTCAAGTGTAAAAGGTATGGTCCAGACTCCACAGCCAAACATGATAGAGCAAGAGATCATTACCCTGTTGTTATAGAGAATTAACTCATGTCCAATCTACTGCCATAGGACGCGGTCTGGACTCTACATTCAGATTGCAGTTATAAGGGGTTTTATAGACTAATCAAAGTGACCTCTACCTCTGCTCTAACCAAATATTGCCCAGTAGCCAAACAAAGGAACATAAGGTAACATATAACTTGAAAATCTAAAATTCTGCAAGACTGAGTGAAACAAGATGGGCATATAGTTCTGCAAGTTGCCCCCACGTGAACTGAACTTTTAGTTTGAGACCAGGGTCAGACTGGCCCACCAGAGATTCTCCTGTTGGCCCATTCATTGACACCTGCTGGCATTCAGTGCTGGCAGCTGGGCCCCTAGCCAGTGGCATGTTGCTGATAGCAGCACACTATGCAGCTGCTCTGGGGCTTGTGAGTCAGGGGGACTCACCAGCGACGTGGAGCAGCGGGTGACAGGAGGCAAAAGCCGGTTGCTGCGGCTAAAGCCTGTTCCCGCTCCTCAAGCAAAATAAATATTCACTTCTCCCCACGCTCCTGCCTCCTGTCATCCACTGCTGCCCCCAGCGCAGCAGCCGGCTCCTGCCTCCTGTCACCACTGCTCCACCGCTGCCCCCAGCGCTCGCCACGTTCAACCATATCAGCATCATAGATACCGATACAGTGGAAAGAAATAATGGAGGAGAGGGCGTCAGATGCCGCTCCCTCCCTCATCATTCCCCTCTGTCTTTGACACAGCGGGTGACGTCACTTCATCGCGCACCACACTGTGTGTGCCGGACAGTTGACAGTTCAGCTGCTGAGACCGGAGCAGAGCCAGGATCAGCGCGGGAATGAGGAGGAGGTGAGTATTGTGTTTTTTTTATATATATATATTTATACAGTACAGACCAAAAGTTTGGACACACCTTCTCATTTAAAGATTTTTCTGTATTTTCATGACTATGAAAATTGTACATTCACACTGAAGGCATCAGAACTATGAATTAACACATGTGGAATTATATGCTTAGCAAAAAAGTGTGAAACAACTGAAATTATGTCTTATATTCTAGGTTCTTCAAAGTAGCCACCTTTTGCTTTGATGACTGCATGATACTATATGAGGAGGGCTGCATTATACCCTATGAGGGAGCTACATTATATTCAATGGGGGAGAGGCTGCATAATACCTCATGAGGTGGCTGCATTATACCCTGAGGGGGGCTACATTATTTCTATGGGGCTAATTATACTCATGAGGGGGCTACATTATACTTATATGGGGTGCTGCATTATACCTATGATGTGGCTGCATCATACCCTATGAGGGTGCTGCATTATGCCCTTTGAGGGGGATGCATTATAGCCTATGAGTGGTCTACATTATACCCTGTGAGTGGTCTGCATTGTACTCTATGAGAGGGCTACATTATATTTTATGAGGGGGCTACATTATATTCTATTTGAGGGTCTGCATTATACACTATGAGGGGCTGCATTATATTTAATGAGGGAGCTACGTTATATTCGTGAGCTGGTCTACTTTATATTCTATAGAGGAGCTGCATTATATTATGTGAGGGGGACTGCATTATATTCTATAAGGGGGCTGCATTATACCTTATGAGGGTGCTGCATTATACCCTATGTGGAGTGCATTTATACCCTAATGAGGAGTGCATGATACTATATGAGGGCGGCTGCACTGATACTATGAGGGCGGCTGCATTATATCTGTGGAGGGGGCTGCATTATATTCGGGGAGGGGTCTACTTTAAATTTACCTGAGGGTCTAAATATACTTATGAGAGGGGCTGCATATACTGTATGAGAGGGGCTGCATTATACCCTATGAGGGGTCTACATTATATTCTATGAGAGGGCTGCATTATACCCTGTGAGTGGTCTGCATTATACCCTATGAGAGGGCTACATTATATTTTGAGGGGGCTACATTATATTCTATGGGAGGGGCTGCATTATACCCTATGAGGGTGCTGCATTATATTCAAGGGTGATTACCATGGGGGCTCATTATCATGAGGGGGCTCATTATACTCTATGAGGGAGTTGCATTATATTCTGTGAGGGGGTCTATATTATATTCTATGAGGAGAGCTGCATTACATTATGTGAGGGGGCTACATTATATTCTAATGAGGGGGTCTACAGTATATTCTATGAGGGAGGCTACCCCAACCCTTGCTATATCATTAAGACGTGTGATACCTTAAATTATACCCTGATATTGGCGTGTTTTACTGCATAATTGGTGGTCTTGTATTTATTTCTATGTAGCTACATAGTGGGCCCCTAGAATTATTTTCTCTGGTGGGCCCAAGGTGCTCCAGTCTGACGCAGTTTGAGACCAATGCTCAATTTGTCTGTGTAGATGTCTTTGGGTCTTTCTATAGCTGGTACATTATGAGCGCTGTACTTCCATTCTGAGAGCTCAATGTTCAGTAGCGTCTCTCAAAAGTTAGCAATGTAGCACCACTACGAGTGATGTCACTTGTTGTATGCTAATATGTAGGGACCAAAAATGGTATCTTACACATTTTGGACAGAGGCGATTATCATAAATAAGGAACTACACACATAAGCACATTATAATAGTTAAAACAGTGACATTAGCGCTAGTTCTTTAAAGCATAGGCCTGCAGCTGTTGTATACTCCAGCACAAACAACACACTAATGTTCCAACTCAACATTTGCAGGATTTTTGAGTCTTGTTTTTTGTCATGTCCTTGTTGTCACCTTGGTTGATTTTGTGCCATATTCAACAAAATGGCACCACATGTTTTGATGAATTTTAGTCAGATTAATTTATACAGTCATGGTCGAAAGTGTTGACACCCTTGAAATTGTTCCAGAAAATTACTGGAGTTACACATGTTTTAAATCACTACTGAAACCAGATAAAAAGAGAGAAGTTGACTTAATCTTTGCATTGTGTATCTGTGTGTACCACACTAAGCATGTAGAACAGAAAGGGAGAAGAGAAGTATCTGAGGATTTGAGAATCAACATTTTTTAAAAATATCAACAATCTCAATATTACAAGTCCATCAACAGAGATCTTGATATTCCTTTGTCCACGGTGCTCAACATAATCTAGGAGTTTACAAACCATGGCAATGTAGCTAATCTCCCTGGATGTGGATGCCAGAGAAAATTTGACAAAAGGTTGCAATACAGGATAGTCCAGATGGTGTATTATCAGCCCCAATCAAGTTCTAAAAACATTCAAGCTGTCCTGCAGGCTCAGGGTGCATCAGTGTCCGCTCTAAACTATCTATCGACATTTGAATAAAATGAAACGCTGTGGCAGGAGACCCAGCAGGATCTCACTACTGACACAGAGACATAAAAAAGCTAGACTGTAGTTTGCCAAAATGTATATGAGTATGCCAAAATCCTTCAGGGAAAGTGTCTTGTGGATGAAAAAGACCAAGATAGTTATTTCTGGTAAAGCACATCATTCTACTGTTTACTGGAAACAGAATGAGGTCTACGAAGAAAAGAACACAGTAGCTACAGTGAAATGTTGTGGAGGTTCAAGATGTTTTGGGGTTGTTTTGCTGTGTTTGGCCTGGGTGCCTTAACTGTGTGCAATGCATCATGAAATCTGAAGATTACTTAACAATTTTGGGTCTCAATGTAGTGCCCAGTGTCAGAAAGCTGGGTTTGTGTCCTAGGTCATGGGTCTTCCAGCAGAACAATGTCCCCAAACATAATTCAAGAAGCAAAGTGATGGAGAGTTGGAAGCAAAGTGATGGAGAGTTCTGAAGTGGCCAGCAATGGGTCCAGATCTAATTGCCATTGAATATCTGTGGAGAGATCTTAAAATTGCTGTTGGGAGAAGTCTCTCTTTGGATATTCAGAGACCCGGAGCAGTTTGCAGAAGAATAGTGGTCCAAAAATTCCAGTGAGAAATGTAAGAAGCTTGTTGATGGTTATAGGAAGTGATTTATTGCAATTTTAAATTCCAAAGAGCGTGCAACCAAATATTATGTTGAGGGGTGCAACAATTTTGTTCATCCCATTTTAGGGGTTTTGTGTGAGTGACTTTACAGAAAAAATTCATAAAAAGAAAGGGATAATTTTAATGATAATCGGTACCTATGACTTTTGTTTTACGGTAACATGCATAACTCCGCAACCAGACTGAAATTCTACAGGGAGGTCTAGATTCTGCTGATGGACTGCAGTTTTAGGGGGAGATCCAAAATCTACAGTCAAACTGGTGTTGTAGAAGAGGATGTTTAAAGCGAACCTGTCAGCAAGTTTTGGCCGATATAAGATGTGGCCACTGCTTTTCAGGGCGTATCTACAGCGTTCTATAATGCTGTAGATAAGCCCCCAATCCGACCTGAAAAATAATAAAAATAAGTTTTATTATTTTCTCCCGGGGGGGAGGGTCCCGGGCAGATCTGATTGGTGTTGCAGGTCCTGGTCCAGCGCCTCCCATCTTCTTGTGATGCCGCCCTCCTGATTGCTTCATGGCTCCCCGGCATCGTGCTCCTGCGCAGGCGTACTTATCTGCCCTGTTGAGGGCAGAGCTAAGTACTGCAGTGCGCAGGCGCCAGGAAGTGTGGAGAGGCCCTCCCCGTAAAATAAAAAACATCTTAACTCGCCTTCTTTGCTGGTTCAGTTCCGTCATTGTTGTCACTGACTCTCCCAGAGCTTGCGTGACACGATCCCTGCTGCCAAAAAGGATTGGTTTCATTCTCCTCTCCTACGAATGTGATTGACAACCGGAGGAAGTGAGAGATCATCCGCATTTCTGACTTACTCCAGATGTCCTATTTGTCCACTGGAGGGGAGACTGAAGGCAGCCTTGATTGGTCCGAACTGGTGGTGAGTATAAGTGTTGTTATTTTACTGGAGGAGAACATAGGCGTTCAGTTAGTGGACAACATCTTTAAACATTTTCCTCTTAAAATGTAATATAACTGTGTACCATACATGAGTACAGTTTTCAATAAATACAATAGCATTGTGTTCTGTGGAACTGCGCAAACCTTTCCAGACAATACATGTATACTGTACGCAAAAATTCATACTGTAAGGAATTGAGCTTACTATTCCTGTTGTACAAGATCTAATATTGCAAAAAGTTGAGCTTATCATGCACCAGGAATACAAGGTAGGTGCAAATGTTAAATATAACACAGATATCTGTTCTTATGTAATCTGCTGTGTTTACTATAAATTTATTGCCTCGGGGATTACAGCTTTGAGGCACCCTTACATTTTTCCCCTTACACTTCTAGATTCTCGCTGTATTGATATGATTTGTACAATGTAAAAAATGTATTGTGAGTTTCACATCAATAAAATAGATTTTCTTATGGCAGCAACATACATCATAAGTCATTGTTAAGTACAATACCTGGGGCTCTCTACATGCACTACTTACAATGGTTCATTTTTGCTTACCTCTAGCAAAGGTATTAAGATTAATGCAATTTTAAGAGCCATCTGTAAGAGCATAACAAACGTAATATGTAAAAAATATTAATAAAAAAAATCCATATACTCACCTTACCGGTCATCTGTTGGCCCCTCCACTGCTCACCACCATCCATGGTCCCTGTTTCACCTTCTGATACCTGCTGCTTGCGCTGAAATCCCCACGCCTCTCACAGTGAGTCGGAACTTCTGGCTCACAAAGTACCATACTTGGGCTCATTAGAGCTGCCAGAGGCTTGGGGATTTCAGTGCTAGCGGTAGGGATCACAAGATGCGTCAAGGACCGGTTGGGTAACGGTGAGGAGCAGAGCGGCCGTTAAGGTAAGTATAAGGATTTTTTTTTACATTTTTTAACCTTTTGATGGGCCTTTATGTTCTAGAAAAATGTCAGTGGCAGATGTTTGTTCATATATTTGGTATTATTTCCACTCAAATTTTACAGAGTCATAGAAGTATTTTCTAGTTACTTTATATTGCATGATTATGTTTTGTTCTTTCATAAAAAAATATTATGGTCATGTATTTCAGGCGAGAAACCATTCAAATGTGATGAATGCAATTTTGCTTCCACAACTCAGTCCCATTTAACACGACACAAACGGGTTCACACAGGGGAGAAGCCTTACATGTGTCCATGGTGTGACTACAGGTAATCGTGCTAAATTAAGCAAGGCCTTTTTGTCTATATATGCTGCTGATATTTGGAAGATAGGAATAAATTACAAATATTTTGACTCATTTTCCAGTTTTCGACTGCTTTTAAATAGATTATTGCCATTTACTGCTTTCTTATTATGTTCAAGATGAAATGTTTCTTGCAATGCGATGTAGTTTCCATTTCCAATCATATCTATTCGTCTTCTGTTCGTACATTTTTTTATTTGTAAATCATGCAGCGATTCTTGCATACCTAGAATGCAGTGGGTGCTGTTTGAAGTCTTGCATGGGCATCTCATTGCATCTTCTCATTGCATTAACCATATAAACTGGCAATGCTTTAAATGTAGGATGTGACAAGTGCCTGACAGTTGCAGCCATCACCCATAGACTCATATTAGATTGGTTTAGTCGGAACATTGCAAGCCTTTTAATGGTGTTTCCTTTTAGTGGATGGCATTATTACCTATGCCAATAATGGGCATCTACTGTATGTACTGTATCGGCCATGCATTATGTAAAATGGCATCCATTTAATGGGCGCATCTTAAATAGGTATTGAAAAGCTCGTGATGTATCCATTGCCACAGATTTCCCTTTTCTAAAAAATAGTAAGCTTTTAACAAATACACTGGTCAAAAAAATAAAGGGAACACTCAAACAACACATCCTAGATATGAATGAATGAAATATTCTCATTGAATACCTTGTTCTGTACAAAGTTGAATGTGCTGAAAACAAAATCACACAAAAATCATCAATGGAAATCAAATTTATTAACCAATGGAGGCCTGGATTTGGAGTCACACACAAAATTAAAGTGGAATGTAATGTCATTAAAACAAGTCAAAATGATGCTCAGTAGTGTGTGTAGCCTCCACGTGCCTGTATGACCTCCCTGTGCCTGTATGTCTTCCCTACAACGCCTGGGCATGCTCCAGATGAGGCGGCGGATAGTCTCCTGAGGGATCTCCTCCCAGACCTGGACTAAAGCATCCGCCAACTCCTGGACAGCCTGTGGTGCAACGTTGGTGGATGGAGCGAGACATGATGTCCCAGATCTGCTCAATCGGATTCAGGTCTGGGTAATGGGTGGGCCAGTCCATAGCTTCAATTCCTTCATCTTGCAGGAACTGCTGACATACTCCAGCCACATGAGGTCTGGCATTGTCCTGCATTAGGAGGAATCCAGGGCCAACCGCACCAGCATATGGTCTCACAAGGGGTCTGAGGATCTCATCTCGGTACCTAATGGCAGCCAGGCTACCTCTGGCGAGCACATGGAGGGCTGTGCGGCCCTCCAAAGAAATGCCACCCCACACCATTACTGACCCACTGCCAAGCCGGTCATGCTGAAGGATTTTGCAGGCAGCAGATCGCTCTCCACGGCGTCTCCAGACTCTGTCATGTCTGTCACATGTGCTCAGTGTGAACCTGCTTTCATCTGTGAAGAGCACAGGGCGCCAGTTGCAAATTTGCCAATCCTGGTGTTCTGTGGCAAAAGCCAAGCGTCCTGCACGGTGTTGGGCTATGAGCACAACCCCCATCTGTGGACGTCGGGCACTCATACCATCCTGATGGAATCCGTTTCTAACCGTTCATACAGACACATGCACATTTGTGGCCTGCTGGAGGTCATTTTGCAGGGCTCTGGCAGTGCTCCTCCTGTTCCTCCTTGCACAAAGGTGGAAGTAGCGGTCCTGCTGCTGGGTTGTTGCCCTCCTACGTCCCCCTCCACGTCTCCTGGTGTACTGGCCTGTCTCCTGGTAGCGCCTCTAGCCTCTGGACATTACTCTTACAGACACAGCAAACCTTCTTGCCACAGTTCACATTGATGTGCCATCCTGGATAACCTGCACTACCTAAGCCACTTGTGTGGGTTATAGAGTCCGTCTCATGCCACGAGTGTAAAAGCACAACCAACATTCAAAAGTGACCAAAACATCAGCCAGAAAGCATTGGTAGTGAGATGTGGTCTGTGGTCCCCACCTTCAGAACCACTATTCTTGATAATTGCCAATAATTTCCATCTGTTGTCTATTCCATTTGCACAACAGCATGTGAAATTGATTGTCAATCAGTGTTGCTTCCTAAGTGGACAGTTTGATTTCACAGAAATTTGATTTACTTGGAGTTATATTCTGTTGTTTAAGTGTTCCCTTTATTTTTTTGAGCAGTGTATATTTTTTACCAGGCACAATAGAATCTGAGTTACAGTCTGCTACACTTTTGTATTCTATTATTCTTGTGGGTTATTGATATGCATCGTATTATTAAGGCATGATATTAATAAAGATAGTATGTTTCTAATATCTTTGGATTTCTCAGAAATTTTGCTAGAGCTTACCTTCAAAATACTTCATTTAATTTTATCATGAAATGCTCATTGGTAAAAAAAAAAAATATTTTGGTAAACAATTACATTAAAAGGGTAATTTCAGATTACCGTATATATCCATGTATAAGCCGAGATTTTCAGCCCATTTTTTAGGGCTGAAAGTCCCCCTCTCGGCTTATACGCGGGTCATATACGGGGGTCGGCGGGGGAGCGGGGGTGTCGGATCATATTTACCCCTCCGCCGGCGCGGTCTCTGCTGCCCCCCTGCTTCTCCCACGATCTCCGGCTCCTTCCTGCACCTGTCACATGGCACCGCTCATTAAAGTCATGAATATGCACATATTCATGACTTTAATGAGCGATAGCACGTGACCGCTGCAGGAATGAAGCGCTGCGGAGAGCGCCGGGAGAAGAGGAGAGGCTGCAGGGATGCGCGGCGGAGGGGTGAGTATAGCTATATTTACCTGTCCCTCGTTCCACCACAGCGCTGCTCCCTCGGTCTGACTTCTCTGTGTGTGAATGATCAGGCAGAGGGCGCGATGACGTTGTTAGTGCGCGCCCCGCCCCCTGCCAAATCATTCACACACAGAGGAGTCAGACCGAGGGAGCAGTGCGCTGCGGTGGACCGAGGGACAGGTAAATATCTCAGGTGCCGGGGTCCTGAGCGAGCGGTGACACCGACACCTGTCCCCCATAGCGCGCCGGTGTCACCGCCTGCTCAGGACACCGGCACCTGGCCCCCAGCGACGAGAGGTGAGTATGTCATTTTTTTTGCAGCAGCAGCATATGAGGCCTATACTATGGGGCATAATTGTGCAACATATGGGGGCATAATCTGGAGCATATGGGGGCATAATATGGAGCATATGGGGTCATAAGCTGTGGAACATATGGGGCATAATCTGGAGCATATGGGGGCATAATATGGAGCATATGGGGTCATAAACTGTGGAACATATGGGGCATAATCTGGAGCATATGGGGCATAATATGGAGCATATGGGGGCATAATCTGTGGAACATATGGGGGCATAATATGGAGCATATGGGGGCATAATCTGTGGAACATATGGGGCATAATCTGGAGCATATGGGGGCATAATCTGTGGAACATATGGGGCATAATCTGGAGCATATGGGGGCATAATCTGTGGAATATATGGGGGCATAATCTGGAGCATATGGGGGCATAATCTGTGGAGCATATTGGGCATAATCTGTGGAGCATATGGGGGCATAATCTGTGGAGCATCATATGGGGGCATAATCATTTTTCACCCTAGGCTTATACGCGAGTCAATAAGTTTTCCCAGTTTTTTGTGGCAAAATTAGGGGGGTCGGCTTATACACGGGTCGGCTTATACATGAGTATATACGGTACATAAAAATCAACTTTTCCAAATAACAGTGCCACTCTTGTCCCTTGGCTGCCTGTAATTGATAGGTTGTCATCCATTGGCAGTATGGTTCATTAAACAATACTAATCTCCTATATTCAGTCCTCTTGATATTGAACTGTCCTACAAAATGTGAAATGGAAAAGGCCTTATTTTCATACATGACACAGGGGCTAATGTTTCCACATGTGTCACATGCAAGGACAGCCAGAGGGCTGAACCGGACCACAGGTACGGTAGCATCACTTTATATAACGCAGCCAATAACTTGTCCAATAGATGTGGCCCTACCCAATAAATTCTTCTGGTGCTAATACATGTAATTATCTAAGTGCTTGAGGCTCTACACACTGCCAAAACGTAGTAGGATCTGAATATTATTATATATAGTGGTAAACGAATGTGATAAAAAATACCTCTGGATTAGAGATGGACGAACCTGAAAAGTAAAGTTTAGCAGGTAATGGAAAGGGAAAAGAAGGGATGTCAACTCATCATGTGTTGAAGCTCTTTGTCTGACTATATCCTAGCACGGAGCCGCCCTGGTCCGGGGCGTTGGTCACAATTTGAAAAAGGAAGTTTCTCCAGCGATGGACTATGAATAAAACTTAACGTTTATTGTATTGTCATTATAAAAGCAAGGACAGGCATACCACGGATACCCTGGAGGCAAAACCGACGCGTTTCGACAGCTAGGTCTTAGTCATGGTTTCATGGAATAGTAAAGTTCGGGGTCCGTACCCAACAGCTACTGTTCAGGCACGGACCCCAGACATGGACTTTTCCAGGAAATCTGTGTTGCTTTTCTCGTTCGGCACCCCAAACATCAGGTATGACAGCGTGAGAAACACCAGCAGCTTTAATCAGTAGTAAGATTATTACCTCTGGTCAGAGCTCCAGCAGCTTTGACCGGCGGTAAAAGTATACCTCCGGTCATAGAGGCATCGGCTGATGAGAGAATACTACTCCCATCAGTCTACTTCTGCTGCTTCTAATAACTGCTAGAGCAGGCACCATGATGGGAGTGTTCATCAGCTGGCACCTATGCTATAAATAATTAAATTAAAAAATGCCAATGGTTCCCCTCTATTTTTGATAACCAGCATGGCAAAACTGACAGCTGCGGGCTCCAATTCTCAACTGTCAGCTTTATCATGGCTGGTTATCAAGAATATTGATGTCTCATCCTTTTTTTTTTAAACTAAATAAATAATTTAAAAAAAAAAGTGTGGGGTCCCTTCCGTTTTTGACAACCAGCCAAGCTAAAGCAGAAAGCTGGGGGGCTGGTATTGTCATGCTGTTAAGGGCCCATAAATATTGGCCCCCAGCCTAAAAGTAGCAGCATCAAGGCCACAGATTACTCATGGAGAGGTGTCAATAAGACTAACCTCATAGTCATATTTTAAATAAACACACATCCAGAATAAAGTCCTTTGTTTGAAATAAAGTTACACATCGTTTTACTTTTTTTATTTAAAAATAAAAAACAAAGTTATACTCACCTTACGCCCATTCCATTGAAGCCCTTGACAACTGTAAAAAAACAAAAGAATAAACAACAATAATACTTAACCTAAAGCCCATTCCATTCAAGCCCTGGTCTCCTGTAAAAAAAATAAAAATATATAAAAACAACAATATCCCTCACTTGTCCGACATACTGTCCTGTGCTGTAATCCATTTCTGCGATAAATGGCATTAAACCTGGACGGTGCCAAAATGCAACTGTTCAGGCTGTAAACCACGGGAGAATGAACTGCTGCGAACGCAGCATCAGTGACTGGTGGTGACATCATCGAGGTTACCGTAGGTCACTGAGTTGGCTGAATGAACAGCGGTGACCTCCGTGTGATCACCTCTGGCACCGTGAGAAAAAGTCTCATGATCCAGCTCTGAGCTCAGTGAGTTCACCGTGATGGATGCTACAATGGATGTTCAGGCACCCCATTCAAACTGAATGAGGTCTGTGTTCAGGTACTCTTCTTTTTGCCAAACCAAACTTTTTTTTAACTTTCCATTAAACCCACCATAACTGAACATCCAGGGGTTCGCCTATTACTACTCCAAAGCTAATTCTGGGTCGGTAGATGACAATTTTTGGCTCCCTGTAATGTTTTTCTTTATTTGCCGAATTGGTTTGAAAAAAATAATATGCAGTGCTTATTGTAGCATGGAGCAGCTGTTTTACCAATCAGTCAGTTTTTTCCCTCTTTCATTTTATCAGATTCGATTTGAATGCCACAAATATATCAGACAATGTGTTGAAAATAGGAAAAAAAAGTCTTTGTGGGTTAGTTTAGTTTTTAACGCTGTTCACTGTGTGGTAAAAGCTTGTTAAAGGGGATGTTCACTTTCAGGAAAGTGGGCCCCAAACTATGTGAAGTATATAAAATAAAAAATTCATCAGGTATGCAGCATTTCTAGGTCCAGCCCTTATTCCTGCTGTTGGTCCTGCCCTGGTATTATGACTACAACCCTGATGTCATGTCAACAATGCACATCATGGCTTTAGCCAGTCACATTCGATGCTGGGCTCCACTCACGAGCCATTGAGTGTAGTGATTCATTGGAGCAGTGATATTCTTTGTTGACATGACATCACCATTGTTAACAAAACACTAGGACCATAGCAGTGGTGGAAAGCTTTGTGTGGAACACCCTCCCTAGGTCCAGCACCGTCTCCCTGACGCTTTTCCAGTTTAGTGTTTTGACTGTGTCATATCAACAGCACACATCATTACTCTAGACAGCCACTATTCTCATCGACTAGTTCTCTAGCTTAGCGTTGCGCGCTGTCAACCTCTGTTCATGGGTACTAAGCTCAGTACTGGCAGCGGCGGTGATTCGCCCTGTTGACATCACCACTGTAGTTAAAATATCAGGACCTGAGCAGTGGCAGGGACCAAGGGAGGCTGAGTACTTGCTGAGTTTGTTACTTTATGTATTTTATACAGTTTGGGACCCACTTTCCTAAAAGTGGTCAAGATCAGTGAGGACACACCAAAATATGATTTTTTTTTTGCTTTATTACATTTAAAAATTAAAATACATTACAAAAAAATCAAAAATTTGGTTTGTGTCACCATATTATGAACCCAAACTATTTTCACATAAATTGTACTATGAAAGAGCTTGTCTTTTTTTCCTGGGGTGAACCATAGGATTTATTTTAGTAATTTTGTTTTATTACTTTTTGATCCTTTTTTAATTCCAGTCTTTGTTGAGAAGTGACAAAACATCAGTTATGGCATTTTTATTTATCCTATCCTGCCCTACATTCTATTGGGTTCTCTAGAGGAAAACCTGAGAGTGGACCCTCTGGATCGTGATTCCAGAGCCCCCAAGGGCGAGCGGACCAAGTGGGACCACCCCCTATACAGGGAACGTTAGGTGCAGACCCAAGGGAGATGGAACCACAACAGCTGGAGCCAAAGGGGCGACTCAGGGCAAAGAGGGGATGTACAGTGGAGTACGGAGAGGCGAGGCGGAGGACACTGAGGACAGGCAGAAACAGATGAACCAGAGACCAGCGGAAGCTTGACACTGCAAGAGCAGAGAGAGTGGAACGAGTGAGGTAGGTGAGCGGAGACAGAACCAGGAATGGAGATGGACGGCAGAGGACAACAAGTCAGGGAGCAGAGGCGGGCACAGTAGACAAAGAGGACGGATTAGCAAGCTACTTGGCCTGAAGATACAGGAGGACGCCAGGCGCACAGACGCTGGGGGTGACCAAGAAGATAATCAGGCGTCTTACCTGTCCCGAGGCCGTGCAGAAATACCCGGTGGGCGCCGCCATGACTGGGCGGAGCCACCGGGTCACGACCTCCCAGGGACACCCGCGGCAGAATGAGCGCGACCGCGCATGCGCAGACTGCTGACTCGCCGAGTACAAGAGAAAGCAGGCGAGCGGCGCGGGACAGCAGCGGAGGCGCGCACAGCAGCGGAGGGGCGCCGGTGAGTGCCGGCAGGTGTAATACATTCACCATTGACAAAAATGACAGACATGGGTCCTTTTATAGGCCCCCAAATTTATGACAGCCAATTGGCACCTTGAAATTGTGTTACGGTTGGAAATCGATGAGTTAAGAGTGAGGCACGCCACCTAAGATCAATAAGGATCGTGGCATCTAAAGTGAAAAGTTATAAGGGTATAAGCCGTCAACCGTAAATCTTGAGCCCCTCCATCACGTGACGCCCAACATGGGATGTACTTGTAATTCTGGGAAGAGGTTGAAATCAAGGGAATATGGGGATTGGGTGATGTCAACATAAATGTGCGATCACCTGAAAGATTACTGAATTGTGGGTTTCAGATCATAGAATCACAGAATGTTAGAATTTGAAGGGACCTCCATAGTTCCTCATATCCAACCCCTGCTCAGTGCAGGAGTCACTAAACCATCTCAGACAGCTGTCTATCCAGCTTGTCATTTATAGAGCATTCATAGCAGTGTATAAAAGAGGCATTGTATTCTAATACACTTTATATAGTTTAGATCTTGTAGTTGGTATGAGAAAGCTGTATTGTAATTCTCCAGACCTAGCTTTCTTCCCAATTTGGGTGTCATGTCATTGTAAAGTGTAATTTCTCTACGGGGAATGTTCTGGCTGAGATTTCTTCCATTGCTCTGTTATAGAAGGTGAATTACACATTTCTAAAACCAATTTCACTATATGTTTTTAATCGTCTGTCAGTTGATTGGAATATATAATCTGCTGCTATTATTTATTTTTGTTGCCTGAAAAATCTGTATTTTGTGAACACAGCATACCGTGTTGGCCTTTTATATCAGCCATGTTTCAGGTTAGTGTGTTCATGTTGGCGTATAAAAAAACCTTATTCAATTTGCATATAAATATTTATGACATTTCATCCATTCAGGATATGTATATAAAGTATGTGGGCTTACTTTACAACTGCCTGTAGCCTTTTTCCTTACACTTGACTGCAATCATAAATATCCTGCACATTAAAAATCATGATCATCCACCAAATCATTTATTACTGTTCAGAGAAGACCTAAGTGATATGATCACAGGCTGATTGGTTGAATCACAAGCTCTAGAAACGCTGGCCTTTTCAGCACACCAGGCAGAATTTCTAAATGCAGACTATTATGTGTGGCTTATGTCCCAGATAAATTCATCAGGATTAGTTTCCTTAAGAAAAAAACAATTTCTGGAGAAAAATGACGAAATGGTGTTTTCTATGAATACAGAATTTTATATTATAAAATACAAGGGTGAGTCAAAAATTATCTGCATTATGACTGAAACATTTATTTTAATTAACTTTCAGAAGAGACAAAAACATCATTTTTCAACATATTCTCCCTGATTTTAAATACACTTTGTCCATCTCTCAACAAGCTTTTGTAATAATTGTAAAGTGCTGCAGAATATATTAGCGCTTTACAAATAAAATTATTATTAATTATTCCCCCATTAAAAAATATTTTCGGCTGAGCAGCGAGCCATGAAAAAGCAACAATGTTTTCACCTCTTCATCAGTTGTGAATCTTCAGCCACGTAGGTATTCTTTCCACATAATCTACTGTCACTCATTTATCCAACAAGATCAGGTCACAGACCCTCAATGTTGTCATCAGTCGTGGACTGTCGTCTAGCCCTTTATTCTTGGCTGATACTTGTGAGACCCTCTCTGAATGATAATTTTTTATTATAAAACAGTTTCTAGGGCCGCAGACACAAATGGACTGATGCAAGACATGCAATAAGTGACAAAACAGTGATATTGTATGGAAAGTGCTGATAAGTCATCCTCATATATATTTTCTACTTAGCTTCTGTCTTATTGGTCAACTGTTTATTTAATGCCCCTAACACTATTCCATATGTAGCATGTTCAAACTCTTGAGGAGTGTATTTATCATTTATTTTTCTTCCTTTCTTTTTTTCAACAGTTACTATTTAAGATGTGCTGCAGTTCAAAAAGTTGCTGTACGGCGCCATAGAAACTAAGCATTTGTGCTTGCTACGCAGCAGCAGCACGTAGAGTGTCTTTTTGAGTGATCGGTGGGCTCACAGGAGCCAGAACCCTGCCAATCTACTGCACATCTTTGTACCTATTATTGAAAGAAAATTTAAATGATAGGTCTTTAGGTCATTACATTATTATAGATGTTGTAAGCATGTATCTTAGAATCATAGAGTGTTAGAGTTGGAAGGGAACTCCAGGGCCATCATGTCCAACCCCCTGCTCAATGCAGGATTCACTAAATCATATTAGAGAGATGTTTGTTCAGCCTCTGTTTGAAGACTTCCATTGAAGGAGAACTCACCACTTCTCGTGGCAGCCTGTTCCGCTCATTGATCATCCTCACTGTCAAAAAGTTTTTTCTAATATCTAATCTGTATCTTCTCACCTTCAGTTTCATTCCAGTGCTTCTCATGTTTCCATATTCAAAGGAAAATAAGGATGATCTCTCTACACTGTGACATCCCTTCACATATTTGTAGACAGCTATAAAGTCTCATCTTAGCCTTCTTTTTTGTAAGCTAAACGTTCTTTTAACTGTTCCTCATAGGACATACTTTGCAGTCCACTCACCATCCTGGTAGCTCTTCTCTGAACTTGCTCCAGTTTTTCAAAGAGGAGTAGAAGGGGATAATTACTTCACGTGATCTAGACTCTATGCTTCTCTTAATTCATCCTAGAACTGCGTTTGCCTCTTTTGCTGCTGCATCACACTGTTGAGTCTTGTACAGTCTGTGATCTATTCGTATACCCAAGTCTTTTTTACATGTGCTGTTGCTTAGTTCTATTCCTACCATTTTGTTGATGTAATTTTCGTTTTTCTTGCCCAGATGTAGAATTTTGCATTTCTCCCTGTCTCATAGATTCTATTAGTCTCTGCCCATTGTTCAAGCAAATCTAGATCCTTATGAATCCTTTCTCTGTTTTCTCTAGTGTTAGCTACCCCTCCTATCTTTGCATTGTCTACAAATTTAATTAGTTTACCTTCAGCTCTCTTATCTAGATCATTTATAAACACGTTGAACAACATTGAGACCAGGACAGAGTGTTGTGGTATACCACTTCAAACGCTCTTTCAGTTAAGCCCCCGTCTCACATAGCGATATCGCTGTTGAGTCACTAGTTTTGTGACGCAGCAGCGAGCTCCCCAGCGATATCGCTGTGTGTGACATTCAGCGACGATCAGCCCCCCTGCTGGGTATCGCTGATCGTCGCTGAATGTCCTGGACATTTTTTTGATCGCTGGTCTCCCGCTGACAGGCACGCATCGCTGCGTGTGACAGGCGGGAGATCAGCGATCCGCTGGAAACCAAGGTACACAGCGGGTTTCCAGGCACGGGGCTGTGCCTAGAAACCCGCTGTGTACCTTGGATACCAGCGCCCTGATGCAGGGAGCTGGTAACCAAGTTACACAGCGGGTTTCCAGGCACCGCGCAGTGCCTGGAAACCCGATGTGTACCTTGGTTACCAGCTCCCTGCATCAGGGCGCTGGTATCCAAGGTACACTGCGGGTAACTAAGCGATGTTACCCGCAGTGTCGCTTGTACTGATCGCTGCCTGAGCTGCCTGTTTGGCAGCTCAGCAGCTATAATGTAGTGACACACCAGCGATCCTGATCGTTGTCGGGATCGCTGGTGTATCGCTATGTGAGACCCGGGCTTTAGTTGTGAAATTATTTATCACCACTCTTTGAGAGCAATCACTGACCCAGTTTGGATCAACCTAACCGTAGCCTTGTCAATCCCATACTTGGTCACATTTTCAATAAGGATAGTATGAGATACTTTATCAAATGCTTTGCTGAAGTCGAGATATAGTGTATCTACTGCATTTCCCTGATCCACCCAGTCATTGATGCCATCCTAGAAGGAAATTAGATTAGTCTGCCATGACTTGTTTGCTATAAACCCATGCTGCTCTAGTTATTTAATGCATTCTTATCCAAGTACTTACATACATGCTGTTCAAAAATTTGTTCAAAGATATTTCCTATTGTAGAATTAAGGCTCACTGGCCTGTAATTACCTTTTTTGAAGATAGGGACAACATTTGCCCTTCTCTAAACTTCTGGGTCTTCTCTTGTTATCCAGGATTTTTCAATGCTTCTGGCTAGTGGTTCTCATATACAATATTGTATAGTTTTATTAGATATGCATTTTTAAATTTGAAAAATGTAAATAATGCTGAATAGGTAAGAAAAACTAGGGTATGTACCGCAAATGCAGCATAGATAAGGTGCAGATAAGGCAACCATCCTGTGATTTCCATAATTACCAAACTTTTTCTTCTTGGTGTTGGAATTTCATTGTTGAGCAGTTTGTGCTGGAAAATTAAATTCTCTTCAATTTCTCTTCACCCCATGTGCAGGGCACTGCAGTAGCTTAGGTATCCAGGTTACAACCACTCTTATAGTGAGTTAGTTATCGTAACCATGGGTACCTAAGCTACTGCAATGTCTGCCACATAGGGTAAGTGACATAGCGAATCAGAAGAACTATACTACATTTGTAATTGGAGGTATTTGCTAATATTATTATTACACCTACTATATATTGAGATAGTATCTTGGAGATGGGAATACCCTTTTAATGCCTCTATGTGTTGACAAATGAATTCTCCTGTGACTCATGCACACAAAAAAGAGGTTGCTGAATTTAGCAGCTTTAGATTTAAGTGGCTTTTTGTCATGTGTGCATCGTCACGAAGATCGTCGCGGTTGCACATTCTGACTTCTCACAGCTGAGTTGCTGTTTCTTTGTGTTTGGCAGTTAGGGAGTTAATTCTGTCTGTGCTCAGTTCTGGGACTGGGTGCAGTTTCTCCCGGCTGCAATTAATTATTTGTTGATTGGTTTCCTTTAAATCTCTGGTTGTCTGTGTTGGGAGTTGCCAGTGAAATTCTTCATGCAGACCACAGATAGGATTGTATCTGTATAGACTTAAGTTAAAGAGCTCCTTAGTTGTTTTAAGCTCACCTTGCTTAGAGTTTAATATCCCAGATCATTTATGTTCCTTCTGTGTTTGAGTGTGTATGCAAGTCTGTGTTTTCTCCAGTCTGTCTTATATGTCTAATCTGTGTATTTAGCAGAGATCAGCCCATATCCCTTTGGTGGTAATCAGAATCCTTCTTAGGACTGATTACAGGGTTCAGGGACTGATAGGAGACAGGGTTAGGCTGGAGACTTGGACCTCTGAACCATTATCAGTACCTCCAAGGTGAGGGATTAGTTAGGACCCCAGTTTAGGGTCAGGTTAGACCCCCGGTCCTCCTCTTTCCTGTGACAGTGTATCAAGTCCTCAAGATTAACCCTGAGTTCAACGGATATCGTGTCAGGTAAATCTATTCTATATTTACATGCTGATGTTGCTAATCTATATGTTGTATAGAGTGTTGTTCTTTTAAGAATAGTTTACTGACATCGTACACATATCATAAGACCGCGTGACATTGTGGTAATCAGAATCCTTCTTAGGACTGATTACAGGGTTCAGGGACTGATAGGAGACAGGGTTAGGCTGGAGACTTGGACCTCTGAACCATTATCAGTACCTCCAAGGTGAGGGATTAGTTAGGACCCCAGTTTAGGGTCAGGTTAGACCCCCGGTCCTCCTCTTTCCTGTGACAGTGTATCAAGTCCTCAAGATTAACCCTGAGTTCAACGGATATCGTGTCAGGTAAATCTATTCTATATTTACATGCTGATGTTGCTAATCTATATGTTGTATAGAGTGTTGTTCTTTTAAGAATAGTTTACTGACATCGTACACATATCATAAGACCGCGTGACATTTTCACTGGCCCATAAAATTATTCCCAGTTGCCATGGATCCAGTAGCCCAGCTGGCTCTGCAGTTGCAGGGATTATCCATGGAGCTGACGGACATTAAGTCCAAAGTTTTGTCTCCCTCGGAGCAAACCAGATTTGAACCTAAAGTAGCTCTCCCGGACAGGTTCACTGGTGGGCGAGACAAATTTTTTACCTTCAGGGAAGCATGTAAATTGTATTTTCGGCTTCGGCCTCGATCATCAGGGAGTGAAGAGCAGAGAGTGGGAATTGTTATCTCGCTCCTACAAGGGGACCCTCAATCCTGGGCCTTCTCCCTTCCTCCGGGATCCCCGGCTCTACAGTCAGTAGATCGATTTTTTACTGCCCTGGGTTTGGTATATGATGACCCAGATCGGGTCTCTCTTGCTGAGACAAAATTACGTAAGATACAGCAGGGAGATCGTCCGGCGGAGGAATTTGCTTCTGAGTTCCGTAGATGGGCCACAGATACTCAGTGGAATGACCCAGCTCTTAGGAGCCAGTTTTGTCATGGGCTTTCTGACAAATTAAAGGACGTTTTGGCTCAGTATGATTCTTCTCCATCACTGGAGGCTGCTATGGCCCTAGCTATCCGTACTGATAGACGGCTCCGGGAGAGGTGCGAGGTAACTCCGCCCCCTATTGTTACTCCACCTACTACTAAAGTCCCTTATGTTGAGGTTCCCCTTGTCTGTTCGGAGGAGCCTATGCAGTTGGGAGGGACATCATTTCGTAGGAGGGGATTGGCGGTACGCCGCAGGACTAGAAGGTGTTTCTTCTGCGGGAAAGAGGGACATTTTGTTGGGGGATGTCCATCCCGTGCCTTGTTGAGCAAAAAGTCGCCGGAAAACTGTTAATCCCAGGTTGTGTGGTGGACGACAACCTGGGAGTATGTATTTCTCCGCTAGTTCTTCTCAGTTCCTTGTACCAGTGGAGGTGGTGGTTGGTACGAGAGTGGAGAGATTTTCTGTTCTTCTTGATAGTGGGTCCGGGGCTAATCTGGTTGACGCTCAGTTTGCTCAGGCTCAAGGTATGCATCTGAGTGTATTGGTCAAACCGATCCCTATATTCTCCATTGACGCCAGGCCTCTCGGCCAAGGTAGCTTTGTTCATGAGGTTCATAACATTGACCTTCGGGTAGGGGCAATACATAGGGAACTATTATCTTGTTATGTGTTGGAGGGTCTACCTACTCCTATTGTGTTGGGACTTCCTTGGTTGGTTAAACATAACCCTGTGATTAATTGGCAGTCCAGAGATATAAGCCAATGGGGGGAGTTTTGCAAAAGTAACTGCATGAACACAGTCATCAGTGCGGTCGTGCCTAGTACTTTGCCTCCTTTTTTGGAGGACTTTGGGGATGTGTTCTCTGAGGAGGGGTGTCAGGAGTTGCCTCCTCATCGCGTGTATGACTGCTCTATTAATTTACTTCCTGATGCTAAGTTACCTAAAGCTAGGTTATATAACCTTTCTGGTCCTGAGAGGCAGGCTATGAAAGATTATATTTCGGAAAGTCTGGCCAAAGGGCATATTAGACCTTCATCTTCCCCAGTGGCCGCGGGGTTCTTCTTTGTGAAGAAAAAAGATGGAGGCCTACGCCCTTGCTTGGATTTCCGCGAACTTAATCGGATTACTGTTCGAGATCCGTATCCACTCCCTCTGATTCCTGATCTCTTCAATCAAATTGTTGGCGCTAAATGGTTCTCTAAATTGGATCTCAGGGGGGCGTATAATCTGATTAGGATAAAAGAGGGGGATGAGTGGAAAACGGCGTTTAACACGCCGGAGGGACATTATGAGAACCTTGTCATGCCTTTTGGTCTGACTACTGCACCAGCAGTATTCCAACATTTTGTTAATGACATTTTTCGTCATCTGGTGGGGCTGTTTGTGGTCGTATATTTGGATGACATTTTAATTTACTCACCAGATCTTGTGTCTCACCAGGAGCATGTGAGACAGGTGTTGCAGATCTTGCGAGACAATAAACTATACGCCAAACTGGAAAAGTGTGTATTCGCCGTACAGGAACTTCAGTTTTTGGGTTTCTTGGTGTCAGCCTCCGGTTTCCGTATGGACCCTGAAAAGGTGAGAGCAGTGCTTGAATGGGATCAGCCAGAGGATCTTAAGGCTCTGCAGCGTTTTCTGGGGTTTGCTAACTACTACCGGAAATTTATTTGTAATTTCTCATCTGTTGTCAAACCTCTCACTGACATGACAAGAAAAGGGACGGATTTTTCTAAATGGTCGGACAAAGCTTGCCAAGCTTTTTCCTCTTTGAAAAAATGTTTTGCTTCGGCACCCGTTCTCATCCAACCAGATGCATCACAGCCGTTCGTTGTGGAGGTGGACGCGTCTGACGTAGGGGTGGGTGCAATATTGTCCCAGGGTCCGTCCCCTGGTAAATGGCATCCGTGCGCTTTCTTTTCTAAAAAATTGTCGTCCGCCGAAAGGAATTATGATATCGGCAATAGGGAACTTTTGGCCATTAAGTTGGCTTTTGAAGAATGGCGTCACTTTTTGGAGGGGGCAGTCCACCCGGTCACCGTCATTACTGATCACAAGAACCTGCTGTATTTGGAATCTGCTAAGCGTCTGAATTCCAGACAAGCTCGATGGTCGTTGTTTTTTACCAGGTTTAATTTTGTTGTCACTTATCGCCCTGGATCTAAGAATGTTAAGGCGGATGCCTTGTCTCGCAGTTTCCCAGGGGCCGGGAAAATGGATGACCCGATTCCTATCCTTCAGGAGGGGGTGGTAGTGTCGGCTGTATGTTCTGAGCTTGAGGAGGAGGTGTTAGAGGCTCAGGGGGACGCCCCTGCAGGACCTCCAGGGAGACTGTTTGTCCCAAATCAGTTGAGACAAAAGGTTATTGAGGCACATCATAATTCTGCTTTAGCAGGACATCCAGGGAGTAAGGCTACTTTAGATCTCCTTTCTCGCCGGTTTTGGTGGCCTAACGTTAATAAAGATGTTTTAACTTTTGTCGCGTCCTGTGGGGTTTGTGCTCGCTCTAAGACCCCTCATACCCGTCCGTCTGGGACCCTCTTACCCTTGAAACTTCCGGAGCGTCCATGGACTCATTTGTCTATGGACTTCATCACGGACCTTCCTCAGTCGTCAGGGAAGACTGTCATACTGGTGGTTGTTGACAGGTTCAGTAAGATGGCACATTTCATTGCTCTTCCTGCCCTCCCTAATGCTAAAACTCTGGCGCAGGTGTTCATTGGGGAGATTGTGAGACTTCATGGGTTGCCTTCTGATGTGGTGTCAGATAGGGGGTCTCAGTTTGTGTCCAAGTTTTGGAGGGCATTTTGTTTACGTCGGGGGATGCAATTGTCATTTTCCTCGGCTTTTCATCCGCAGACCAATGGTCAGACAGAGCGTCTGAATCAAAGCCTAGAGACTTATCTTCGGTGTTTTGTCTCAGAGAACCAGGAGGACTGGTCTTCTTTCTTGCCTCTGGCAGAGTTCGCTCTTAACAACAGGCGGAGCGAGTCCACTGGTAAGTCCCCGTTTTTTGGGGCATATGGTTTTCATCCCCAGTTTTGTACATTCAATGGGGGGGGCCCTTCTGGGGTTCCTGAGGAGGAGCGTTTCTCGTCGTCACTTGCTTCAGTGTGGAGAGGTGTATTGAATAATCTGAGTGCTATGGGGAACCGTTATAAACGTATGGCTGATAGGAGGAGAGTTTCTGGTCCAGATCTTAATGTGAACGATCTGGTATGGTTGTCTACCAGGAATATAAAACTTAAAGTTCCCTCCTGGAAGCTTGGCCCCAGATTCATCGGGCCGTACAGGATCAGTTCCATAATTAATCCTGTGGCATTTTGTCTGGACCTCCCTCCTACGTTTAAAATTCATAATGTGTTCCACAAGTCATTACTTAAGAGGTACGTGGCACCAGTCATACCATCACCTCTACCTCCTCCTCCAGTGGTGGTCAATGGTAACTTGGAGTTTCAAGTGTCAAAGATCATTGACTCACGTCTGAATCGCCGGTCCCTTCAGTACTTGGTGCATTGGAAGGGGTATGGTCCAGAGGAGAGGACGTGGGTTCCTGCGTCTGACATTAACGCAGATCGTTTGGTGCGGACCTTCCACAGAACTCACCCGGGCAAACCTGGCCCTGAGGGTCCGGAGGCCCCTCGTAGAAGGGGGGGTACTGTCATGTGTGCATCGCCACGAAGATCGTCGCGGTTGCACATTCTGACTTCTCACAGCTGAGTTGCTGTTTCTTTGTGTTTGGCAGTTAGGGAGTTAATTCTGTCTGTGCTCAGTTCTGGGACTGGGTGCAGTTTCTCCCGGCTGCAATTAATTATTTGTTGATTGGTTTCCTTTAAATCTCTGGTTGTCTGTGTTGGGAGTTGCCAGTGAAATTCTTCATGCAGACCACAGATAGGATTGTATCTGTATAGACTTAAGTTAAAGAGCTCCTTAGTTGTTTTAAGCTCACCTTGCTTAGAGTTTAATATCCCAGATCATTTATGTTCCTTCTGTGTTTGAGTGTGTATGCAAGTCTGTGTTTTCTCCAGTCTGTCTTATATGTCTAATCTGTGTATTTAGCAGAGATCAGCCCATATCCCTTTGGTGGTAATCAGAATCCTTCTTAGGACTGATTACAGGGTTCAGGGACTGATAGGAGACAGGGTTAGGCTGGAGACTTGGACCTCTGAACCATTATCAGTACCTCCAAGGTGAGGGATTAGTTAGGACCCCAGTTTAGGGTCAGGTTAGACCCCCGGTCCTCCTCTTTCCTGTGACAGTGTATCAAGTCCTCAAGATTAACCCTGAGTTCAACGGATATCGTGTCAGGTAAATCTATTCTATATTTACATGCTGATGTTGCTAATCTATATGTTGTATAGAGTGTTGTTCTTTTAAGAATAGTTTACTGACATCGTACACATATCATAAGACCGCGTGACACTTTTTCACCCTAATTTAGCCTGTGATGACAAATACTAACAGCAGTGGTGTGTGGCCATATGCATATTACTGTCTATAGGACAGGACTGTCATATCGTACATATACTTCACAAGATAAACAAGAAGCCAACGTTTGCCACCTGAAAAGTTGGTGAAGTCTTACTAAAATATTTAGATCTGTTCTCGCAATTAGCAAAGAGTAATAAGTGGTTCATGTATCCGGATGATGTCACTTATGATCCATAAAAGAACAATCTTAACAACTAGCTGATAATCTCTGGCTCTTTAGGGAGGATATTTCAGACTATGAGCAAAGTTTTGGCGAAGTGAAACATTGATTCCTAAGCTGAAAAGTATTAAATGGGATGTCCCAAGAATATTCCACTTTTTACATGCTAATAGCATGCAAGTTTCTCATATGTGGAAGCACAATCAAGCTAACATGATGAGGGAGTCAGTGTTGGAAAAGTAAAACTAATTTTGCCTTCACTCACATGAGCTATAGTAGGAGGAAGCTTTATTGTCCCTGGGAAGGTGATAAGGCAGAGTAATTGTATATTATACTGTCCTGGAACATCTGCCTGAAGACTGTTGGAGCAATTCATCTATCATGGACCGTACGGCATTTTTTGTCTTTCTGCTTTAACCCATCCCCACTGCTGGCCTGCATGAAGGTTTTGATAGGGACTGTGCCTGGGCTGGGGCTCACATTAATCAGTCCCCTTGTTCAACACTCCAGCTGACATAATTACAACCTGCGCACAGCAGTTATTCAAGTCGAGTCCTTGTCACTCGTGCTACGAAACTACACAGCTCAGATCCCCAAGGAGATTGCCTTATCACACCGAACAAGGGCTCACAGGAGTTGAAGAGAATAGAAATGGGAAAATGTCTTCTGGGAGTACTATATATTCCTTTTAAATAAGACATTTGAGAGACTTACAGGGGACAAAGAAGAGCAGTGCAAGGCCCAAAAAATTACATATTCCTTTTAGGAGGTTTACTCTGAGCATTTTTGTGGTTTGAAATATAAAGTCAACCTGATTAAACCGTTTTGTTTTAATGTTAAAAAAAATATTATATTGCTGTAATAGATCTTAACCTGCCGTCAATGTTTAAAATAATGCCTAATACTACTTTTGGATCAGCCTGGATTGTGTTTGTGGAACTATTAAAAAGAGTGAGTGAAATGATAAAATGCCAAAATTAACAATAGGGGTACATGTGCATGACGTCTTTTTTCAGGCGGTCAACCTAGTCAAGTTTTTCAAAAGGAAGATGCTCCATGAAGCGCTGCCATTCTTTTTGTGAAACCTATTTTTTTGGGGTGGGGAAGTGGAGGGGGGTAGGGTCATTTAATTATTGAACTATTAAAAGTTAAGTCTTAATGTAACTTTTACATATTGCTATTTTATTGCTACCATCACTCCGTGGCCTTGGCAAATATGCACTTTTCCAACATGACAGTTATCCAATACACACATTTAAGGCCACTGTTGCATTTCTGATGAGATGAAAGTGATTCAGTGGTCAAGTATTTCTCCTGAAATGAACCCAATCGAACTTCTGTAGGGACTTATGAAGAGACAAGTTATCATTAGAGACTGGGTGGACCTGTGGATGTTCAGGTCCATCAGGTTCAGCCAAATTTTATAAAAAAAAAGTATGGTTCGAATACCAGAACGGTATCAAATGAATGGTGGGGCCAGAGCATGTGACAGCGCCCTAAACATCGGCTCTGATCGGCTGTAATCTTATAGTTAGATTCACACATTCAGGATCTGCTACAGTTTTGACGCTGCAGAATGTCGGCAGCATTTCTGCACTTATTATGCAAATTAGCGGACACGCATTTACATTTTTTGCACATGCGGATTTTCCTCATTAAAGCAAGTCTATGGGGAAAATCCACATACGTACTCACAAGAGAGCTTGACCTGCTGCGGATCTGAAAGACGCGCCACATTTCAGCTTCTGGGGGTGATTCGCAGGTGTACACAGATTCACAGTGGATATGGGATTTCTAGAAATACCATCCGCCATGCTGTAAGATCTGGCCACTGCGTTTTTTGATGCTGCATATATACGGAGCGTCAAAATCGCAGCAAATTCTGAACGTGGGAAAGTACTATACATATTACCACCTGTCACAGCGATGCAGTTCCCATGTTTTCACACAGATAACAGTGTGTGAGCCAGCAGCTGTGACCGGTTGTACAAAGGTTACCGCCGGTCAGGCGTCGGTGGATGAGAGTATTCCCCAGCAGGTGCCTGTCCATAGATATATATATGTCAGTGAGATAATTAGTGCAGTGCGTGTGTATTTTACTGTACATGTATTTAGCTAACAAATAAAAGAAAAAAATGGCTTGGGGTTTGCTGTATTTTTACTAAGCAGCTGAGAGAAAGCAGAGAGCTGGGGGCTGGTGTTATTATTTTGGGAAGGGGCCAGTATCCATAAAAGGTTCCCAGCCTATTATTATCAACTCACAGCTGTCTGCGTAGTCTTTACGTGGGGTCCTCGCTATATTTAATAACTAGCAACGACTAAACAGTCTGCTGCGGGCTGATATTAATAGATGGATAATGACGCCCTCTCAGACTAAAAACACCAGCCCTCAGCCACCCTATAAATGGCGTATCCTTTAGATATGCCAGTTCTGGCTCTTAGCCTTGGCTCTTCTCACTTGCCCTGGTGCGTTCACAAGTGGGGTAATGGTTTTGGGGTTGATGTCAGCTTTGTAATGTCAGCTGACTTCAAGCCAAGGGGTTAGCAATGGAGAGGCATTTATAAAACACCCCTTTACTGTCAGCTTTAACTGTGCTGGTTATCAAGAATAGAATATACCCAACATCTTTTTTCATTATTATTTATTTTTTGTTTTACACAGTGCGCCAGCCAATCACAGCCATGCCTGTACTTGACATGGCTGTGATGGGGCCAGAAGTGCCCACACAGGAAAAGCTTCTTTATTGGCTGCGCTGTACCATTTCAACAAGCTTTGTTCGGGATGCTTAACCCGAGCAGTAACACAGACTTCCGGGAGAAGTTCGTGTTCAAGGTCCATGCATGGACAGTAGGTGTCCGATAAAGACCCCTAACTTTACCGTTTGGGTTTTCCCATTTCTAGTTATCATCAATCTCCATCCAGCATCTTGGCTCTAAATGAAGTAATTGAAGAACGAAAAAAGATTGACGCAGCAATATATTGCCAACTTGTTCATTCCATACCTAGACTTGGTTTGGTTCTTAAAAATCATGGAGATCATACACAATACTAGATGTAGTTGTTTTTGATGTGGGGTGTATTCATTTTTCTCATCAACTAATTTGAGTAATTTGAGTAAAACCGAAGATTTTGTTATGAAAGTTATATTATTAACCCTATTTTCATGTTATGGGTTAAAAAATGTTCTGTGAAACGCAGTCTTGTCAAAATTATGGAAATTTTTCTTGTGTCCAGTGAGGTATTACGGTAATTCAAATCTTACTTTTCATAGGGTATGTCCTTATTTATGCTGAGCACTGTGTGTTGGCATTACACCTTCCCTTTGTCTTGGTACCTCTCCAGGTGCTGCCATACAAATACTGATACACTGTGTTACCCATTGGAAGGGTATATTCCCATGTGGCCGAATTGTTGCAGAAATGTCTGCGACCTTCCAATTAATCTGTATAGGATTTGAAGAAATCCACACATTCAGAAGTATGGATCTTATTTTCAGTCACAAATCTGCCACATGTGAAGATAACCTCTTATTCATCAAATTTCCCACCCACTGGAGAACCTTTCAATATGATACTCTCTACTGTAAGAATTTTTGATTTTTCTGTCACTTCTGGCTATTCGTTGTCATCTCAAATCCATCATCTGACTTTAACTTTATACGTGTTACTTTACTAATAGAAATGTTGTTTGATATTGCACTCATTGATTTATCCCATAACTGTCTAACAAAATGCTGCGATAACACACATGTGAGATTACCTCCTTTCAGGTTTATTCAGTATTTATGTCTTTTGAAATCCATTTGGAAAGAGGAATTGAGTTTTGTAAGGTTGTTCACACCTTGGTTTTTACCCTGCTGTAAATGGTGAAATCACATTGTTGACCCTCATTAAATCAATTACGGTCAGATTATTATAGAGCCTCAAAAAGCCACATAGCAGGAAATTACATCTTCAGATTATTTTGGGAGGTATAATTAGTATTTGTAATATATTCTTAGGAAGAGTCAGTCTTTAAACTGATTTTTCTAAATCAGTCTAAAGACTGCTTTCTAATCCCACCAAGGACAACATCTGCAAGGAGTTTGTATGATCTCTCCATGCTTTTGTAGATTTCTTTTTGGTTCACTGAACTCTACTACATTGCAAAAACATTGCAGCCTGGTCTGCCTGTGAGATGGAAGCTGCAGATGTGTGAGGTATAATTACACACACCTCTGCTGTGAGATCAGTAGAGCAGAGAGCGGCCATTACACATCACACTGGTAACTTTCATATAAAATAAGCTCTGGAGGCAGAGTTCTCTTCCGCAGAGCATAGAAGACGTAATTTACATAAAGTGATAAAAGATGATTTCTCAACAACAAGGCATCTGATATTAGACATACAGTAGGACTTTTTTCAGCAATATATAACCTTTATTCCCATATTAATAGTTTAGATAGGTCAAATGTAGTGACAGATTCCCCTTACGGTGTTTTCCTATAATGTATGGCTGGCCACACTTTAGAAGTCCTCCTTTTACTTCATTCTGCAGTCACATCTTCACTAAACACCAGTTCCATTAGTAGCCATACATTACTATCCCATAACACTGTCCATTATTTTTGACCAGTAGCGTGATATGCTTTATATCATAAGCCCTTTTTTTCCTTCCTCAGCTTGTTCTTTTCCCATCATTCTGACACAAATGTACAAGTGTAGTTTCATATCTCTATCTGTTCTTGTTCTAGAACTGCACAACTTTTTTAGGTGTTTACTAGCAAAATTAAATCTGTCCTGCTTTTTCTTGGGTGTTATAAATGGTTTGCATCTTGAGATAAATGCTCTTGAACTACATTCATGAAAGCATCTTTGATTGTAAACATTGACAATGATGTTCCAACCTCGTTGCTGATATTCTTGACTTTGCAAAAGATTGCAAGTTTTTTTTTAAACCATCAAAAGACACTTTTCCAGGCCTTTTCAGTGTTGCTGAACTCACCAGTGCATTCCTTCCGTCATTTTAGGCCCCCTTCACACGTCCTGATTTTACCGGTGCAAGGCCCTGTAGGTTTGGATTTATTTTTCCATTAATAATAAAGACCTTCATTTAAAAACTGTATTTTGTGTTTACTGGTGTTATCTTGGTCTAATAAGTAAATTTGTTTTGTGATCTGAAACATTTAAGTGTGACAAACATGCTAAAGAATGGAAAATCAAGAAGGGGGCAAAAACTTTTTCACATTACTGTATGTAATCCGTGTGCAGTACGTATTGTCATTTGTGCTGCTGGAAAAAAAAAACGTGTGCAGCCCCATAGATTATACACATATCTCTCCGTACGTGTGAAAACTGAAGCCACACGTACCTTAAACACGGACGTGTGAAGGGGTCTTAGAAAGTATTAAATTGTTGAATTGGACACGTAATTGAGTTTTCATGAACAGGTACCATCAACCCTAAGGCTACTTTCACACATCGGTATGAATTGTCCATGTGCTGTCCAATTTTTTTCTCAGACAGCCCACAGGCTTACAGAGTTTCATGGATCTATACACAATCCTTGAAAGTCACAGATCCGAGTGTGAGATCCATGAGACTTAAATCCGTGTTTGTGGATCAGATTCTGCCATACAAGTCAATGGGGATCTGTAAAACACCAGTCAATTCCGAATGATTTCGTTCTGCTTTCCATGTCTCATGGAGCCGTTTTCTTAGTTATCAATTTGAATGTAATTTGAATAAAAAAATTAAAACCTTTCAGAGGTCTGTTTTAGTGGCTTAAAATGAGAATAAACCCATCTCTTTAGAGGCAAAAAAATAAAAAAAACAAGAATGCATTATTGATGAAACTAGCATTCAACTATAATGATACCTGAGAAATAAATGGTCCAATTTCTCACAGATGTGTGAATATGTCCTTAGAATCAACTCCAGCCCTTTTTTTTCTTATTCCTTTTCTTCACAGCTTAACTTTCTTAGACTAAAAGCTGATAACATTTATTGTTATTTATAGTTTATTACATGTATAATGTATATCAAAAACGAGAAAATAGGAAGCTTTTCAACCATAAAATCATGAATTTTATTCAAAGAATTTTTTTTAAAAAATGACAATAAAATATATACCGTATATACCCATGTATAAGCCGAGATTTTCAGCCCATTTTTTAGGGCTGAAAGTCCCTCTCTCGCTTACGCGGTTATACGGGGGTCGGCGGGGGAGGGTGAGCGGGGGTGTCGGATCATACTCACCCCTCCGCCGGCGCGGTCTCTGCAGCCCCCCTGCTCCCACGATCTTCGGCTCCTTCCTGCAGCAGTCACATGGCACCGCTCATTAAAGTCATGAATATGCACATATTCATGACTTTAATGAGCGGTACCACGTGACCGCTACAGGACTGAAGCGCTGCGGAGAGTGCCGGGAGAAGAGGAGAGGCTGCAGGTACGCGCGGCGGAGGGGTGAGTATAGCTATATTTACCTGTCCCATTCCACCGCTGCGCTGCTCCCTCGTTCTGACTCCTCTGGCTGTGAATGATCAGGCAGAGGGCGCGATTATGTCGTTAGTGCGCGCCCCTCCCCCTGCCAGATCATTCACAGCCAGAGGAGTCAGACCTGTCCCCCATAGCGAGCCGCTGTCCCCGCCTGCTCAGGACACCAGCACCTGGCCCCCAGCGACGAGAGGTGAGTATGTAATATTTTTTTTTTCTTTTGCAGCAGCAGCATATGAGGCCTATACTATGGGGCATAATTGTGCAGCATATGGGGCATAATCTGGAGCATATGGGGCATAAGCTGGACATATGGGGCATAATTGGAGCATATGGGGCATAACTTGGAACATATGGGGCATAATCTGGAACATATGGGGGCATAAATCTGGAACATATGGGGGCATAAACTGGGACATAATGGGGCATAATATGGGCATAATCTGGAGACATATGGGGCATAATCTGGAGCATATGGGGGCATAATCTATGGAATATATGGGGGCATAATTTGGAGCATATGGGAGCATAATCTCTGAAGCATATTGGGCATAATCTGGAGCATATGGAGGCATAATCTGTGGAGCATATTGGGCACAATCTGTGCAGCATATGGGGGCATAATCTGTGGAGCATCATATGGGGGTATAATCATTTTTCACCCTAGGCTTATACGCGAGTCAATAAGTTTTCCCATTTTTTTATGGCAAAATTAGGGGGGTCGGCTTATACACAGGTCGGCTTATACATGAGTATATACGGTATATGTATATGCATGGGGACAGCAAAATGCAAAAAAGAAAGCCTTAATTGGGTATAGGGGTTCAAATATATAGCATGCAGAGAAATCTCATATATTTATTAATATATATATGCCTTCCATTAGTGAAGCTGTAAAGAGCAAATGCATTCAAATATATTCAATTGTGTATAGAGGAATAAGTCCCAATAAAAAACCCCACACAAAGAAAGTCCAGCTATCAATCCCTATCAGATGGCAAAGGTATCATGAATGACATTATAAAGTGTGTTATGATTTGGTAGCTGAGGAGAGCAGGCAAAAACGGCAATACACCAGAGAGGTTGGAATCTACTGGATTGCAGTACCCTGACTAACCACCACAACTAAAGGCAGCCGTGGAGCGTTCCTAAGTTGGTCCTAGATGCCTCATCACAGCCTGAGAGGTTAACTACACCTAAAGATAGAAAGAGGAAAGCTATCTGCCCCGGAGCAGATCCCCAAAGAACATAGGAAGCCCCCAAACATGTAATGGCGGTTAGACAAGAGGAAATACAGACACAGACAGAAAATAGTATGAGCAAACGTTGGGGCCCAATCTTCCTAGAAAGAAAAGGATAGGAAGGACACTTACTGCAATCCAAAAAACCCTAAAAAATACCAACTCTACTAATTGCAAAAACACCTGAGATCACACGACCTCTACCACCTAAATTAGTTCTCTGGTGTAACAAAACTAAGCCGCAGCCACTGAAAAAACTGGAAAAGGCAAATGAACAAATAACAGTGGCTCAGATAAACTGAGAGGAGCACAAGCCCCTGAAGCGGACCTGGCTGACCTCCACAGAAGTGCAGAGAACAATGCAAAAAGCAAGCACAAAAATAAAAACAGAAAATATCTTATCTGATAGCAGAAGATGCAGGCAAGAATCAGCAAGCTTCCAAGTGAACCAGGAACCACAGTTCAGACAAGAACAATTGATCACCGGCAAACATGATGGGAGGGAACCTCCCTTATATAAGACCAGTCTGTAACTCCTGATTGCCAATCTTCACAATCTTCATTGAATGGTTCAGTACTGTTTGTAACCACCAGAGGGAGCTTCTGCTCAGAATTCATTTCTAACACATTCACAACAGTACCCCCCCCCTTGAGGAGGGGTCACCGAACCCTCATTTGGGCAACCAGGTCGGTCAGGATGAGCTCTGTGATACGCACGGATCAGTCTCCTAGCATGGATGTCCGAAGCAAACACCTAAGAATTGTCCTCCTGACCATAACCTCTCCACTTAACCAAATACTGGAGTTTCCGTCTAGAAAAACGAGAATCCAATATTTTCTCAACCACATACTCCAGATTGCCCTCAACCAAAACAGGGTCAGGAGGCCAGCCATAGGAACCACTGGCTCGACAAACCTCTTCAATAAGGACTTGTGGAACACGTTATGGATCTTAAATGTCCCTGGAAGAAGTAAACGAAAGGAAACAGGATTAAGAATCTCCATGATCTTATAAGGTCCAATGAACCTAGGCTTAAACTTAGGAGATGCAACTCTCATAGGGATATTTCTTGAGGACAACCAGACCAAGTCCCCCACTTCAAACC
>JARQOD010000006.1:264996364-265024968 GCA_033576555.1 Oophaga sylvatica | reverse complement strand
CACCAAAAGGACCGACTAACCAAGTCTCTGGTACCAAAAATTCCGGGATGACCGGCCAACGCGGAACAATGAATCTCAGACATCACACTCTTTTTCCACTGGTCTGGGACAAACAATTTCCCAATAGGGCAGTGCTCGGGTTTATCCTCCTGACACCCTTCCAGAGCCAGTCTCAAATTGGGCGAGATGGCGGAAAGAACTACACCCTCTTTCAAAATAACAGCAGGATCAGATAACTCAGGAGAGTCCGCAAGGAAACTCCTCGAAAGGGCATCTGCCTTAACATTCTTAGTGCCAGGAAGAAAGGAAGCCACAAAATTAAAACATGTGAAAAACAAGGCCCACCTGGCCTGTCTAGGATTAAGTCGCTTAGCTGATTCCAGATAAACCAGATTCTTATGGTCCGTGAGGACCACCACCTGATGTTTGGCTCCCTCCAGCCAATGTCACCACTCTTCAAAAGCCCACTTCATGGCCAATAACTCCCGATTACCCACGTCATAATTACGTTCAGTTGGAGAAAATTTTCGAGAGAAAAAGGCACAAGGGTTACTTTTAGAGGTCTCTGGATCTCTTTGGGACAAAACGGCACCTGCCCCAATTTCAGAGGCATCAACCTCCACCTGAAATGGCAGAGAAACATCAGGCTGCCGTAGAACAGGAGCAGAAGTGAATCTCTGCTTAAGTTCCTGAAACGCAGAGACTGCCTCAGGAGGCCAATTCACCACATCAGAACCCTTTTTGGTCAAATCAGTCAATGGTTTAACAATAACAGAGAAATTACCAATAAATTTACGATATAAATTGGCAAAACCCAAGAATCTCTGAAGAGCCTTTAATGAAGTAGGTTGGACCCAATCACAGCTGACCTGAACCTTGACCGGGTCCATTTCCATAACAGATGGGGACAAAATGAATCCCAGAAATGAGATCCTCTGTACGCCAAAAAGACACTTTGATCCCTTCACATACAGACCATTCTCTCTCAAAATCTGGAACACAGTCCGAACATGTTTCACATGAGAGTCCCAGTCATTGGAAAAAATCAAGATATCATCCAAATAAACAATCAGAAATCTATCCACAAAATCCCTGAAAATGTCATTCATGAAGGACTGGAAGACGGAAGGAGCATTAGTGAGCCCAAAGGGCATCACTAGGTACTCAAAATGCCCCGCTGGGGTATTAAATGCCGTCTTCCATTCATCCCCGTGCTTAATGCGAATAAGGTTATACGCCCCCCTGAGGTCAAGCTTGGTAAACCAAGTAGCACTTTTCACCCTGGAAAACAGGTCAGAAATCAAGGGTAACGAATATTGATATTTCACAGTGATATTGTTCAAGAGGCGATAATCAATACACGGCCTTAATGAACCATCCTTTTTGGCCACAAAGAAAAAAACGGCACCCAAGGGTTAAGAGGATGGTCTGATATGATCCTTCTCCAATGACTCCTTGATATAAGACCGCATAGCGTCATGTTCAGGTACAGACAAGTTAAAAAGGCGACCTTTAGGGAATTTACTACCAGGCACTAATTCAATAGCGCAGTCATAGCTCCTATGGGGGGGCAAGGATGCAGATTTACTTTCGCTAAACACATCAGAAAAATCAGTCAAAAAGTCAGGAACATCCTGAGCCTGGGGAGAGGCAGAAAAAACAGGAGTGTTGGCATTAATACATTGGCAGCCCCAACTGGTTACAGACACAGATTTCCAATCCAAAACAGGATTATGAGACTGTAACCAAGGGAAACCTAGTACAATAATGTCATGCAGATTATACAGCACCAAAAATTTGCAACTCTCCTGATGATCAGGTTCAACCCTCATTATCACCTGAGTAGAGAACTGTAGTTTATTCTCAGCCAAAGGGGTAGAATCAATCCCCAGTAGGGGAATAGACTTCCGTAGGGGTATCAAGGGAAACCCACAATGTTTAGCAAAATCAAAATCCATCAGCTTAATAGCTGCTCCCGAATCAACAAAAGCCTGAGCAGAAAATGTGGACAGGGAGCAAATCAGGGTAACAGTCAACAGAAATTTAGTCTGAACACTACCCAAGACAACTGAGCGTGCAAAACATCTTCCCCGCTTAGGGCAGACTGAAATAGCATGAGAGGCGTCACCACAGTAGAAACATAACCCATTGCATTTTGAAACTCATGACGCTGTGCCCCAGAAGCCACTCTATCACACTGCATGGGTTCAGAAGCTGGTTCACAAGGCAACACTATTCCACGCATACCTCTACGCTCACGCAAACGTCTGTCAATTTGAATCGCTAATGACATAGAATCATTGAGACCAGAGGGAGCAGGGAAACCCACCATAACATCTTTTACATTCTCTGACAGACCCTTCCGAAAAAGGGCTGCCAAAGCATCATCATTCCATTTGGTCAAGACTGCCCACTTTCGGAATTTCTGACAGTATAACTCAGCGTCCTCAAGCCCCTGATTTAATGCCAACAAGGTTTTTTCAGCTTGATCAGTGACATTAGGTTCATTGTATAATAACCCCAGAGCCAGAAAAAATGCATCAACATTACTCAAAACAGGGTCCCCAGGTGTCAGGGAAAAAGCCCAATCCTGAGGATCGCCGCGCAGGAGAGAGATGACAATTTGAACCTGCTGTGCTGCGTTCCCTGAGGACTTAGGTTTTAAGGCAAAAAACAACTTACTTATTTTTGAAATTCAGAAATTTAGCTCGATCCCCCAAAAACAAATCTGGCATGGGGATCCTAGGTTCCACAACCGGCAACCCTGCAAGATAGGTAGCAATACTCCGAACTTCAGTGGCAAGCTGATCCACACGGCCAGACAACTGTGCAAACTCCATTGAGAGAAAAAAAAAATCCTCAGCACCCAGAGAAAAAGAGGGAAAAAAAAATGCAACAAACAGAAAAAAAAAAAAAAATCTCTGACAACTTTTTTTTTTTTTACACTATTTTTCCCTTCTATGAGTACCATATAATTTTCAGTTTTGGCCGGTGATACTGTTATGATTTGGTAGCTGAGGAGAGCAGGCAACAACAGCAATACACCAGAGAGGTTGGAATCTACTGGATTGCAGTACCCTGACTAACCACCACAACTAAAGGCAGCCGTGGAGCGTTCCTAAGTTGGTCCTATACGCCTCGTCACAGCCTGAGAGGTTAACTACACCTAAAGATAGAAAGAGGAAAGCTATCTGCCCCGGAGCAGATCCCCAAAGAACATAGGAAGCCCCCAAACATGTAATGGCGGTTAGACAAGAGGAAATACAGACACAGACAGAAAATAGTATGAGCAAACGTTGGGGCCCAATCTTCCTAGAAAGAAAAGGATAGGAAGGACACTTACTGCATTCCAAAAAACCCTAAAAAATACCAACTCTACTAATTGCAAAAACACCTGAGATCACACGACCTCTACCACCTAAATTAGTTCTCTGGTGTAACAAAACTAAGCCGCAGCCACTGAAAAAACTGGAAAAGGCAAATGAACAAATAACAGTGGCTCAGATAAACTGAGAGGAGCACAAGCCCCGGAGCGGACCTGGCTGACCTCCACAGAAGTGCAGAGAACAATGCAAAAAGCAAGCACAAAAATAAAAACAGAAAATATCTTATCTGATAGCAGAAGATGCAGGCAAGAATCAGCAAGCTTCCAAGTGAACCAGGAACCACAGTTGAGACAAGAACAATTGATCACCGGCAAACATGATGGGAGGGAACCTCCCTTATATAAGACCAGTCTGTAACTCCTGATTGCCAATCTTCACAATCTTCATTGAATGGTTCAGTACTGTTTGTAACCACCAGAGGGAGCTTCTGCTCAGAATTCATTTCTAACACATTCACAACAAAAGTGCATAATGCAAACAAATGTGTCCATACATAACTGCAAGTGCAAAAAGGACGCCAAAGGAAAGGGAAAGAGTATACTATATTTAAGTAAAAAGATACATAGTAACTGCTGGCGATTAAGTACTATATCTCTGAAATGGCTGCTGCACCCCTGATGCGCGTTTCGCGTGGAGCTTCTTCAAAAGGGAGCTCCACGCGAAAGAAGTTCCACGCGAAACGCGCGTCAGGGGCTGCGCAGCCATTTCTGAGGTATAGTACTTAATCGCCAGCAGTTACTATGTATCTTTTTACCTAAATATCATATACTCTTTCCCTTTCCTTTGGCATCCTTTTTGCCCTTGCGGTTATGTATAGACACATTTGTTTGCATTATGCACTTTATATTGTCATTCATGATACCTTTGCCATCTGATAGGGATTGATAGCTGGACTTTCTTTGTATGCGTTTTTTTTATTGGGACTTATCCCTCTATACACAATTGAATATATTTGAATGCATTTGCTCTTTACAGCTTCACTAATGGAAGGCATATATATATATATATATATATATATATATATATATTGTAAGCTTTTCAGGGGATATAGCTCTGGGATCGCCGTCCGGGTAGACGGAGTGGCACGGAAACAGTTCATTCACAGACAGCAGTTCTGGTAAAAACTGGCCGCAACCAGTTTTATTAAAGTCCACAGCAAACAGAACATAATCAAAACCAAATCATAAACATAAGACCTGGGCTTGTCCAGCCACTTACTACACTTAGATAGATTTCCCTATCTATCCGGGACCAGACTCTACCAGCCTGGGCCAAAACAACACATATGTTCAGCATTTACCAGCATGGAGTTTCACAGAGTCTCCTCCTTGTGTCTGAAGGCACCTTCAACGTCCAGACTTGAGAGAGCTCCCCTCCTATTCAGCAGCTATCCGCATGGATTCTCACAGAGACTACTCCTGTGTCCGGGGTACATCGAGCCCCAGACTGAGACAGCTCATACTCCTGGAGACTGCTTCTTGTGCCGGGACTCCTCCTGTGTCCAGACTAAGCGAGCTCTCTGACTGTGTTCGCCGACACCTACTTCTGGTCCCCTAATTAACAGCTGAATGGTTTCAGGCCTGAGCTGCAAGTGTGTACTGAATGTAAGGTGTAGTGACCTTTCTCTACCACTAGGTTTACAAAGCCACACATTTCCCTTATACCATACAGCACAGTACCTAGGTGAAATGTACACCCCATTCGACACATATTCCTTCACTGTCTCACAATATATATATATATATATATATATATATATATATATTTATTAATAAATATATGAGATTTCTCTGCATACTATATATTTGAACCCCTATACCCAATTAAGGCTTTCTTTTTTGCATTTTGTTGTCCCCATGCATATACATGCATATATATTTTATTGTCATTTTTTAAAAAAAATTCTTTGAATAAAATTCATGATTTTATGGTTGAAAAGCTTCCTATTTTCTCGTTTTTGATATATATTCTATTTGGATGTGCCATTAGACTAGGCAATTTTTTCTATGTGATTTACATGTATAATGTGTATATTGTTAAGCTGATCTAACACTGAAGTCTAACCCTTAAGTGATCCATAACATAAAGTACATTCACAATAAAGCAAATATTTCATATTTGGGATAAAACAAATATTACAGTAAAATGTGCCCATCTCATACACCGTTTTCTGGATAACACAGGCTCTACTGGGAGACTGCCAGTTCTTAAAACTTTTTTGTTTTGTTTTGCTTGACGTAGAAAAATGACCACCTGCTTCTTTTTGACAGTGAACCAGTCATTAAGGAACAACTGATATTTGCAACAGAGAAATGTTCTCTACTTCTTGCCTTACCTGATTTAGGCGCCAGCAGAACACACACATTAAATGTTATGAATCTAATCGTTTTACCAATAATTTGCCATGTAGATTTTATGTATTCATTAAATCTATAAAATATGGTTATCTAGACTAGATTATTTGGTTATCTAGATGAACTTCCATATTTTATATTACTGGCCATCTTCTTTTAGAACACTTTTCAATGCAGTTATTGGTGGTTGTCTCAAACGGGTTTCATTGTAATTCTGAACTACTGTAATTCTGTACCTAATGTAAAAGTGCTCATGAAGGCAGCACTTTTTTAAAAAAGAAGCTGATGGCTGCAGGAGCGTATTTTCTCATCTTCAACCAACAGCTGTAACCAGTCATAGCCACCCACCCAATTATCCTACAATGGCCTCTTTAGATCAGATGTAGCATAGTGAATAACTTTCCATGTAATGTGTTGTGAATGTGCTAGAGATGGTTTCTGAGTAGAGGCTCCCTCTGGTGGTTACAGACAGTACTGAACCTTCCAGCGAGGAAAGGCAATCTGGGATCACTGACTGGACTGATATAAGGGAGGTTCCCTCCCATGATGGTTGCCAGTGATCAATTGTTCTTGTCTCAATTGTGGTTCCTGGTTTATTTGGAAGTTTGCTGGAGTCTTGCCTGCGTCTGCTGCTTTCAGATAAGATATTTTTGCTTTTCTTTTTGTGCTTGCTTTTTGCATAGTTTTCTGCACTTTTGGAGTTCAGCCTTGTCCCCTCCTGGGGCCTGTGCTCCTCTCAGTTTATCTGTAGCCACTGTTATTTGTTCATTTGCTTTTTCCTGTTTTTTCAGTGGGTGCGGCTTGGTTTTGTTACACCAGAGATCTGATTTAGGTGGGTGAGATCGTGTGATCTCAAGTTTTTGGCAATCAGAAGTGTTGGTATTTTTTAGGGTTTTTTTGGATTGCAGTCAGAATGCTTTCCTGTACTTTTCTGTCTAGACAGATTGGGCCCCAGCGTTTGCTCATTCTATTTTCTGTCTGTGTCCGTGCTTTCTTCTTGTCTAACCGCCATTACATGTTTGGGGCTTCCTATTTTCTTTGGGGATCTGCTCCGGGGCAGATAGCTTTCATCTTTCTGCCTTTAGGTGTAGTTATCACTCAGGCTGTGACGAGGCGGTCTAGGATCAACGTAGGAACGCTCCACGGCTACCTCTAGTTGTGTGGTTAGTTCAGGTTACTGCAATCCAATAGGTTCCAGCCTCTCTGGTGTATTACCGTTTTTGCTATTTCTCCTCAGCTACCTAAACATAACAGTAATGCGTGAACGAGCCAGATCCTCCAACCTGAGGTCACTTATCTTTGGCACATGCTTCTCCAAATGTTGTAATAAAATATATGGTCATGAGGTGTCTTCATAAACCAATCCAGTGGCCAGGTCAGTGGTACCTGGAGGCTAAACAGTTGGCTCTCGAATCTCTAACTTTCTGATGTCCCCAGCATGCTCTGATTATATGTGACCAAAGGAGAATGTTTTGGGCTAATAGTAAATAGTAAAGTCATGGAATAAATTATTGTACTGGTGTGGCTTCGGGAAATATACATCTAACCCAATGAGTCCACAGTGTGTGATGATATGACACATTGATTGGTAAATATCACAAAAATCACCTTATGCATAATTTTAATATTTCAACAAAACATATTTCTATTTATTATTAGATCAAACTGCGCTGAAAATGTCCGCAAACACATTTTGCACACTGGCAAGCATGAAGGAGTAAAAATGTATAACTGTCCAAAGTGCAATTATGGGACTAATGCCCCAATGGAGTTTCGGAATCATTTAAAGGAACAACATTCAGACATTGAAAATCCAGACCTGGCATACCTTCATGCAGGTAGGCACTTGAAAACGTCTCATTTTCCTTTTTGTTAAATGTCTAATTTTTATTTTGGTGCTAGTCTTGTTTGTTCTTCTAACACAGTGATTCTTTACAGCAGAATATTACAAATACCAAATATTAAGATTTTATGGAAGCTTTTTAACAGTTTCAATATGTCTTTCAAATAAAGCCTTTTCATTATCTTTTAAATTCTCTTCTATCCTCACAATCTCTTCTCAGTTAGGTTATTTTAAAGCTATGCATAAAGCTATGCAAAAGTAGGGCTTATGACTAAGTACATAGGCCAAGGTTGGCAGCTTTCGGACTTGTTATTGTAAAAAGCCGTCGGGGCAACAGAAAAAAAAATATGTGTATATTCTTTATGTCTGGAACTTTACTAGCAGTAATTCTTTGAGCTTTTCTCAGTGACATTTCATATGCTAGAAGCTGTTTATAAAGTTAAATATTAAGTAAACTCCAATGAAAACCATACTTTCACATGACAAATCACACCTCTAATCATGATGCCACCGCTATTACTTGTAGAAAATTAAAGGGCTATGCTCATGTTAAATTGGTATAGTTAGCATGAAAAATATAAGCACGTTTACAATTGACTTGCTTTTTTTATTTACTTTCATTCTACTTCTTACCTAAGTGCGCACAGTAATTGCATTCTAGGCTGAGGAGTTAACTCCTGACAGCCCATTCACCTCTTTCCAGCCATTTTGGTTTTTATACAGCTGATAGCTGCTTACCTCCCTCCTTGTTATTAGTCTTGCAGGATCACAAGCCCCCTGCCCCCACCATCTTCAGTTTTCCAGAGCAGTTACCTTAATCATGGCTCTCACTTTCCTGAGCCGTGCTTGATCAAAGGCCCTATTATCTCTATATGTAAATATAGTGATAACCGTATATACTTCAGAACAATTAAAGGGGTTTTCCACTACTAGAAAACCCCTTCTTGATCAATATGTTTGGCCCTGATGAAATGAATCGTGCGGTTGTTGTCACATGTGACCCCAGTGCCCAATTAGCGCTGGCGTCATTGTCCCAGCCTTCTGAAAAGTCGAACAGGAAGAGGAAGTCTGGGCTACAGGTGCTCTCGGACTTCCTCTTCCTGCTCTATTCGACAGGAGGCGGGGACAGTGATGTCCGCTCTGATTGGGCGCCAGCGTCACGTGTCAAAACAACAGCTTAGGAGCCCTTGGAGAGTCAGTGCCGACACTGTGAGAATGTCGTCAGCACGGGAGGGGAGCATCAGCTTTATTGTTTTATGGGGGACAAGCGAGGGGTATGACAAGAAGTTGTCCAAGTAGTAGACAACTTCTTTAAGTTAAAAGGTTTGTCCAGTAGAGACTTCTGCTACTCTAACACATTAAAGAGGTTGTCCACTACTAGACAACCCCAGCTTAATTCAGGAGTCAAATAAAAATTGTGAACACTCACCTTCTACAGTGGCACCATTCTAGCAATGTTGGCTGCAGTCAGTAAACGTCCACTTGTCAGCTTCATTCTTTGTGATTTAATCATTGTGGGTGTCCACTATGATGGAATACTGATGAGCTGCTGCTGAATAATGGCTGCTCATTGGCTGCAGCTGACACATGACACAACGTGCCATGTCACAGACAGGAACAGCGGCGCTGACACCTCTGGAATGGCGCTGCTACAGAAGGTGAGTATACACTGTTTTTGTTTTAATTTGGCTATTGGATTAATTAAGCTGTGATTGTCCAGTAGTCACTGTAGTAAGATAAGCCACTGACCAGAACGGTCAATCAAGGAGGTGTGCCCACCCCCAAGCAATGAACACCTGATAGAGACTGCAGAGCCGTGTGCCGATCAAGACAGAGCTTGTGAAAACCCCTTTAAGTTATAAAGTATAAGGCAGACTGTCCCCTGCTACATAGATAAATGACGTAAGACTATTTGCTGTTATTCAGCTCTGCCACAATTTGCACACTGCCTATGACATGTGTGCTCCCGCACAGGCACAGTTCACTGCATCTGCTGTATTTTCCTGAGCACTCAGTCTACATTTGCGAATAGTATCTTCCCCACTGTTTGAAATGATCTTTATAAATATAGACTCTCCCTAGCCGATCTCCTAGTCAAAGTATCATGAAAATAGTCAGACCTACAGTGCAGACAGTGATTTGGATAGCCAACATGTCAGGCATAAGCTAAACTGAAGGTAAGATCTAGAATGGAATTGTTGATGTTTGCAAGACTTCTCCCTTAGTCTCTTCCAGTATGTTTTACTCAATTTCAATTGTGTTTCTTTCCTTATTTGTTAAGGTTCCTTTACACTTTAGATAACAGATCGACGGACAGCTACTTCTTCCTATGACCACATACATCTGAACACTTGGCTCAGCTGAGCGTTCCTGTGTTCTCTGAGAGCAGAGTATGCCAACGCCAACCTAAACTGGCAGTGACTAATCTGCCTGCAGAACGATGGGGGTTAAACCTGATTCTTATCTTCTTTTATATCATTGATTGGAAAGCTCTCATACAAATTAGATGGATCTTCTCACCCACTGAAATCTGTGCAGACTTTTTGCGTTGTGTAAGGGGACCTTTAGAAAAGCCTCTTGGCAATCCGCACATCACAAAGTCCTAGCCTGTTTATCAGCTGTTAAACTGTTTTAGGAAACCTAACAGCAAGTTTTCAGTTTCCTTGCAGTGCCTCCACAGGGGAATATAAGCATTGCATGCTGCTTAGCCAAATCAATGCAGGACCTAGGACAGGTACGACAGATCACGAGATGCTCTTTGTAGCCACTCTCCACTCTTGCCGAGAGAGGAGGATCGTAAAGAAGCAACCCTTCTTTATTAACTCAGAATTTTTTAAAGGGAATCTGAAAGCAGCATGATGTAGACACAGAACTCAGTGATGTATCATTTCCTTGTCTTCTTGGTGCAGTTTTGATAAAATCCCTGTCTTCTCTGTGTATAACACCACCCACAACTGTGATTGGCAGCTTCATGTGTACAATGTATATTGTCAGCAAGCTGCCATTTATTACACAGGTTAGTTGGATTGTCTAGCGCGATACCTAGTCCTGCAGTGTAAATCTCATGCTGATAAAACACTGATTGTATTGAAACTACAAGAAGTGGCTGAGAGAGTGACACATCCCTGGAATCAGACTCTCTGCCCCTTCATTATGCTGTTCATAGATTAAATCCTTTAACAGAGCATTTGAAAATAGGCTTTTCCAATTTGGCAACTCTTTTACGTTACTATGGACATTATACCTATTGGCATTTTGTGTTGTTTGTGCATGGAGGTTGTTACTAATTGGTTCCTCTGAATAACTACGAACATGTACGGCTCCTGTTTTGCTCAGTGAGTGCATTGTGTGATTTATGTTTTATCAGCCTTGGTTGTAAGACATTATTATTTTCCGTTTGTATTATTCCTGCTTACTAACTTGAAAGAAAGATCTACAGTAGATCATGACAGCTGTCAATTTGGAGACGTGCACCCTTTGGAGACGTGTACCCTTATATCCATAAAATAAATCCGAGTTGAGAATTGGGAGAGGTAGGCTTCTCAACCTTCTCTTTTCATATACAGTAGAGCAAGGGGACTCGTACAGAAATATAGATATGCTAAGACAAAGCCGTGCCTGAAATAATCATATTATGGAAGAAAATGATTACGATGAATGATGTGCCTGGTTTGGAGTCCAAAATATTGCCATATTTCATTATGTTGTGCATTTTTGTGCCTGCACAAGTTCGGAGCCCTCCAAATGAACCTTCAGTGTATTCCTCAATGCCTGATAGAACCAGTGATTTAAGCACACCATTCTGAGCCTTTTTTGTCAGCATTCGAAATGTTTCAAAGAGATTGACTCTTGTCACAGCTGTTGGTGTCAGACAGCCGCGGTATAAAGCGCATCAACTTGATTGGCAGTTTATCATTCACGCTCCTTTGTAAGAAGCTTCACGTTTCGTCGGTGCCTTTCAATAAAACACCAACCAGTTTGAAAAGTGAAATCTATATTCAATTGAATCCCGAGCATTCACAGAACTTCCCTTGTAATTGAGAATCAGATATACATTTCTTAAAGCCGATGAATGAGTCAATCAAAGCCAAGTATTGTATATAGAAAGCAGCTGCATGATTGTCTGAATGGCTGTGTTGGTTCTAATTGCAGGCTGATCTTGTCATATTTTGTCAGTTGCGGCACCTCGTAAGTAAATGGGAGGCGGGGGAGTTGAGGAGTAAAAAAGGTGACGTGCACACTGCACCACAGGTAGAAGTGAGGAATCGCATAGTGTCTCGGAATGATGAAGACTTTAACTCTACTATAGTTAGTATTTATCACACAAGCGGTAATGTAATGTCATAATATAAACATATAGTTTTTCATTCTTGGTGAATATAGTGTCTCACCCCCCCCTGTTATTTTGCAAAAAATAAATTAAATACAATGGGTGCCGTATACATGTTGGTTTATTCAGCATCTATGAGCGTTTTGTGGACCATGTAATGCAAAGTTATATATAAGGGTACTCAATCCAATAGAGTACCACTTAAATTGGCCACTGTATCAAATCTGCTGGATTTTCTGCTTTGACTCATACTGATGTTTGGAAATACTTTTGGAAAACACTAAGGGCCCAATTTACACTGGTCAATAATTGTGAGCATTCCTAAAACTGATAGTTTCCAGAATATCAGTTTCTCTAAATAGGCTAGCAATCGCCTGATGAATGTGTGAAATGATTTTTACACGAACTTAGAAATCATTGTTCTCTGCAGCATATTGTTCTGTGCACAATATGTTCTAACTGCACAGAACAATTTTCCTTACTATCTCTCTGTGTGCATGCGCGTGCTGTCTGCCTGTCTAAACAGGATGACTGCTTGTCTGCTTAACAGTGTAGGACTGGGGTGCCAAGGGCCTGTAAGGGGTTGAAGGACTTACTCCTTAAACTCCCTATGCTGCTAATGTATCTTATGTATATTTCTTTGCTACATAACTTTGTTATAATGCTGTATTTAATATGTATGTGTATATATATATATATATATATATATATACAGTCATGGCCAAAAGTTTTGAGAATGACACAAATATTAATTTTTACAAAGTCTACTGCTTCACTTTTTCTAATGGCAATTTGCATATACTCCAGAATGTTATAAAGAGTGATCAGCTTAACAGCAATTACTTGCAAAGTCAATATTTGGCTAGAAAATGAACTTTATCCCCCAAAACACATTTCAAGGTCATTGCAGCCGTGCCTTAAAAGGACCAGCTAACCTCTTTTCAGTGATTGCTCCATTAACACAGGTGTGGGTGTTGATGAGGACATGGCTGGAGATCAATCTGTCATGATTAAGTAAGAATGAGACCACTGGACACTTTAAAAGCAGGCTGGTGCTTGGCATCATTGTTTCTCTTCTGTTAACCATGGTTATCTCTAAAGAAACACGTGCAGACATCATTGCAATGCACAAAAATGACCTAACAGGGAAGAGTATCACAGCTAGAAAGATTGCACCTCAGTCAACAATCTATCGCATCATCAAGAACTTCAAGGAGAGAGGTTCCATTGTTGCCAAAAAGGCTTCAGGGCGCCCAAGAAAGACCAGCAAGCGCCAGGACCATCTCTTAAAAGTGTTTCAGCTGCGGGATCGGGCTACCAGCTGTGCAGAGCTTGCTCAGGAATGGCAGCAGGCAGGTGTGAGTGCATCTGCACGCACTGTGAGGCGGAGACTAAGAAGTCACTTCTCTCCAGAAAAAACATCATGGACAGACTGATATTCTGCAAAAGGTACAGGCAGTGGACTGCTGAGGACTGGGGTAAAGTTATTTTCTCTGATGAATCCCTTTTCGATTGTTTGGGACATCAGGAAAACGCCTAATTCGGAGAAGACAAGGTGAGCGCTACCACCAGTCTTGTCTCATGCCAACTGTTAAGCATCCTGAAACCATTCATGTGTGGGGTTGCTTCTCAGCCAAGGGAATCTGCTCTCTCACAGTCTTGCCTAAAAACACAGCCATGAATAAAGAATGGTACCAGAATGTCCTCCAAGAGCAACTTCTCCCAACCCTCCAGAGCAGTTTGGCGATCAACAATGCCTTTTCCAGCATGATGGAGCACCTTGCCATAAAGCAAAGGTGATAACTAAATGGCTCAGGGAACAAAACATAGAGATTTTGGGTCCATGGCCTGGAAACTCCCCAGATCTTAATCCCATTGAGAACTTGTGGTCAATCATCAAGAGACGGGTGGACAAAACCTAAAAATTCTGACGAAATGAAAGCAAGAATGGACTGCTATCAGTCAGGATTTGGTCCAGAAGTTGATTGAGAGCATGCCAGGGAGAATTGCAGAGGTCCTGAAGAAGAAGGGTCAACACTGCAAATATTGACTTGCTGCATTAACTCATTCTAACTGTCAATATAAGCTTTTGTTACTCATATGTTTGCAATTATTATATTTCTGTCTGTGATAAAAACATCTGTCAAACACACATAAAAACCAGAGGGCAGCAGATCATGTGAAAATATAATATTTGTGTCATTCTCAAAACTTTTGGCCATGACTGTATATATATATATATATATATATATATATATATATGTACCTTTTAGTATAACTTAGTAATGTTTATGGGGCAATGAAGTGTATATAGTACAATAAAGAGTTTAGTAGGAATGAAGATAGTTAATGTAGGAGGGGTCACTTAGTGTAAAGGAAGGGAGCTTCCTTTTTTAGTTCAGTGGGGGCGAGGACGCCCATAGAGCTTGCGTGGCCTGTGGCCCGGGCAAGTTAGATACCCCGAAACGTTAATTAGAAGTAAGTGCCCAGTCATCCAGAGGGTGGGGAACAGCAGCATACAGCCACAGAAGAAGCAGTAAAGTTACAGCTGAAGGACAAGTAACATAGCAATAACTACAGATGATAAGAAGCACTGCACTCATCAAAAAGGGTATATGGTGCTCAAGTCGGGTTTCCAGCCCAGTAAACAATAACAAAAAATAACGTGGGACTCAATTAAAGACAAGAGAGGATGATTTCCGTGGGTGTAGATTTATTTGCATCCAAAACAAAATAGATATTATGTTGAACGTTTTCGGCCAAACAAACGGACCTTCATCAGAACAAATTATTGCCTGAGCTGAGCTATATCCGCTAGCGAAAGAAGTATCTATTTTGTGAAGACCCACATATAAGGATAACTGGACACAGGCTGGGCAGATATCAACCAGAGAAAGCGCCTCTAGCTATATTCAATTAGCATGAGGGGGCGCTGGTGCCGAGAAGTCTGTTCCAGGACACAGCTGCTGCAGGAGGAGCAGAGGACCTCTGCTAATTGAATATAGCTAGAAGCGCTTTCTCTGGTTGATTTGTGCCCAGCCTGTGTCCAGTTATCCTTGTATGTGGGTCCTTACAAAATAGATGATACTTCTTTCGCTAGCGGATATAGCTCAGCTCAGGCAATAATTTGTTCTGATGAAGGTCCGTTTGTTGGGCCGAAAACGTTCAACATAATATCTATTTTGTTTTGGATGCAAATAAATCTACACCCACGGAAACCATCCTCTCTTGTCTTTAACTGAGTGCCAAGTTATTCTTTGTTATAGCTGTAGCTACAGACGTTACTAGAGAGGAAACTACACTGGAGTACATGGCAGGACAGAGGGGCGGTTCACTCAGCATGTGGCAATTCCTAGCATGGGCAGACACCTTCAGAGCCAGAGCGAAACGGCCGGGGAACTTTCAAAGGTAGCCAGGCAGCACATGGAGGATACCGAGAAAATGTACTGGACGGTACAACCCGATCTCGATCCATGTAACAGCGCAAGTAAGGGAAGGAAGAAGTGTTGTGTGATGTGAATACTGCTGTAAATGCTGTACTGGACCTGTATGTACTGCGAAGTTCTGAGTGCAAAGTTTTTCATTTTGAATTATACTTCTACTGTGTCTCTGATCATTCACCTAAGGCCAAAGGCGACCACACGAAAAGGAGGGTGGACCTCATCAGTGCCAGGAATGGAGAGGCAAGTAAAATGCAAGAGAAAAGTAGTGTTTCAGTGAAGGGAGGCCAGGGCTCAGATTCCCCGGTGTCCTCGGCCTTGACTACGGCCCTGGTCCACCTTTACGGGCCCACCAGTAACCAACTCTAGGGTCCCACTTTTTAACTGCATGCAAAAGTGACTTTGTCCTCCATCACAAATGTATGTAACAATGAACTGGGTAGATTGGTACATGAATAAGGATGCTGCCTTTGTTTGTAAATAGTGATTCAAGTATATAGTGCCAAGTACTGCCCATATAAGAGGGCGGTGGTCCACTCTGGCGCAAGTGCTTACCTGAGGATTCTCCTGTTCTCCTTTGGGCCTGTCCAAGCCTGGGCTTACTTGTAGATATATAGGAGGCTGTTGAGCCTCCTGATCAAAGCTCAACAGCCTCCTATATATCTAGAATGGCGGCCATTCAAAATGGTGATCGTGAATGACTATCATGTGAAATGGGTCTAACTATGGCATCATCCATATATTACATGTTACACTTCATTTCCAGTGCAATGTTTTCTGCAGTAAAAAAATATAGCCTGTGTCTGACTTTTCGGGGGTAAATTTGCTGATCTGAGGTCTCAGAAGCTGAATCTGTAGTGATTAGGTAATATGTCGTTGGCCTGCTTCAATTGATAAAGTGGGTTGTGTTCATGAGCTACTCACCTCAACACTTTAATGCTAAACTCATATAAACATGCAAGCTTATATGGTAGCAAACATTGACTCATTGGTGACTAAAGTGCCCATGTTGGTAGGCCTGCTGATCTTGTCTCTCATTGTTGCTAAATATATAAAGATATTGAACACCTCATTGATGTTTCTAACAGCAGGCATGGGATGCAACTGAAAACTAGCAGTGGAAGACGCTAGATTATTAGGTCGCTTTCACACGTCAGATAAAGAGAACTGTTCGACCACAGCAGGTAAGTGTCTGTTGGGCTTAAAAGGTACAGAGAGACATTGGAAGGTACAGTGATCGCATGTGCCTATTGTGGCTAGCATAGGAAACATTGTACATGACATGGGAGGCATAGTGATTGACGTAGGGAGAATTCAGGGCATTTGTTGCTGCCATGGGAGCTCTGACGCCATTATGATTTTGACTGTGGTTCTCATGTGGGCTTTATGGCTGTCTTTGGAGGCATATGGTGAAAACTTATAGATCCTGGGCAACAGGCTTTGAGGTACCACCTCATAGTTGATCGGGTCAAATGAAAAAGATTGGGATAGTGAACTAGTGACAAGGTCATGTGCATCCAAAGTTACTGATACACATAGGGAGTGAAGACACAAAGTGATTGTCTATGATAGATACTGGTTAGAGTGCCCATGCTGACCCCAGTGGAATACCCAAAGTGCTTATAGTGGGCACGTGATCATTAGAACGGTACAAGAAAGCAAAGTAAAAACGTACCCTGGTATGATAAATACATTTCCTTTTACATCAGTCTGTACTACAGATTTGTAACATGACTATTCATTTAAATGCAGGAATCGTAATCTAAAATACTCTTTTACTACAGTTTTTCTATATTTGCAAGGATAGTTTTGCAGCAATATCTTCCACTGAGCAGCGACTGATACATTTCTTATGATTAATAATCACAGTTAGGTTCAAATACTAAAGGCCACGCGAAATTAGACTCAAAATCAAGAATGTGGATCAGGCACAAACTCATTATGGATCAAAAGGTTACAGAAATCTATCGTGAATGAGAATGAGCTCCTAGGGACTCTTGTTGACAAAAATCCAAGCTAGAAGGTACTTTGTTTTCTGCTACATATTCCTATGAAATATTTCACACATGTAGCAGAGCTGATTTTGTCACTGATCTTTTGTGCACCATAATAACTCCCACAGTTAAAGGGATATTTGGTATAGTAAAGAACACACCATTATTGTAAACTAAGTGAAGAAGGCACTTGTGATCTCATGTCTTATCTTTCTCATATAGCCTTGTGGAATTTTTGCATCCTGGTGGTAATTTGTTCTTAACCTGCCATTGTAATAGTAAGCTAGAGACTGTCAGTTAAGTAGGGGGAAGTGGCACAGGGTGGGGATTAGAACTGGAGTGACAGAGACTTCAAATTTGCAATTAGTTATTACACTTAATTTGCATATCAATTCAAACCCTGATTTCTCAGTGACAGAGAAACTCACTTACCATGTAAAGATATTGCTGGACTTGTCTATTAAAGAGCTACATGCATATATAAATAGTTTGTGGTTGATATCATGCTGACAGATTCCGAATAATGCACCTTAGTTGAATGCAGTTTGATTGTAAACCTTGTATGAAAGATGCAGAATATACAAAATATATAAACTTGCAGACTACAGAAATAAATATTTCTGCAGATTTTTATGATTTGTGTCATCCCTGCTCAGTGGCATCCATGCATTTTGAAACTTTCATTATGGGTAACCATGCCATTTGATGTCCAGACTAATTATACCAGTACATGCTGGCAGGAGGTCAGTTTTTTACTTTCCGCAAACTACAGGATGACATGATCACCATTCGCTTCCTTATGGCAACATTCAAACGCCTTGTCCCGTCAAGCTCATCTGTATGTCCCTGCAGCAGTTATTATACTCCTTTTACTTAAACTGTCTTAATTTGTGTATGCATAATCTTCAGTGTAATTTTATGAGATGCAGCTTTCTGTCCCCTCTGCCTCCTGCTTGTAAAAGATGACAAGTAAAGTCTATAACAAGCAGGAGACCGACTGATGTTGCATCACTTAATATGCTGTACACTGAGACTCTGCAGTTTGAGTTAGGGGACATAAATTCTGTGTAAAAGATCTATCACTGACTGTCCTTTAATAGAACTCGGAGAAGAGGAAGTGCAGTTTTATGAAATGCCACCAAATCGTTTGTATACCTGTGTATTTCCTTCACTGGATATAAAAGGATCCCTTTGTCTTATTTGCGCATGTTTTATAGATTCTTATGGTTTAATGAGGGAGGAAGTAGCCTAAGGATATCAGCACCCTTTATCAAGGTGTACAACATTATCAGGCAGCCCGTTTTCCTCAGGCAAAATGGTCCAAAATAGAGGTTTAACTGACTCTCAAAAATTGTTAACATTCTTACAGAGGGATGCAGCGCTAGAAACTGTTAAAATATTTGGGGTGTGATCACAAAACCATCAAAAGTTTTGTTGCAAATAGTCAACAGAGTTGCAAAAAACATTTTGAGAAGAAAAGACACGCATTAACTGCAAAAGATTGAGAAAAATCAAATGTGATGCAAGCAGGAACACATAATCTTCCAGTGTTTTCATCTTCCAGAATTGCAACCTCACTGGAGAGCCCAGAAGTACAAGACGTTCTGTGCTCAGATACATGGCCAAGGTACGGCAGCCTGGAACCCAACCACCAATGAACATGATACATATGTTGAAATGTCAAGACTGGGCCAGGAAATATCTGTAGACAGATTTTTCAAAGGTTTTGAGTGACTGTTGACAGACCAGATGAATGGGCCTGTGGCTGGATCTGTAACTTCGACTTAGATGCTAGCAAGGTGGAGGTGGAATACTGCTATGGTCTGGTATTATTAAAGATGAGCTAGTTGGACCTTTTTGGTTGAAGATGGACTCAATCAACTCCCAAACATACTGTTAGTTTCTAAAAGACACTTGCTTGAAGCAGTGGTACAAGATAATGTCTGCATCTTACAAGAAAACCATATTTTTATGCAAAATAATTCTCCATATTTACTGGACAGAACAATGTTCCATTGCATGTGTTGAAGTAAAGGCCTTAAAGATCAAAGAGTATTGTTATGGGTCCTTCCTAACCTGACTTATACTATTTTAAAAACTTATGGGTCCTTCTTAAATGGCAGAGTTATATTGAAGAAAAAGAGTACACCTCTCTGAACAGCGTCTGGAAAGCTGTGTTTGGTGCTGCCCAAAAAGTTGAGTCTCATCAGATTAAAAAACGACACATTCCATGGATGGAAGGTGTTACGCACTCAGATGGCCCATGTGGTTTTTGTGGACCCACTGTGCCAGGGGGCCTGGCTAACCAAGGAGGGGTGTAGCTGTGTCGCTACCTGGTGTTCACTGGAGCTCCTGATGGTGGAGTCAGGCTTTAGCTGCAGGTAGCAGCCAGTTACCACTCTTAGGCAGTCCCCGGTAATGCAGCTGCTGACCCCCAATGGTCAGGTACACAGATACGGATAGGACTAGGGCTTCAGTCAGACTGCTAGGTTCAGGATCCACAAGTAGAAGAGTTACAGAGTCTCAAACAGGGCTGATTTGGAGACTGTCAGAGCAGTCCGGATATTTGATGTACTAGGATAGGCGCTCGTTCAGACACACAGGTCTCGGCTACTGATTCAGGAACTGGCCACACAAGGACCAAGGTCTTCAGGTTCAGGACTGGCCACACAAGGACTAGGGACTTCATGTTCAGGACTCGCCACACCAGGACCAGGGACTTCGGGTTCAGGACTGGCTGCACAAGGGCCAGGGACTGTGCATTCAGGAATATGGCCACATCAGGACCAGGGGACCACAGAACTCATTAGTAGAATATCACACTATCTAATGATTCACAGTTGCTTGGCCCCTCCCTATTGGGTGAGGGTGCATTTTAAACAGGATGCCTCCCAGCTATTGGCTGGGGCCACCTTGCAGGTGCTCTCCTATATCAAATGTCTCCCAGTCATTGGCTGGAGGCATTTGACTATGTGCACTGCCCATTTAAGAGCAGGGGAGCACATGCGCACTAGGTGCACCACCGGGATCTGCTGTGCTCACAGCACCAGGAGACAGCATGCCAGGACATGCGCAGCCAGGGTGGTGAGTATGCCAGCATCCCTGCATGGACGAGGAAGGGGAACCATGTAAGGGTGCCGGCAATAGCGTTACAGCACCCCCTACAACTCTTCTTCAAGCCATCGTGGACTTTCTGCAGAAACTTTGGAGGCTGATACCTATTCACGGAATCCAACGACTTTTCAGGACCGGGACTTCTCCTGTTCACTAGAAGAAAAGTGACACCTCTCACCATCTTCACGACTAGGATTCTTTTCTCCATCAAACCATCCTCAGCATACGATGAAGCAGGCGTGCCATCAGGATCTGGGCATTGGGAAGTCTCTCTCCATTCATTCAGGTTAGCTACCACCCTGGAGGATTAAAGGACCAACTGGCGTTCCTCCGCCTGGTTGGTGGATTGCAGAGACTTATAAGATGCCATTGCCTTGATGTTATCTTCACCAGACCACCTACAAACTGAAGATACATCCTCGGGGTCCATATTCAGCCTGGTCTCCAAGATGACTCGTCCAGTAGGTAGGAAGGTTCCTGGAAGCAGATCGTTGGAACAATCGTCGGGACTGTGTGGGGACATCTCTACCCTTCCTTCAGAGATGCCAGCACACAGCGAGTTAGCGATTAGCAGACCTGGCAGAGAAGATGGTAACACTGATGATTGACCTGGATATCTGAGGACCAGACACCTCTTATAACTCAACTTCCCCCCACGAAGCACCACACGGGGTCTCCACGCTAGAACGGGCACTTGAGTTCTCAGCTCTGGACTACCTATGGGAAAACCAGACAGCACTTGAAAGGCGAGCTTCTTCGTATACATTGCTCCTATCTGGAGCTCTAGTTTCTTTGAAATGACTTGACTATCTGTTGGTAGGACTTGTCCTTCACCTCACAACACCCTCACCAGATTCTAGAGTAGTTGGATGGTGAAGGACAGTACTTATGCATACTGTAGACCAGAGGTCTCAAACTGCATTCCTCAAGGGCCGCAAACAGGTCATGTTTTCAGGATTTCCTTGTATTGCACAGGTGATAATTTAATCACCTGCACAGATAATGATTCCAGCACCTAGTGCAATGCTAAGGAAATCTTGAAAACACACACGGTTTGCGGCCCTCGAGGAATGCAGTTTGAGACCCCTGCTGTAGACCATCAAAAGCCCCTAAAGTGAAATCTAAAGAAATAAGGGTACAGTGTGGGAGTAAGCATTTTGTTTTGCTCTGCTTACTATATTTTACATGTACAGTTTTTTGAAGATCTTTCCTTGCTAATAGCAATACTTAATAAAAAAATAAAGTAGTCTTATGCCAGTTAGTAAGAATTATCCAACATTTTTGGCGAAATCACTGTGTCAAGTTGCTGCTGATGTTTTGCTAAGTATAAGAGTTGGCCCATACGGCACCGCAGCAGCAGTGTCTGTTCGATGAGCTTCATTTCATCTGTGCAGAGAGGAAAACCTGATCTTGACGGAGTACAAATCAGCTCAATCACAGAAAAGCATTATATTCAAGCAATTGTGAAAGATTTTCTGTGCTGCATATAAAAATGAGTGAGCAATTATCTTGAATTTAGGTGAAGCACGTTTCCCTATTTTTCCCCAGTATGACACAATTGTCAGGCGATGTTTATCTGGTGCCAATAATGCTTGTTCATCCCACTCTGGATTTTGTCTTAATATGATCAGTCTTTATTTATGGATAACATAATTCTGACTCCTTTTAAGCACTGTGCATTTACTATAAGCGCAGCTCGCTGCTCTGTGTTATTAAAATGCATAGAGCAGTCATCATATTCTGAGCTTCCGTTGAAATATGTTTTTAATTGAACAGAATTATGGCTATATATTATCGATGTGAATCTAGTTAGAGCGCTGTATTGGCTGGCACAATGGCTCAGTGCACGGAGCAATGTGAATAACAGCTTATTTCTGCGGTCATGAATCTGAAGGCTAGTGTATCTATCAGAATACAGAACAAGAGACTATGGGTGTATATAAGAGTTTTATCTGATAGATGAGTCACTTTCGCTTAAGCAGTAGTCTCATTCTCATTAATGGTTAAAATTGCAAAGTACTTAGAAAAACAAGCAAGTTTGAAATTTACTTCTTATTCAAAATCCACTCCCTTCACATGAATGAAGGAATTTTTAATTCTGCTCGTTGCCTAGGTTAGGAGCTGGTTTCTTAGTTAAGGTGTACATGCTTGCGGGCTCTTGTCTATGCAGCTTGCAGGCTCTTCTGAGTTTGGCCAGCCTTAGTCCTGCTGCGCCACTGACACTGCAGAGGCAATGCTGCCTCTGCAAGCACCATCGGAGAGTGTACACTTTAGATCAGTGGTACAACCATGATGATGGTCTGAATTGTTAATTATCAGGAGTTCACTGCCCTCCAGGAGCAGGAAGATGAGAGGCAGAGGAGCGATTGGCTTCTAAAGACGAACACAACCCTTTAAGCACATTAGTTTTGGCACTGTTGCGTATGGCTGGATTCTTTATTTTTTTGTGAATTATGCCCCCCTGATCATGTGAACAGTTGCTGTTCCTCTCTTTTACCCTTTACAACTCTGTCCCCTTTACAACCTTACTTGTAATGTTACTTCAAACTACCCTGTGATAGCAATTATTTGGAATCTTAAAACCTGTGTCCACAAGAGATGAGATGCCATCTTTGTGGCTTTTTAGTGTGGGTGTTAGTAAAAAAAAACCAACATAGGTTAATGCTACACAGTGTGCCAAATAGAAAGTGTATGTAAAAATAACAGTGTCTCATCGAAAGTAATATTAGTCCAGCGTGTTACGTAAAAAGTAATAAGACCCCTTTTTGCACCCTGAGCAGTAATAATACCCCATATGCTCCTGTGAAGGTTATAATGTTCCAAGTGCTCTCTTCAAGTAATATTGACCCTTGAATGTCCCCTTAAAGTAAGAAAAATATCTAGAATTGAGAGTCCTCAGTGGTTGATACCTTTTAATGGCTAACTGAAAAGATGGTAACAAATTGCAAGCTTTCGAGAATATTTAGGTCTCTTCATCAGGCAAAGACTAATACAAAATCTGAAGAATCACATATTTATATACAGTGCGTGTTGTGTATAAATATGTGATTCTTCAGATTTTGTATTAGTCTAGCCTGATGAAGAGACCTGAGTAGTCTCGAAAGCTTGCAATTTGTTACCATCTTTTCAGTTAGCCATTAAAAGGTATCAACCACAGAGGACTCTCAACTCTAAATATTTTTCTATCTACTGGCTAACACGGTACGAAGATACACAACTTCCCTTAAAGTAAAAAAGTAGTAATATCCCAAGTGCCACCTTAAAAAGTTATAATGCCTCCTCTGAGTGGCACCTTTGGAACGAATAATACCCTGAGAGGGGGTATGCATAGAAATCATGGGGCCCTATAGCAAAAGTCTTAACTGCAACCCTTTTTCCCCCACACAAAATAATATTTGGTGAACTATGTAAGGTAACAACATATAGGCAGAGTCACAAAAGGGCATATCTCCCAAGTTTTCAACTCGGGTAGAGGACATGTATTTGGCATTTAAATGGTAATTTTGCCCCCACTGAAGCCGTTCCATTGTCTCACCCACTACAATACCTCATTTATGACCAGCATAGCGTATAATGCCCCCCAAAATGCCCTCCACATGCAAAGTATGATGACACACACATATAATGATGCCTCCACAGCACCACATAGAGTATGATGCCCTGACAAGCCCCCTCCATTCCACTACAACCCCATACACAAAGAAAAATACCACTTATTGTCCCCAACACACAGTATGATAGCCCCACGGCCCCCCACACACTGTGTGATGACCCACAGTACATTTCTCCACAGCACCCCACATGTAGCATGGTGTCATGTCACCATCGTACATATTCCCCAGACACTATGATGGCCAGTACAGTACAGTTCCCCAAACAGAATGATGCCACCCCAGCTCCCCATATACTGTAGTATGATGTACCCAAAGTTACTTTCCCACATACTTTGCCCATACTGTACATTCCCCCACACATAGTATGATGACCCACAGTACTTTCCCCCACACACAATATGATGCCCCCACAGTTCCACACACAGTACGATGGCCCTCACAGCCTCATAATAAAGCTTATACTAACCTAATCCTAATTCAACGTCCACTACAGCTTCCACTTCCCAATCCACCTTGATTGCTGCAGGCAAAGAGCAGCCTTTGGCCTACAAGATGGACAGTCATATGACAGGGAGCTTGGCTCCCTGCTCTTTTATTGATCTAACTTTATAGTTGTCATGTTGCCGCTGGCACATTTCTAGTTGGCGGTCGCTGGAGATCTGAGGCATTGGGTTTGGAGCGCTGGATCTTTAACACTAGTGATGCTGTTGTAGAGAACACATGTAGTAAATGTTAATTTTCTACAGCTCTCCCATCTCCCTGTTTTTTCCCTCTAATGATCTTTTTAATATCTGTGTGTATACAGCAGAGTGTATATACATGTACACTCCCTGCTCTATAACCTGTGTAATGTATACACCCAGCTGTATTCCCTCTATTATATACCCATCCATCCTGTCCCAGTAGAGCAATATTAGTCATTGAGAAGGAGTAGGGATAATCTTTATTACAAGGCTGGTGTTCTGGTGCTTTGTGTTTTTTTCTATGCATTGCATCAATGACTGGCCTGCCGCAGTACCAGGGCTGGTGTTCTGGTGCTTTGTGTTTCTTCTATGCATTGCATCAGTGACTGACCTGCTGCAGTACCAGGGCTGATGTTCTGGTGCTTTGTGTTTTTTCTATGCATTGCATCAGTGACTGGCCTGCCGCAGTACCAGGCTGGTGTTCTGGTGCTTTGTGTTTCTTCTATGCATTGCATCAGTGACTGACCTGCCGCAGTGTCCAATGCAAGACATTATGCTGAAGCGTGTGTGGAACTGGGGGAGGTGTGGAAGGGATTAAGGTAGATTTCCAGGTCTGTGCTCAAACCTCAGGAGGGAGTCTGAATTTGAAATGGAAGGGATTGCTATGATAACTGGATGGTGCCAGGACACAGGAAGTAAAGAAGTTGAAGCAAAAAGGCATAAAACAACATGAAACTTGGCAGAAAAGGTATATGGGGACAATTAAAGGCATTTCCTTGGTCATCTGTAGCAAACCATACCTTAGATAGGGTATTGGACAATCCCTGCAAAAAAAAAAAAAAAAAAAAAAAATATATATATATATATATATATATTTGTTTGTCGGGTCGTAACGACAAACCACTCATCCTCCAGTCACTCCAAATTAGACTAAAGAGCACGGGTCGACCGAGAATGAACAGGCAATACGCTGGTTCAGACTTCAGAACGTGCCCTAAAGAAAAGGTGCTATTAGGCGCCATCTCCAGTAAGCACTGAACTTTTATTCACATACATAAGATTACATACACAGAATATTGGGGTGGAGTAAAGGCGGGATTGAGGAGAAAGAGATATGCTGAATGATGTCCATAATGTATATATTCAGCATCTGGTCATCCTAATTGGTCCTTAGATCTTCTTCTAAGTCCTCCTTGATGTGTTGTCATCCCAGTTTCGTTTCTTGAAGAAAGATTCTATTGTTCTCGTGTATCATGTGTTTCCTCAATTCTCCAAAGGTGGGGCATTTCAGTAGATCCAGTTCAATTTAGTGTAATACAGTGATAGACACAAGATGGAGACAAACACCAGCAGATACTAACATTATCTTATTATTCTTTTAAGGAAAACTTCGTGTTTACAAAATACATAAACACACTATAAATATAAAAGTATAGTAGAAAATTATATTTTACCTTGACATTGTAAGGATGTGGTCTCGCTGGTGTGCGACCGGAGGTAAGCAGGAGGGCGACTCTTCCAGGTTCTTTAAGCAAGTTTATTAGAACTTCATAAACTTGCTTAAAACAAAAACAAAACAGCCTTCTCTGGCACAAAGTAACAAAACAGATATAAAGTCCTGGTACCTAACTGAGCACTCTTTCAGCAACCAGACTGGAGTCTCCTCAGAACTCCCACACTGGAGGTTTCCACCCCTCCAGCCACTCACACACCTGTGGTCAGCACAGGCTCACTTATATACACCAGCCATTCAGCTAACACAGAGCACATGACAGTCACATGGCAGTGACCTCATCACAGGTCCTCAAACCACACACAAAGGTATTCACTCACTCAGAGCACATGACAGGTCACATGGCAGTGACCTCATCACAGGTCCTCAAACCACATACAAAGGTATAGTGAAGTCTTACTATCACTACATACCTCCCCCCTCTGCCTAAAGCCGTGGGCTTGCACATTTTCATTCACCGACTAGAAACTCCTTTCAGTCGTCTCCACAATCAGCCGGTCTGTCACCGTTTGCCTTAGTCACTGAGTCCTGATCTAATTGAGGTGTCACTGCCTCTAGCTCTCAATTTCAGGCCATCTATGTTCTGTCTTAGTTTCACTTTGATGACCTTCATCTGCAGCGAACCTCTGCGCCTCTCTAATATTGGGGTTGAAGGTGACTGCCTTTTTTTTCTCAACTCTTGCAGCTGTCTGTTGGTCGCTTCTCTCAAGTTTTAGCTGCTCTATTCTTCCTTGGTTCACCTCCAAGAGCATCCGGATCTTCCCAAGGCTTTCCACCAACGCCCTCCGACTTGGAGGTTTTCTTGTTGGCTCCCGACATCTCTGCTTCTCGTGAGGTATTGTAGTGGCATAGCTCTTATGTCCGCCTCCCGCTTCACTGTGACTTTCCGGGTGTGCCATCTGGTGGCGGTTCCCTTGCTGCTTTCTTTCGCCGTCGAGGCCCCTTCTTTGGTCAACCTCTCAGTTCACTCTCTTCCCGTACGCACGGACCGGGAGAGCGCAACCGTTCGATTTCCTGGTCTGTCGTGTTAGCTTCCTTCTCTATCTGGAGTTTTTTGAGAATTTTCTCTTGCTCCTCTGCCCAGCATCGGTGCTCTTCTTCTCTCTGTAGAAGTTCCTGCTGATGCTTCTCCTGGGCCTCTCTGAGCATCTCCGTATCTTTCACTAGGACTTGGTTCGCCGTCAGGCACGCTGATAGTTGACCTTGGACTTTAGAGAGTTCTTTCTCCAGGTCCTTCATTCGTTGCTCAATCTCTTGTCCCCGTATCTTTTCTCGCATGACTGTCTCTTTAAGCAGCTCTATCTCATGGCCCTGCTCTCTTTTATCCATTACATGTGGCACCATCCTTCTCCCCTTTTTCTCTTCTTAGAGAGCATAGGCTGTCTGCCTTCCTGCAGCCCCTGCGGTGAGAAAAGGTCTGCCAATTGTACCTGACTCCACCTTGCTGCACTCGCTTTCACTTGCGGTTAAGTACAGTCTGCATAGGAGTCATTCCCACTCCCTCTGTCATCTTGGAACGGCAAGTCCCCACTTAACCAGGTGTCGGCCCCTATCCTGGGGCGACCCAGTTTTCTGCGGACCTATATTTGGTCACCCCAAAGTCCTCACTTTGGTCTGAGCCACCCTTTCTTACGGCTACCAGGCACTGGGTATCTTTGACTTTAGGGGTGGCTACCTCTGTTTTACCCACCACACTATCAGCAACCACTACAGCCTCCTGCAGGGTGGGCCTCTCTTTCGGGTCATTCTGGTTCCCTTCTGAGCAATTACCAGTGCTTCGTCCCACAACTCCCAAAATCGTTTACAATCCTGGCCTATTATTATAGGATATGGTAAGTCTGGACTACAGGGACATCCTGGGTAGAAATAAAAGTGTCCGTCTCAATGATTACCCTGGTTACCTGATACTCCCTAGTGACCCCATGAACACAAGGGACTTACATCTTCCTTCCGGGAATCAGATATACAGTGAGTGTGTCGCTCAGTAGGTCACCTGGCTTCCTGAGTCTAGAAGTCCACTCACACACTCTCCATTCACTATCAGAGAATAGTTCAGTGCCCCCCGGTCAGATGTAAAGTCAGTACACCATTCGCGACATACACTGTTCAAACCTGAACCCGGCAACAGTTCCTCCGGCTCATCCGCCGCCACCCTCTTTCTCCTCATTGACTCAGATTGAGACTCCGCCCCTTCTGATATGTTAGTAGTTTGTTAGGGTTTACTGGTTCCCCATTCTCGCTAGGGACCTCAGAACCCTTCTCCTCAGATCCCAAAACAGACAGAAATCCCGGCCTATAATTATAGACGCACCAAGTCCCGAACACGCCGACTT
>JARQOD010000006.1:264933462-264996264 GCA_033576555.1 Oophaga sylvatica | reverse complement strand
TTTTTTCCAGCGATGTGCAAGTAATCTCCTTATTTTTTCTCACTACTGTTTTTCACCAGCTGACCATTTTTTGGTTTTGTATATTCACAATTATCTTTGAATGTAAATGCAGTTTTAGACTGGATTAAAATGCACAAACTGAACTTGGTGCTTTTTCGTTTAGAGACATTTTCTGTTTAACCACACACCATCTACTATTTGGCTTTTTTTTGTGAAAGTAATTTGCTCCACAATTTTTTGCTTTTCATGCCAAACCTCATTGTCCATAAAGCCACACTTTCTAGATCACTCCCCCTTCAAACAAGATGAAAACGTATTAAAACACGTAGGGATCAATTCATTGTGACTGCATAGCGCACAACAGCCTTAATTAAGCGCTCGCTTGAGTGCACTAACTTGATTCATTAAAGCCCACTCCAGCATTTTTTTTATTGCACCTCTGGAGTGGTGATTTAAATGTAATTCACCTCTCTCATAGTCACCTGCTGCCGCTTTCTTTGTTTTCCATTTCGCTCCCATCGGCCTCCGCTGTAAAGTTACATGTCGGCAGCTCCAGTGTTTCATGGAATGGCACAGAGGTCACTTTTCAATACAAGTCTATGACAACCTCGTTCTGTCCTTGCTCTGGCACTCAGACTTGCATTGAAACTTGTGACTTAGCTTTTGACTTTCAATCAGTCAGAAACTACTGTCATAAGATGGGACCGGATGGGTGCCAAAAAGCAGTGAAAGCAAGGGGTGAGTATATGACCAGAGGCAGATAACTTTACATTTAATGCGCCACTCCAGCGCTGAAGAAAAAACCTTAATGGTTTGCTTAAAACAGTACGCCATTTAATAAATTGGGCATGTCTAGTACCCAACTTGTGCCGTCGCTAAAATTAGCTTTACTGTCTTAATTTATCTTGAATTTCAAGGTGAGCTTAGTTTAGCTGGCTCAGATTGGTGTAAAAACACCAAAAGTCATAACATTTTTGCACAACTGCTGAGTTGTGCAAAAACATTGCAATTTATTAAGGTGTTTTGCATCACCCCTATAACCTGGAGCACAACAGTTGTTTGATTACAGTGATAATATGGCATTTAGCTTTGTAAATCTTTGTAGCTTTTCTTCTGTGAAGCTATGGGAAACATTCTTCAGTAAACTTTTCACCACTCTTTCAAATGACTACTTCTTTAGTGTCTAAGATATTTTACTTCTGTCTATTAATACTTCAAATTAGTCTGAATATCGCCCATCTTTTAGTGCTGAGGTCAGACCATATACCAAATCCAGAGGTCCTGTAGGCACAAGCTATGTACAACATAACGTTCACTCCCCACAAGGTGTTAAAAGCAATATCCACTAAAGCTAATCTTTTGATGGATAAAGAAAGAGAATCTAGATTAGATGAATTTTTCGCCACATAAAGCTTTTCTGGCAAGTGTCTTAAAGAATAATGGATTTAATCATTTTTCAGCTGATATGATCGCATTTGAAAGAATTCCAGAATATTTAAAAATGTATTAAAATCAATTATGAAAATCACAATGATATACTCTAATAATAACCAGGGTAATTAAGGGCTATTAACTCTTTTTAGCCTTTTGTAATGTGACAAGCTATGCATATGTCTTAGAATTTTATGTAGTTTAAAGATAAATTAGTCATAATGTCAAAAGATTGAAAACTAATGTAATGTATTCTCGTACTGCACAAAGTCAAAAAGAAAGACACTGATTGTATAAAAAAGACTTTAATATGTCAAAATAAATTCAGTTCAAATGGAGATTAGAAAACTAGTAAAGATGTCTCTGCTGTGATCGCTACAATACACTCATTCGATGGGCCCTTGAAGAGTTTGTCTTTCATAGAAAACCCCTTTAAATTATGATATTCCTATGTAAAACTTATCCTTTCCCGTTATTGTGGAAAATTTTTGCTAGATCTTATTTTGAGACTGCCAGAGCTGGAACTTCTTCTTGTTAGTGGTTCCTCACTCTGGCTTATGGAGGATTCTCAAGTGGGGGGGGGAAATTCTCCTCTATGACATCCATATCCCCTTTTTTTAAAAATTCATATAGACAGATTTTTGCTGATGAGTACATTCGACAATGATCCTTTTCTCTCGTTTGACTGATGTCTGTCGTGTATTTGAAGTTTCCGCAGCAAACGTAAGTCCAAGAAGAAAGTAAAGTGACCTCACCGCATGGTATACAACAGACATTTTGTCTTAAGTACATTAGACAAAATTGGCCTACCCAACCAATTTCAGTATGATCGAGTAACCATCTAATTTGTATGAGGCCTCAAGACTCTACCTCGACAGGTAATGCCAACATAGAGAAGAATTAGGTTGTTTGAATTGAAATCCCAATCCTTATGATTTCCAACTAGATAAGCAATGCCAGAAGTGTCTGAAATGGTTTGCTCCACTCTCCCATAGAGAACTTGAGCACTTGGCCGAATTGGCATTCATGTGAAGAGGGAAGTCAGGTGTCACGGTTACACCCCCTCAGGTGTCGGGATGCATTTACTAACAGCTCTGCCATCCAATCCGGTACAGGGGCATGCTGAAGCTGTCAGTACTTTGATTGACAGCTTGGCCATCTAATCTGAAAACAGGAGCATGCTAGCTTCAGTGTGTTGATTGACAGCTCAACTATCCAGTCTGAGACGGGAGGCGTCAGCTGTCTCCAAGTGTTCATTATCTCAGTAGGTGATTGCCATGCTACTTAACTGAGCTGTTTCTCCCAGATCTTTACCAGACATACATTCAGCTAGTGAGGATTGTACTCCTTGTACCTTGAGTTCTGTATGCTTGATCTTTTGTTGCCTGACCTTGGACTTCGTTCTGACTATCCGTTGTTTAACTCCTTCTGCTCTGATCTGTTATCCTCCTGGTATTCCTGACCTCGAACATTGCCTAAACATGCTTTTGTCTCTTCCTTCTGTTTATGAGATACCCTCCTGGCTTCTGACCTTGACTCTTTGACCATTCTGACTTACGGCTTGGTCGTGAGAAGTGACTAGCATCACATCAGGACAGATAGTTTGTTCGCTAAATGAGCGTTTGATTGCCAGTACCTCATGTATATGGGCGCCTTTGGCTCTCTTAACAAATAGCACAAATTTTTTGTGTTTAGGCTAATAGTAAGCTCAAATGTACCTCTAGTTGCTGCCTCTCACTTACACAGCCCTTTTCAAGTGACAGATCCATTTTAAAATCACTTGAGACTTCTTCTGCTACCTTATTCAGCACTTGCAGATGTGGTACTATTGGAGATTGGTAAAGAAGGTATAGAATGTAAAAATTTTGCCCAAACATAGAAATAAGTGAGTAGTGGTCAATCATCAAAATTAGGAAGACTGAAAGTAGGTTATAGAAATAAAGACCAAACCAATACACCTAGTCAAAACAAAGAAAAGAATAAGACATTGAGAAAAACAAAAGTATTTCTATATTGCATGGAAGTCCGAGAAAGAAGAATAGAAACTCACTCTGGAGCAATTTTATCAATACTGTCATAAGCACAACATATAAATAAAAGGACAGGTCTAATTTCATGCAAGTTCACCAATAAGGTGTATGATAATTAATACTAGATGGCCTTGACTACCTTATGTTATGTCAGATTGTCGGGACAAAACCATTTTTTGCTGTGGAACATGGTGATAAGTCTTGAGTTGTGACTCAGCTGCTGAGTTTCGCCGTAACTTTTTTTTTTTGCCTCTTATTTCAAATGTTATATTTTAGAACAAGTTTCTCATAGCTGTTTAACCCCTTAACGACCAAGCCATTTTGTAGGTTAAAGACCAGGCCAATTTTACATTTTTGACCACTGTCTCTTTATGAGGTTTATAACTCTGGAACGCTTCAACGGATCTTGCGATTCTGAGATTGTTTTCTCGAGACATATTGTACTTCATGATAGTGGTAAAATTTCTTCAATATAACTTCATTTATTTATAAAAAAAAAACGGAAATATGGCAAAAATTTTGAAAATTTTGCAATTTTCAAACTTTTAATTTTTATGCCATTAAATCAGAGAGATATGTCACAAAAATTAGTTAATAAATAACATTTCCCACATGTCACTTTACATCAGCACAATTTTGGAACCAAATTTTTTTTTGTTAGGAAGTTTATAAGTGTTAAAAGTTGACCAGCAATTTCTCATTTTTCCAACAAAATTTACAAAATCATTTTTTTAGGGGCCACCTCACATTTAAGTGAATTTGAGGGGTCAATATGACAGAAAATACCCAAAAGCGACACCATTCTAAAAACTGCACCCCTCAACGTGTTCAAAGCCACATTCAATAATTTTTATTAACCTTTAGGTACTTCACAAGAATTGAAGCAATGTGGAAGGAAAAAATTAACATTTAACTTTTTTTCCCAAAATTTTTTCTTTCGACACAATTTTTAAAAATTTTGTCAAGGGTATCAGTAGAAAATAAAACCACAAATTTGTTGTACAATTTCTCCTGAGTACATCGAACCCCAGTGTGGGGTAAACCACTATTTGGGCGCATGGCAGAGCTCGGAAGGGAAGCAGCGCCATTTGACTTTTTTTGGCTGAATTGAGATTGGACGCCATGTCGCATTTGGAGAGTCCCTGTGTGCCTAAAACAGTGGAAACCCCCCACAAGTGACCCCATTTGGAAACTAGAACCCCCCAAGTAAACTTATCTAAATGTGTTGTGAGAGCTTTAACCCCCAAGGGGTTCACAGAAGGTTATAACTGACAGCCGTAAAATTAAAAAATCATGTTTTTTCCACAAAAATGATCTTTTCATCCCAATTTTTATTTTCCAAAGGATAAAAGGACCCCAAAAGTTATTGTGCAATTAGCCTGAGTACGCTGATACCCCATATTGGGGGTAAACCACTATTTGGGTGCATGGCAGAGCTCGGAAGGGAAGCAGCGCCATTTGACTTTTTTGGCTGGAATTGAGATTGGAACGCCATGTCGCATTTGGAGAGTCCCTGTGTGCCTAAACAGTGGAAACCCCCCCAAGTGACCCCATTTTGGAAACTAACCCCCCAAGTAACTTATCTAAATGTGTAGTGAGAGCTTTGAACCCCCAAGGGCTTCACAGAAGGTTATAACGTTTGAGCGTAAAATTAAAAATCATGTTTTTTCAACAAAAATGATCTTTTCACCCAATTTTTATTTTCCAAAGGATAAAAAGGGCCCCAAAAGTTATTGTGCAATTAGTCCTGAGTACGCTGATACCCCATATGTGAGGGTAAACACTATTTGGGTGCATGGCAGAGCTCGGAAGGGAAGCAGCGCCATTTGACTTTTTTGGCTGGAATTGAGATTGGACGCCATGTTGTATTTGGAGAGCCCCTGTGTGCCTAAACAGTGGATACCCCCCACAAGTAAACCCATTTTGGAAAAGACCCCCCAAGGAACTTATCTAGATGTGTGGTGAGAGCTTTGAACCCCCAAGGGCTTCACAGAAGGTTATAACGTAGAGCTGTAAAATTAAAAAATCATATCTTTTCCACTAAAATGATCTTTCCACCCCAATTTTTATTTCCCAAAGGGTAAAAGGACCCCAAAAGTTTTGTCAATTTGTCCTGAGTACGCTGATACCCATATGTGGGGGTAAACCACTATTTGGCGCATGGCAGAGCTTGAAGGGAACAGCGCCATTTGACTTTTTTGGCTGAATTGAGATTGGACGCCATGTCGCATTTGGAGATCCCTGTGTGCCTAAACAGGGAAACCCCCCACAAGTAACCCCATTTTGGAAACTAGACCCCCAAGGAACTTATCTAGATGTGTGGTGAAAGCTTTGAACCCCAAAGGCTTCACAGAAGGTTATAACGTAGAGCAGTAAAATTAAAAAATCATATCTTTTCCACAAAAATGATCTTTCCACCCCCAATTGTTATTTTCCAAAGGGTAACAGGACCCCAAAAAGTTATTGTGCAATTTGTCCTGAGTATGCTGATACCCCATATGTGGGGGTAAACCACTATTTTGACGCATGGCAGAGCTGGAAAGGGAAGGAGCGCCTTTTTCAAATGCAGATTTTGATGGAATGGTCTGCGGGTGTCATGTCAGTTTGGAGAGCCCCTGATGTGCCTAAACAGTAGAAACCCCCCACAAGTGACTCCCATTTTGGAAACTAGACCCCCCAAGGAACTTATCTAGATGTGTGGTGAGCACTTGAACCCCAAGTGCTTCACAGAAGTTTATAAACGTAGAGCCGGAAAAATAAAAATATCATATTTTTTTCCACAAAAATAATCTTTTTTGCCCCCAAATTTTTATTTTTATAAGGTAACAGGAGAAATAGGACCCCAAAAGCTATTGTGCAATTTGTCCTGAGTACGCTGATATCCCATATGTGGGGGGAACCACTATTTTGACGCATGGCAGAGCTTGGAAGGGAAGGAGCACCGTTTTAAATGCAGACTTTGATGGAATGGTCTGCGGGTGTCATGTCGCGCTTGGAGAGCCCCTGATGTGCCTAAACAGTAGAAACCCCCCACAAATGACCCCATTTTGCAAACTAGACCCCCAAGGAACTTATCTAGATGTGTGGGTCAGCACTTTGAACCCCAAGGCTTCACAGAAGTTTATAATGTAGAGCCGTGAAAATAAAAAAATCATTTTTTTTCCACAAAAATTACCTTTTTGCCCCAAATTTTTTTTTTATAAGGGTAACAGAGAAATAGGACCCCAAAAGCTATTGTGCAATTTGTTCTGAGTACGCTGTACCCCATATGTGGGGGGGAACCACTGTGATCGCCTTACTGCGATCTTTGGGAGGCACAATGAACAAATCCACAAAAGGTGAAGAATTGGTTTTCTTTTTTACGCCGTTCCTCGTGCGGTATTAGTGATTAGGCGACTTTATTCCTCGGATCGGTGCGATTACAGCGATACCAGATTTACACCCTTTTTTCATGTTTAGCTTCTGTCACACACTAAAAGATGCTTTTTCTTGAATAATTTTTTTAGAAATTTTTGCATCGCCGTATTTTGAGAGCTAAAATTTTTCCATATTTCGGCCGACAGAGTTATCTGTGGGCTTATTTTTTGCGGACGAGCTGACGTTTTTATTGGTACCATAATTCAGGCACATAACGTTTTTTGATCGTTTCCTTTCCGATTTTTGTGAATCAGAATGAACAAAAACCAGCAATTCAGGAATTGTTTTTTTTTTTTTTTTTTTTTTCCTCCGTTCCGTGTGTGGTAAAATTGATAAAGCAGCTTTATTCTTCGGGTCACTACGGTTACGGCGATTCCTCATTTATATATTTTTTTTATGTTTGGCGTTTTTTACACAATAAAAAATTTTATAGAAAAAATAATTATTTTTTGCATCAGTTTATTCCGCGAGCTATAACTTTTTATTTTTTTGCTTATGATGTTGTATAGCAGCTTTTTTTTTTGGGGGACAAGATGACGTTTTCAACGGTACCATGATTATTTATATCTGACTTTTTGATCGCGTGTTATTGCACTTTTTCCAAGCGGTATAATGATACCGCTTGGAAAAGTATAATTTACTACTTTTTTGTGTTTTTTTTTTTACGGCTTTCACGAAGGGTTTAACTAGGGTTACGCTTTTATAGATGGATTTTTACGAACGGGATACCTAACATGTGTATGTTTTTTGTTTTTATTTTTTTTATTACATAAAAATGTGTATTTTTTAGGGATTTTTTTAAAATTATTTTTTAATATTTTTTTTACAATTTTTTTTAAAAAAAAGATTTTTTTTAACTTGTCCCTTTATGGGACTTTCACTTTTTTTACTTTTTATTGCAGTTACAATGCATTGCAATGCTCTGGCATTGCAATGCATTGCAACTATAGTGGAAGCTGCTGTGACATGATCACAGCAGCTTCCCGTAGCTAAATGACCCGGAGGTTGTCATGACAACCCCCGGGTCATCAAGGCAGAGATCGGCCCCTGCAAATACATTGCAGGGTGCCGATCTGAGGCAGAGGGAGCTCCCGACCCTCTGCCTCCCCCCCTGAGCTCGCGATCGCGCTCCCATCGCAGCAGTCAGGGGGTTAACAGCCGGGGCGGTGGGGGCTCCGCTCCTGGCTGTCAGTGCAGGAAGCCTGGCCACTGCAGCGCCGGCTCCTGCACTGATCGCGCTGGGGAAGCTGAAATTTCAGCTTCTCCTGCGCGATCGCTGCTGTGTTTGGTCAGTCAGATTGACTGACCAATCACAGCGCTGTGAGTGGGGACCGACGGCAAAGGTCCCCGCACCGCTTGCCGTGCCTGTCACTGTCTGTGACAGCTGTCGGCACTGATCTACCACTGCGTGTTTACACGCAGTGGTAGATCAAAGCCATGACGTGCAGAGTCCGTCCTGGTGCCGGAACTGGCACCTTGCCATGACGGACTCTGCACGTCAGTGGACATTAAGGGGTTAATAAGCTGTTGAATAATGTACTAAATAATGACAGCCCTGATTAGTGAATATTAACCTTTCTGCTTTATATCTAGTCATAGTTTTTACTCTTCATGCGTTTGTATTTGAATCCCATGCACTCCTCACCTTCCTGAAAAACCTCAGCCCATCTTGCCCAAACACATCACAGAAAAAACCGACTTACAATTCCAACAACTACCTGCTCTTTATCTTCCTACTCCTACTGTTTTCAGGGGACATCTCCCCCAACCCTGGTCCACCATCCCCCAACCTCAATCCCTACCCTACCTCATACCGAAACCATAATAATCTTATTAATATTACTTGCACTCCCTCATCGCCTTCTTTCAATTGTGCCCTCTGGAATCCACGTCTGCATGCAACAAGCTATCCTTACTGCACACTACTTTCTGAACCACTCTCTTAATCTGTTGGCCCTCACTGAAACCTGGATTCAGGATTCTGACACTGTCTCCCCTGCTGCCATTTCCTATGGTGGTTTACAGTTCTCCCATTCCCCGAGACCCACAAACAGACATGGTGGTGGAGTTGGCATACTCCTGTCCCCACAATGCACTTCCAGGTCATCCCCCCAATTCCATCACTCTCATTCCCTTCTTTTGAGGTCCACACCATCAGGCTCTTCCATCCCCTCTCCCTCAGAGTAGCGGTCATATATCGCCCCCAGGCTCACCCACCCAGTTCCTTGACCACTTCTCAGCCTGGCTGCCGCACTTCATGTCCTCAGAACTACCAACCCTTATCCTTGGAGACTTCAAACATCCCCATTAACAGCCCTACTTCCATATCTGCATCTCAGCTTCTATCACTAACCACTTCTCTAGGCCTCTCACAGCTTTAAAACCTCTGAGACACACAAGGATGGCAACACCCGTGACCTGGTCTTTGTCCGCCTCTGTTCAATCTCCCACCTAAATAACTCACCGCTTCCACTCTCTGACCACAACATTCTCTCCTTCACGCTCACAAATCCTCCACCACCCCAGCGCACTCCTACCTACCCCACATTCAGAAATCTACAAGCCATTAACCCTCAGACACTTTCAGACTCCCTACACTCATCGCTGTCCCCAATCTCCTCTTTTTCCTGTCCTGATCTGGCTGTTCATCACTACAATGACATTCTTAAAAGCACCCTTGACCAAGTAGCACTGCTCACCCTCAGAACCTCCAAACACACAGTAAAACAGCCCTGGCTCACATTGCAAACTCGACTTCTTCAGCGATGCTCTAGGAGTGCTGAACGCCTCTGGAGAAAAACCCGCACACCAGAAGACTTCATCCACTTTAAATTCATGTTAAGAACTTAAATGCTGCCCTTCACCTCGCCAAACAGACCTACTTCACCACACTGATCTCCTCACTAGCAAACAACCCCAAGAAACTTTTTGACACTTTTCACTCCCTCCTCAGGCCAAAAGCACAAGCCCCTATCACAGACATTTGTGCTGACGACCTGGCCTCCCACTTTATAGAAAAAATAGATACTATCCTCGGGAAATCTGCTCTCAACCACCAAGTGCTGTGACTCCCATCCCACCCTGCATTTCCCCTGGCTCACTTTCCACATTTGATCCCATCACAGAAGAAGAAGTCTCCAGACTCCTCTCTTCCTCTCGTCCGACTACATGCACTACTGACCCCATCCCCTCACATCTCCTCCAGTTTCTCTCTCTAGTTGTCACAACTCACCTAACTACAATCTTTAATCTCTCACTCTCCTCTGGCATTTTCCCATCCTCCTTCAAACACTCCATCATTACTCCATTACTAAAGAAACCCGCTCTTAACCTTCCTGCACAAACAACTACAGACCGGTCTCCAATCTCCCCTTCATCTCTAAACTTTTGGAGCGCCTAGTCTACTCCCGCCTCACCCGTTACCTCTCCACTTACTCCCTCCTAGACCCTTCACAGTCCGGCTTCCGCCCCCTACATTCGACTGAAACTGCACTCATCAAAGTGACCAATGACCTTCTTACAGCAAAACGTAACGGCGACCACTCTCTGCTCATTCTACTCGACCTTTCTACAGCTTTCGACACTGTTGACCACCGTCTCCTACTGTCTAGGCTCCAGTCACTAGGTATTAAGGACACTGTTCTCTCCTGGTTCTCCTCCTATCTTTCTGACCGCTCCTTCAGTGTTTCGTTCTCTGGCTCCACGTCATCTCCTCTTCCTCTCACTGTCGTGTACCCCAGGGCTCAGTCCTTGGCCCCCTTCTCTTCTCTCTCTACACGGCCCCAATTGGACAGACCATCAGCAGATTTGGCTTTCAGTACCATCTTTATGCCGATGACACACAACTATACACGTCATCCCCCGACCTTACCCCCGCTGTCTACAGAACACCACCGACTGTCTGTCCGCAGTCTCCAACATCATGTCCGCTCTCTATCTGAAACTTAACCTCTCCAAGACTGAACTCCTTCTGCTCCCGCCGTCTACTAACCTCCCTAAATCTGACATTTCCCTCTCTGTGGGCGGCACCATAATAACACCCCGGCAGCAGGCTCGCTGTCTGGGTGTTATGTTTGACACCAATCTCTCCTTCACCTCCCATATACAATCTCTTGCCCGCTCTTGCCGTCTACACCTAAAGAACATCTCTAGAATCTGCCCTTTTCTCACCATGGAAACAACAAAAACCCTCACTGTAGCATTGATCCACTCCCGCCTGGACTACTGCAACGCTCTATTACTTGGCCTCCCCATTACTCGACTATCCCCTCTCCAGTCCATCCTTAATTCAGCAGCCAGGGTCATCCATCTGGCTAATCGGTACTCGGACGCGTCCCGCTCTTCGCCAGTCCTTACACTGGCTGCCCATTCATTATAGGATCCAATTCAAAGTACTGGTTCTCACCCACAAAGCTCTCCACAGTGCAGCACCCCCCTACATCTCCTCCCTCATTTCTATCTATCGGCCTAACCGACTGCTGCGCTCTGCAAACGACTTTCGACTAACCTCTGCACTAATCCGTACCTCCCACTCCCGACTCCAAGACTTCTCCCGCGCTGCGCCAATCCTCTGGAATGCTCTACCCCAAGAAATTAGGACTATCCACAATTTGCATGGTTTCAGGAGCTCCCTCAAAACACATTTGTTCAGAGTGGCCTATCACATTCACTAACCAAAGTCGTTCTATGTTTAAGTGTGTATGTGTAGCCCATTCACTATCTCCATCCATGCCTCACTCCCTCAAGATGGCTGGACCATCATTGTAAATGCACCATTGTATATACACACCTGTACTTTGTATCTCCCCCACCTCATTGTAGATTGTAAGCTCTCACGAGCAGGGTCGGCTTATTTTGCTTTAATTATTGTATTGTTAACGTTGTTACCTATGACTTGTGTTTTGAAACTGTTAAACTCTAAAGCGCTGCGGAATATGTTGGCGCTATATAAATAAAGATTATTATTATTATTATTTGAATGGAAAACCAACCAGACCCACACAATATGTCATTGCTTTTTCATTAGCAGTATATGTGATGAATTCTATAATACATTAGAGAAGTAAACATGTATATTGCTGCCATAAACCTTCAATTTATGTGCGCAATATATTCTTTGCATTAAATGTTACACCATGTTTGTTTATTTTACATTTGGCTTCTTTCTCTTTAGGATCAAATTAATTTTTCTGATATATAAATGTAATATTTCTGTTGTATTTTCTTACAAATGGTTCTTTTGCTATATTTATATTATTTTCAGGGGATTTTAAAGTGTTAGCAAAATTAGAGATCCATCAAGGGAGTAGAATGGTAGATGTTGTAGATGGATTTGTCCAACTCCATTCTAATAATGATTTATTATTATGCTCTCTATAAAGCGCCATCATAATCCGCCACTGTCTCCATTAGAGCTCACAATCTAAATACCCTATCAATATGTCTTTGAAGTGTGAGGAACAAGTGGAAACCCACCACGTTAAGAACATACACACTCCTTGCAGATGTTGTCTTTGGTGGGATTTGAACTAAAGACCTCAGCGCTGTGAAGTCACAGTGGTGCACCAATATAAGTGCTATCGTTACTGGTATCCAGTGAAATCTCATCTCTCATTCTAGTGGGCATTCGTAAAAACTGTTTGTACTTTATAAAAATCCCTTTCTAATACTTTTACATTTTGTAAAAATGAAATTGCATAAGAAGAATAGGGAAGCTATTACTGTTTTGGAAAGACACCCATAATGGTTTCCTAACTTGTGATATTGTGCATACCTGGATGACTAGGGATAAGTGATCACATTTTTTGAGACATTTGCATTTACGAGTCCTGGGCTTCCCACCTCCCCATTTTTTTCTTTATCAATTAGGTGTTTCTTTAGATTGTTCTCCAGTTTATCTGTTTATTCTTTATTGTGTGAACTTAAAAGGGTTTTTCCCATGAACAAAGTTATTTTTAATCAACATTTTAATCAATAGATCTTCAAATAAGGGTTTATACTCATCTGTGAGGAAAACAGACGAGGGCAGTCCGATGAAAAATCAGATTGCACGCTGACCAATGTTAATTTATGGTTATACTCTGCTCATCTACATTTTTTTTTCTCAGCTCGGATCAGGATGAGAAAAAAATTGCAGCATGCTGCAATTGTCCTCGTGTCTCGGACGAGACTCTCCAATGCAAGTCAATGGGTGTGATAAAAAAAAATCACACGGCACTTGGACCATGTGAGTGTCGTCTTATTTTTACACACCCATGTCCTTTGAAAAGCCATTCATCTGCCGCATACAGTAAAATCACAGCGTGACCCAATAGAATAGATAGAATACATATATACACATAGAATAGTGTAAAGATGTCAGTGACATATATAATTAGTACAGTGCTTGTGTAGCTTACTGTACATGTATATTTTTTACTTACTAAACTATTTTCTGAAGAAAATGGCATGGGATCCCCTGACATTTTATTAACCAGCAGAGGGAAAACTGCAGAGGGGCAGATGTTTATAGCCGTGGAAGGGTGTAATTCCCATGGAGCTTCCCAAGCTATTAATATCAGCTCACAGCTGTGTACTTAGCCTTTACTGGTTATTAAACTGGGGAACCCCCAAAAATTTACATGGGGTTCCCCTATAATTAATAACCAGCAAAGGATTGGCAGACAGCTGTGGGCTGATATTAATATCCTAGGAAGGGCCATGGATATTGGCCCCCTCCCAAAATAAAAACATCAGCTCTCTGACGCCCAAAGAAAGGCGCATCCATAAGGTGCGATCTATCTATCTATGTATCTATCTCTATATATCTAGACTAAACCAGAGATTGGAGGCAGCACACTATTCAAGTGAAAAAAGCTTCTTATTTAATGGCCCAACATGGAAATGTTTCGATTCCTTAGTGAGAACCTTTCTCAACACAAAGAGTGTTGCCAGTCTGGCTGGTGAGAACATATAACCCTTAACAAGTACGTTTATTAGAAAAATGTAAAAACTACACCACAAAAGAAAACCTTAAGTGCACAAAAACATGATATACTCACTGATAATACAAACAATGTTTCATATGTGACTTTTTTGTTACACCATATTATTTAAACAGTCAAACATATGTTCCAAGACAGAGCCACTATGTTGTCTCCACAACCTTTTACCCAGCCACGATTGGGAGACGTGGCCGCAGGAGGAAAATTGACGACAAATCAAAGAATCGGATAATACGAATGGTAACAAAAGAGCCCAGAAAAGCTTCTAAACAGATTAAAGGTGAACTTCAAGCTCAAGGAACTTCAGTGTCCGATCGCACCATCCGTCGTTGTATGAGCCAAGGTGGACTTCATGGGAGACGCTGAAAAAAAATCATAAAAAAGCCAGACTGGAATTTGCCAAACTACATATTGACAAGCCACAAAGCTTCTGAGAGAATGTCCTATGTTGTGAACGCTCTGGATCTGACTTCTGAGTCTGGGCTCCCTCTGGTGGCTGCTGATAGTTATGAATCTGCTTTGGCTGACAGAGGTCTATCATCTGGGACTATGATTGGCAATCAGGTGTTGCTGACTGGGGAGATATAAGTGAGCAACCTTCCCATGATCTTTGCCGGTGATTTTTTGCTTCCTGGTCTCTTTTGGAAGTCAGCTTGCTTCCTGGTTTGTCCTGCAACTTTCAGATAAGTTATGTGCTGTTTATTGCTGTGACATTTGTTTTTGTCTATCTCCGTTCTCTGCCCTTTTGGATTTTCAGCCAGGCTCCCCCCTCATTTGCCACTGTTTATGTATTTTAAGTTCCCTGTTATTTCAATATCTGCTGATTTGCTACCAGTGCACACCAGAATCTGATCTAGCGGGGGAGAGATCGTGTGGTTTCAGTAATTTTGCATATCTGACTGGTTGGAGTTTTTCTTAGAGTTTTTGCTGGATTGCAGACAGTATTCTTTCCTGTCCTTTTCTATCTAGACAGTTTGGGCCCCAGCATTTGCTTTCTCTATTTTCTGCCTGTGTTTGTATTTCATCTTGTCTCACCGCCAATATATGTTTGGGGCTACCTATTCCTTTGGGGGTCTACTCTGGGGCAGTTAGCTTTCCCCTTTCTCTCTTTAGGCTTAGTTACCTCTCCGGCTGTGTCGAGGTGTCTAGGGCACCGTAGGCATGTCCCACGGCTACTTCTAGTTGTGCTGTCAATTTAGGGGTCTGCAATCCGCTAGTTACCAACCTCTCTGGGTGTCTGATTATTAAGCCTATTTTTGCTACTGTCCTCGGCTACCAAATCATAACAGTCCTATGGACAGATGAGATAAAAATGGAACTTTTTGACGAGGCACATCAGCTCTATGTTCACAGTTGGAAAAATGAAGCATATCAAGAAAAGAACACTGTCTCTACTGTGAAACATGAAGGAGGCTCTGTTATGTTCTAGGGCTGCTTTGCTACATCTGGCACAGGGTGTCTAGAATCTGTGCAGGTGCAATGAAATCTCAAGACTATCAAGGGATTCTAGAGAGAAATGTGCTGCCCAGTGTCAGAAAGTGTGGTCTCAGTCACAGGTCATGGATCTTACAACAGGAAAATGACCCAAAACACACAGCTAAAGACAACCGAAAATGGCTAAGAGGAAAACATTGGAAGAAAAGAAAAAAAAGGGTGCACCGCAGTCAGTAATACCGAAATATTGAGACGGAGTGCAATACCTAGTCTGTAACGCAACTGAAGCAAAACAGAGAAAAAAGACTAGACTAATAATGATATGCACATCCACAGAATGAGAAGTAAAAAAGTAGCTTTTATTTAACCTTGAACATGACAATCTTAAAAACATTTAAAATACAAATACACAACCCAATAACCCACACCCCTTGAGAAAAATCAGACTAAATAGGTCCATAGCTCTCATACCGTGGATAAATATGGGCCAGCTAGTCACAACAATAATCGCAAGAAATGCAAAAATATTCAAAAGGTGATATATGGTATACAATAAACCATGCCTACAACATGTGCATTACATACCAATATAATTAGCAAACCAGTGAATGTGTTAATAGGGAACAGAGGATAAATGCATATATTAATATCCCAAGTGCATGTTAGGTAGCCATGTCCCCAGTAGTGTGCACATGTAAAAAATGGCAACTAAAGCTGACTCATAAGATAAGACTCAGATAAATGCCCAGAAGTACCAGGGTAAGGGCCCCGTCTCACATAGCGAGATCGCTGCTAAACAGCGATCTCAGCAGTGATCTCGCTATGTCTGACACGTACCAGCGATCAGGCCCCTGCTGTGAATCGCTGGTCGTGTCAGAAATGCCAGGACTTTTTTTTGATCGCTGGTCTCCCGCTGGCCAGCATGCATCGCTGCGTGTGACAGGCAGGAGACCAGCGATCAGCTGGTAACCAAGGTACACATCGGGTTTCCAGGCGTGGGCTGTGCCTGGAAACCCGACATGTACGTTGGATATCAGCGCGCTGCTGCAGGGGAGCTGGTAACCAAGGTACACGTTGGGTTTCCAGGCACCGCGCAGCGCCTGGAAACTCAACGTGTACCTTGGTTACCAGCTCCCTGCATCAGCGCGCTGGTATCCAACGTACACTGCGGGTAACTAGGCGACGTTACCCGCAGTGTCGCTGTCCTGATCGCTGCTGAGCTGCCTGTTTGGCAGCTCAGCAGCGATCATGTAGCGACACACCAGCGATCCTGATCGTTGTCGGGATCGCTGGTGTGTCGCTATGTGAGACGGGGCCCTAAGAAATGGACAAAAGAAAAACCTGAGAAATCTCACAGTCTGCGCCCAAATAGAGCTGTTGTCATATACAACCTGATACCTGGAACAGGGTCCTGCAGAGAAAAGAGCGTGGTAACTAAGGGATAAATACCCATAAGAGTCAAATAAATTCACAGTAGGGTAACGCCGTCACCAACCGGGCACAAAGGGACTTCTGTACGAAGCCACATGAGTAAAGAGTCCTATAAGAGCGAAAGAAGAGGTGGGTAAAAAGGCCCCACGCATATCGCCGCTAAAAGAGCAGCTTCATCAGGGGAAGTAAGTTCAAGGGAGGTGAGCCAGTTTATATATACATATGGAGGACATACCAGTGTGTAGACACAATCAGGATTGGTGGATTTAGGGCCCGATCACCTGAGAACAATTGCCGTACAGAGATACACTCCCTGAAACCAAGTGTTGGAGCCATTAGTGAGAAAGCGCTCACGCATGCGCATAAATTACCGCCAGTCATGACGTGTATTCTGTGGAAGCATGGTTGAAAAGCAATGTCTGACTTTCATTTGTTCATTTTCATAGATTTTTGATTTATTATTACTTTTGTCAGATTCAAGTTATTTCTGTCACCATTGCGGGTTTTTCTGTCTTTAAAAAACCTACTTGCCCCTCCGTCCTCAGCAGTGTGACGTCACATAGCTACGCCCCCTTTTTTTCTCCTCCACATCGCGTCTTTTCCTCTGCTTCCGGCCGGAGCATGTGAGACGCGTGTGGCATCGCGGCACTCAGCAATCAGCTTCCCGCAGACAGGACTATACACGGCAGGCTCACAGGCATTCAGGACCTCCAATATAGCGGCCTTATTGAACGCCGTCCACACGTGCTTGCCAGCAACATCCTGAGCGGTCAGTGGTTTATCGCTTGTGCCTTGCACACTCCTGGTGTCGGACGGTTAGATACAGGTTATCCTGCAAAAACCCTATCGTCCCACTATACCACCAACGTTGTGCTACTATTATCCTAAGCGCTCATCGCTGTATCCTTGCATTTTTTGGGTATCATATTTACAGGCACAGGACAATCGGTCTCACCACACCATCAATGCTATACAAGTGTTTATCATATACTGATTATATATGAACTACACCGCTAATAATTTAGCCCTAACTCTACTCTCAGGCAAGCTATTAATGCCTAGAAGTGCATAAAATCTATTTCAAGGGCAAGCAGTATTATTATTTCTCTATGGACTTCTGTAGTATCAATATCTACAATATTTACACTTATGTACATTTGTTTCTTTAGTGGCAGCTGTTTCACCTAAGTTAAGTTGGCACACTCTACTCAACATTTAAGGTACAATTATTTCCCACTCTTTGGGGTATATTCTTGCATCAATTAGCGCAGGTGATTGGTTTACATTTGTTTTTTACTTTAATAGATTTTAGAATAAAATATTGGAATAATATAATATGTTATGTAAGAGCAGTAAAAAGCATATGGCCCAATGGTCTAATATAAATATATAAAGAATAAAAACCTTGAATAATTCAAATAATAAAGTAAGATGCAATCAAAACTTCCCCCAAACACAGTATGATACCCCAACAGTGAATACCTCCACATTACCATCCACGCACACGGTATGATCTCCCTACTGGACCCCCCTCCCTCAATCCACCTGACAAAGAATGGTTACTCTATCACAGTATGGTTCTCAAGTTATAATCCTCACACAGCCCTCCATACAGTAGAATGGCCACATAAAGTGCTCCATGGGTCCCACACAATCCTCCATAAAGTTTAACGGGGCCCTGCATTGCCTTCCATACAATATAATGGGCCCCACATAGTGCTCCATGCAGTATAATGGCCTGAAGAAAAGTTCTCCTTACAGTATAATAATCTCAAAAAGAGCTCCATACAATATAATGGCCTGAAGAAAAGTTCTCCATACAGTATAATAATCACAGAAAGAGCTCCATACAGTATAATGGCCCTACATAGTGCTCCATGTAATATAACAGGGCCCAGCACTGCCTTCCATACACTATAATGCTTCATACTTTATAATGGCCCCCCACAGGGCTTCCTGTAGTATAATGGCCCCATATAGTGCTCCATATAATGTAATGGCCCTGCATAGAGCTCAATACAGTATAATGACCACACAAAGTGCTTCATGCAGTATAATGGCCGCAAAAAGTACTCCATACAATATAATGGCCACAAAAAGTGCTCCATTCAGTATAATGGCTCCACATAGTGCTACCCCATACTGTATAATGGCCACAAAAAGTACTCCATACACTATAAGCGCTCCACATAATGCTCTATAGAGTGTAATGGCCACAAAAAGTACTCCATACAGTGTAATGGCCACAAAAAATGTTCCATTCATCACGCCCGCTATGCTGAGACGTCAGACACAGAGGGGGATTGATGGTAGAGGGAGCGTCAGTTTACACTCCCTTCTCCATCATTGCTTTCAACTATATCAGCATCTCGCCAGGTCACTGGAGTCACAAGAGTCACTATCTAAGAATAGATGCCGATATAGTTGAATGTGCAAAGCCGTGCGGGGAACCTGACTGGCGTCGGGGTCAAACATTCTCACCCTGTGGGCCAGATTTGTAGCGCGGGCCAGAGTTTGACATATGTGATCTAAAGTGACAATTAATATATATGTCCAAGCTGTAACAAACTTGTTGCCTAATCACCTACACTTACTAACAGAATTTGCAGATATGGACAGACCTTTAAGATGCAAATCATGTTCTGGTCACTTTCAATGGCAATCAAGTTGTTTGACCCGACAGATTAGGTAGATTTTCAAAGATCTAGTAGTTATTGTATCACTTACAGGCTTCTTCAATCAGTCTTCTATCTTTTGTTAACCTACCAATATTTCATACACAGATGTAACTGCAAAATCAGACCATATAGTTATTGTGTACTGTGTGTTACCATGGAGACACACAATTAAAAATGGTTGCAAATGTGTAAATATAGTTTAACTAATCTGTAACGGGTCTGGGAGGCGGAACCTCTGAGCTTTATTATACAAGGAGGCTTTCCTTGTAAAGGAGCGGGTGGCGCCCGGGAGACGGACAGGAAATCACTGCAAGTGACGGGGACAGTCTCTGGACAGACAGGCGGGAGGTCACGGCAAGTGACCGGGGCAGTCTCTGGATAGACAGGCGGGTAGTCACGGCAAGTGACCGGGGCAGTCTCTGGATAAACGGGCAGGTAGTCACGGCAAGTGACCGGGGCAGTCTCTGGATAGACAGGCGGGTAGTCACGGCAAGTGACCGGGACAGTCTCTGGATAGACAGGCGGGTAGTCACGGCAAGTGACCGGGGCAGTCTCTGAATGGACAGGCGAGTAGTCACGGCAAGTGACCGGGCAGTCTCTGAATGGACAGGTATATACGACCTGAGATGGTGGAGCCTCCTGGTAGGCTAGCAGGCAGATGACAGATGAGCGCCCCCAAGTGAGCAGGCGAGAGTCTCTGGAATAGCCGATGGACACCGCATGTGACGGCCAAACCTCCAGGTAGGCTTGCAGGCAGATGGCAGATGAGCGCCCCCAAGTGAGCAGGCGAGAGTCTCTGGAATTGCCGATGGTCACCGCATGTGACGGCCGAACCTCCAGGTAGGTTTGCAGGCAGATGGCAGATGAGCGCCCCCAAGTGAGCAGGCGAGATTCTCTGGAATAGCCGATGGTCACCGCATGTGACGGCCGAACCTCCAGGCAGGCTTGCGGACAGGTAGCAGACAGCAAACTGGCAGGAAACAGGCAGGTAACTGGTAACGGACCCTGAGGGCTAAAGCAGAGTAGTGAACAGTGCAATAACAACATTGCTCGGGCACCTCCATTAAGGAGGAAGTACTTTATATAGGGTGGAGTCCTCCGGCATTGGCCGGGGACCTTTTTGAAAGATGCGCGCGGCCCCTTTAAGAGCGGGGGAGCGCGCGGGCGCGCGCCCTAAGTCCAGTAGCAGGGAAGGAGCGCGCGGCCCCAGCAGGGCGGAAGGAGGACGCTGAGCGCGGGTAAGGGGGGCGACGTCCCTGCCTGGCAGAGGACACTGTCGCAGGGGAACAGCGTCCCTGCCTGGCAGAGGGCAGGGACGCCGGCGCTACATAATCTATTCTCTTTTAAAGTATCCATTGTTGAGGAATGGTTCTAACAACCTACAAAAGATTTTGGTTTGGCCGCAATCATATTATAATAGTATTTTTAATGATATATTAATTCTAATGGAATTTGTAAAGTAGAACATAGAGAGGAAATCCATAATTATTGTAGTAACTATTAAAAACATTTCATGTTTTAGATATGAAGTTTGATAGCAAAGCTCATATGTATTTCAGAAAATCATCAAATAATTGTTAATGATTGTGGGTTAATTATTGCAATAATCTGTGATTAGCATTTTAGAATAATAATTCTGATCTTGACATGCTCATCTATTATTTTTTTTCTCAGTCTCTAATGACCTACAATGCCCTGATTTTGTTAATTGAGTCCCTTGACTATTTTTCAGTGGTTCTGTTCAGATAAATCCCCCGGTGACTGGTAATCAGATTGTTGTATGTTAAATGTAGAGAATTGTGTCATCTTCTTAGAGGACCACCTTTTTATGTTCCTTCTTTATCACTCAGCATGCAGATTGTCTAAATGTCTAAGAAGCATTGCTTTTCTTAAAATGTCTCTGTGGTGTTCCAAAAGCTAAAATAAAAATAATCTTTAACTAGTGTCATTCTGTCATTATGTGCAATGCATACTACTTCTAATTTAACGTTTTGGAAGTTAAGCGGTTTCCTCTCGCGGTAAACTTAAATTTATCATTTCAGTTTATTTTCTAAATATTAAGTAATGGCATGTCATTAAAGGGAATCTCACCCCATTTTTCAACTATGAGATGTGGCCACTACCATCAGGGGCTTATCTACAGCATTCTATAATGCTGTAGATAAGTCCCCAATATTACCTGAAAGAGAAGAAAAACGAGTTAGATTATACTCACCCAGTGGCGGTACAGCGTCCGATTCGGTCCGGAGGGAGTCGCGGTCCGGTCCGGCACCTCCCATCTTCTAGCGAAGACATCCTCTTCTTTGCTTCCCGTCATGGCGCAGGTACACTGCTCTGCCCTGTTTCAGGGCAGAGTATAGTACTGCAGTGTGCAGGTGCCGGACCTCTCTTTTACCTTTCCCGGCGCCTGCGCACTGCAGTACTCTGCTCTGCCCTCAACAGGGCAGATCAGTGAGCCTGCGCCGGAGCTGCGACGGGAAGCAGAGAAGAGGACATCATCGCTAAAAGATGGAAGGTGCCGTATCGGACCGCGACTCTCTCCGGACCGAATCAGATGCCGTACCGCCCCTGGGTGAGTATATTCTAACTCGTTTTTCTTCTCTTTCAGGTAACATCAGGGGCTTATCTACAGCATTACACAATGCTGTAGATAAGCCCCTGATGGCAGTGGCCGCATCTCATAGTCGAAAAATGAGTTGACAGATTACCTTTAAATGGAGTCAACTGGTTCATTCCAGGCTTGTGACTTATTACATTGAGATGAACAACCAAGGGTTTACACATTTTTTGGTCTGCATAGTATTCTTACTAGTTAACTTTAAAGAGAACCTTTCACCAAATTTTTCATATTGAACTGGACACACAATATAATAAAGAGTAGAAAAAAATGTTTTGTTTTTTAGTCTCACCTCTCCATTGTGGAAAGACTAGCGCACGCCCTTACTATCATTGGCAAATAATCTGCTCTCCTCACTGCAGAGTGATGTCATGCTGAAGCACAGCAGACCTGAGTGTGGTAATAAATACTCAACTTCTGCACCACTGCCCTTCCTCCCACACTGCCTACTAGAGATGAGAACTGAAAGCTGTTAAGCACTCTCAGGTCTGCTGTACTCCAGCATGTCATCATTCTACAGTGAGAAGAGCAGACCATTTGTCATTATGTCTAAAACTCAGGATATTCTATGCTAATGTGGGATGTGCTATTTTTTCCCAGTGTGTTGCTGCCTTCTTACGATTGGTCAGAGTTAGAGGAAAAAGTATACCCCCCCAGTGAAATCTCTCTGGTAAGTCCAACTTGGACTTATAAATAACAACTGTTTAGGTGCCAAATACTATGAACACTAATATCTCCGTAAAGACAACCCCCCCAAAAAAGAAAATGTTTTTATTCTGTTCTGAAGCCACTATTACATTGTGTGTCGAGCTCAATATTGAAAATTTGATCAAAGGTCCTCTTTAAAAGTAGATTCACACATACAGTTTTAGTTGCAGTTTATATGCTTTAATGCCTTACGGACTCGTTTTGAGCCGCTAGAACACAACATTGTTTTTCATCACCAGATTCCAAGGAACATAATGCAACATTTTTTGGGGTGGGTCAGTGTAGCTGTATGACAGATCGCTTTTGCATTTTTTCAGTGCACCATTTTAGTGTACTTATCTAACTTTTATTAACTCTTTTTGGGGAGAAATAGGAAAAAAACAGCAATTCTGCTGTTGATTTATGAGGCATTAACTTTTACTCTATTCACATGCTAAACAAAAAACATGTGGGAACCACAAAAAAACGTGCAATAGTCCAATTGTACACTAAAAAATTATTTTATTGATATCAAAAGTGAACAGGAATAGAAACAGATAACAGGGCTAAAATCGACACATGTAACCACAAAAGCCCAAACGGGCAGGAAATTAAGAGCCACCAGAAAAATGCCGCACTATAAATTGAAATATAACACACAATAGCAGGATCTCTAAATAAATTGTCCCAATGGGAGTCAATATATCAATAACATATGTATGGGTATAATGGAACTGTCCACATAATATTTAATAGTTCCCACACTTATATATACACATATATATCTCTCTCATAACCCAAAAAGGGACCAAATGTGGCAGCAATCAAATATAAGGTGATAGTGACACACCAGGTGGCGCTCAGTCTGCCGCCCTCCCCGACGCTCGTTTCGGAAATTCCTTCCTCAGGGGGCGTAACCAGATGAGGAACGGAAGGAATTTAAAGCTGCCAGGGCCGGAAATGCACGAAGTCAGGTGCAGATGACGTCGCATCCATCACTACACAAACCCAACCCCCGATAGCCGATCACATGGGGCCCCATGTGACCAAGCGTCAGAGGTGGGCGGAAGTGAAGGAAACAGAACGACAGCAGAGCCAGCCTCTATGTAATATATATACTACGGCCATGTAAACAAAGGGCAGCGATATAGTGGAATTAGTTCAGCAGCGCAACTAAGATAAACTGGACATACTGATAGAGATTATATCATGTAATATCCATAACGGTCCGATAGTGAATATGGAATCAATAGTAAAAGGGATATACTTATAACAAGTTACAAGGACAGTCCACAGTAGAATATATTATGGACCCATTGAAAAATATACTTGCATGTGCACATGAAATATCCATCATAACGATATTGGTACATAAAAGGTGATGAAACATATATCAGATAGCAAAAATACATGTGTGCATGTGCAAGAATCACAAAAAGTATATATATACCATATATATACCAATTGCCAATAACTAATAATAATGCATATATATACACATACATACATATATGATCAACATAGATGACCAACATTAAACATGAAACATGTAATAACATTAAAGAATAGAATAAGCATGAATTGCACAATACAACAATATAACAGTTATCAATTCATAGTATATCATAAACAGTATATATGCACCAAAACATCATTAGTAGTATAACATCTGTTTCCATAATTTCGTAGCGCGCTGATAATCCATCCAAGCGAAGTCCTCATCATGTCAATATGGCACAGGGTGAAGAAACACTAAGGACAATAAAATATGTATTATAATACAAATAAAGTTAAAATAATGTGGAAAACCGTGCCAATCAATGCACAGGAGCCAAGGATTCATAAAAAAGGAGCAAAAGAGAGGCATTCATTTAGGCCAAAAGGTTGAACCGTTCTCAGTCGCCAGATCCATTTGGTCTCAAGTCTCCCCAGACGTTTGGACAGTCCACCTCCTCTGATGTTAATCTTGAGGGCATCAATGCCACGTGCCCTCAATTTGGAACCATCACAGTTGTGGAATTCTTTGAAATGTCTGGGTATTGTTTTCAGGGTGGTTGCATCCTCATGACAGAGGGCCGCCTGTATGCCCAAAATGTGTTCTCTTATACGGACCTTTAATTGGCGAATTGTTAGTCCTACATAAATAAGGCCACAGGGGCACGTAATATAGTAGACCACATATCGTGTTGTACAAGTGATCCGTTGTCTGATCATAAATTTTCTTGTACCATCAGAACTAGTAAAGGTATCACATCTATCTATATTTGGACAGGCGACACATCTGCCACAGGGACTGCAACCAACCACAGAACGAAAACCATCCAAAAACGTCAAGTTCTTTTGTCCGACATAATGACCCGAGACCAAAGAATCATTTGGTCTCGAGTCATTATGTCGGACAAAAGAACTTGATGTTTTTGGATGTTTTTTTTGGCAATTGGTATATGGATTATATGTATGCATAGTGTCTATGTGTCTTCATATGCATGTTATATATATATATATATATATATACTTTTTTTGATTTTTGCACATGCACACATGTATTTTTGCTATCTGCTATATGTTTCATCACCTTTTATGTACCAATATCGTTATGATGGATATTTCATGTGCACATGCAAGTATATTTTTCAATGGGTCCATAATATATTCTACTGTGGACTGTCCTTGTAACTTGTTATAAGTATATCCCTTTTACTATTGATTCCACATTCACTATCGGACCGTTATGGATATTACATGATATAATCTCTATCAGTATGTCCAGTTAATCTTAGTTGCGTTGCTGAACTAATTCCACTATATCGCTGCCCTTTGTTTACATGGCCGTAGTATATATATTACATAGAGGCTGGCTCTGCTGTCGTTCTGTTTCCTTCACTTCCGCCCACCTCTGACGCTTGGTCACATGGGGCCCCATGTGATCGGCTATCGGGGGTTGGGTTTGTGTAGTGATGGATGCGACGTCATCTGCACCTGACTTCGTGCATTTCCGGCCCTGGCAGCTTTAAATTCCTTCCGTTCCTCATCTGGTCACGCCCCCTGAGGAAGGAATTTCCGAAACGAGCGTCGGGGAGGGCGGCAGACTGAGCGCCACCTGGTGTGTCACTATCACCTTATATTTGATTGCTGCCACATTTGGTCCCTTTTTGGGTTATGAGAGAGATATAATGTGTATATATAAGTGTGGGAACTATTAAGTATTATGTGGACAGTTCCATTATAACCATACATATGTTATTGATATATTGACTCCCATTGGAACAATTTATTTAGAGATCCTGCTATTGTGTGTTATATTTCAATTTATAGTGCGGCATTTTTCTGGTGGCTCTTAATTTCCTGCCCGTTTGGGCTTTTGTGGTTACATGTGTCGATTTTAGCCCTGTTATCTGTTTCTATTCCTGTTCACTTTTGATATCAATAAAATCATTTTTTAGTGTACAATTGGACTATTGCATGTTTTTTTGTGGTTCCCACATGTTTTTTGTTCTGCGATGATAGTGTGTCCTGTTAAATCCTATATGGATCAGTATAATGGTGCTGTATCTATGCTTATCTCCTGACTTATCATGGGTATTTATTCTGGTCATGCATGTACAGTATATCCCTTTGGTATCTATTCACATGCTGCAAGAAAAAATGTTTTAATTTTATTGTATGGGTCAGTTGTGTGATTATAGCAATACTATATTCATGAAACTTTATCTATTTTATTAATTTAGTACAGTAAATATACTAAAGAAAAATTAGTTATTTTTGTGTTGTCATATTCTGAGAGCCATATGTTTTACAATTTTACGTTGGTGGAGCTGCATGAGGGATTTTTTTTTGCATGATAAGGTGTTTTTAGTGGTATTGTCCAAACATGCAACTGTTTGAACACTTTTTATAGCACTTTTTATAAGTTGACCTGTACAAAAAAAACGCAGTTCTGCCTTCTTTTTTAACATTTTTCATTATTCAATTTCATTGAAATGTTAACTATATTGTTCAGATCAAAATGATAATAACAGCACTCTATTGATATTTTTTTTATGTTTTACTACTTTTGCACAAAAACTTTTACATAAATAAATATTCATATTTTTCGCATAACAACCTGTAGTATTTATTAGCATCATTTTGGGATACGTATTTTTCTACCACTTTATATTTAACTTTTTCTTGTGATGGAAGATGAACAAACACTTAAATTCTGACATTGTTTCTTCTCAAAAAATTATTTTACTGTAAAAATTTGGATTCCTGGAGGGTGCTTTTATTTATAAAATTAAACTTTTTTTTTTTTACGCTTTTTTTGTTTTCACAAAATGAATTAGTTACTTAAGGGAACATGAACATTCAAGCCTGTGATCTCATAGGTAATGCTGTGTACTATATATGTTGTGCAGTTCTTTACCTCATCTTGTCAATGTGCTATTTATAGGTGGCCTATCAGACCTCAACTCCATTAGGGTCTGGTAGAATATAGGGTATCGAAAACCTGGAAGCCATTGTCAGGCCTTCAGTTGCCACAACAACCTACCAACACCTGTTATGCTGCAAAGGTGCCATTGGGCTGACAGAGGGAGCACTCCTCCTCTGTCAAACTTCTCACTTTTACTAATGAGAGCTGCATATGAGCAGTTGAACTGCTGGGATCAGTGAGAACACTTACTTCAGGTGCCTGTCTGTGTATATCACTCAGAGTCCTGCAGCTGTGCAGAAGGTGTTCTGTTCAATCATCACGACATTCATATCTGTCATGGAGCACAAAGTGAAATGTGCAAATGACTGACATGACAGGATTAAAGAGCAGCTAAACTTTTTTATGCTTTATTATATCCACTATTGAAAGTGAAATACATTGACTGGCAAAATGTTAAGTTCTCTAGGGCCTTTAAACTGTGAAAAAATTAACAAATTAAGTGATAGTCACCGGCACCCTCCTGGATCATTCTCAAGCTGCTCTGTGGTGTGTGCCAATGGAGAATGAAGAGATGTCACCATTCCAGCAGTACTATGAACACTTTTTACGATTGACAGAATCGATCAGGTGCGCTGCTGAAATCACATGACTCTTGTAGCCAATCACAGGCCGCATAGATCCTGCTGTTGGTGGAATGGTGATGCCACCTCTTCCTATTTCAGCCAGCGAGGACCATGGAGTGTTCTTTGCTGGATACAAGTGGATGCCATTAGGTATCAGTTATTTTGTATAGCTCCATGACCCTATGGAACGTTTCCTTTTGACCGGACAACTCCTTAGCCTGTTTGGCCCTCCAAACCCATTTTCTCCCTCTCTAATAGCCTGTCTTTTTTGTTTTAATTCAAAATCTGTGTTTTGAATTTGGATTTTGTCTGTGTGGAGGTACCTTGGGAGAATGCTTGCTTCTAAGGAAGTTAGAAGGGTCAAGTGGACCAATCTAAGCGCTCTGCTTGTTTGAGTCAGCTACTCCGGTGGCGCTTCCTTCACAGTTACAATCTGTACTCTGAGTACATACGATCTTGGTCAAAAGGTTTGATACTGACACAATTTTTAGTTTTCATAAAGTTTGTTGCTTCAGAATTTCTTTAGAACTTTTAGTCAGATATTTGTATAGAACACTAAAGTACATTTAGAATCATTTCATAAATTTTAAACTTTTGACACATACATCAAGTTTATGGTATTGGCTGTGGCACAGACATCGTGCAAATGGTGTAGCCAGCAGTCAGTGAGATCAGTGGCTCTGCCCTTGTAGACTGAATGGTCTGCTCAGAACCTCTGATCTCACTGAATGGTTGCATCACTGTTGACATTCTGCAGCCAACACCAGACACCAGGAGCAGCAACAAAGACTCGGCACTGAACTCGGAAACAATGACTAATGTGTGGTTTGTTTTTTATAGCAAACTGCATGGAGACCAAGATTTTCTGAAAGTGGACAACTCCTTTAACTTTTTAACATCCTCCAGCATAATAGTATTACACAAGCAGCAGTTCTCAGAGGACGTGCACCACAAGCACCACAATTAGTTGGCTATCTGATCCAATAGTCAGTCCTATTGTGTGCACGTGATCACGGACTGTAATAGACAGCCATTGCCCTCCTGTAACAGAGATCAAAGATACCTCTAATTTGTGTAATTTAGCCACGTATACATAGAGAAAAGTAAGGGAGTGACCCCGTTGGATCACATTAAAAGAAATTCATTATGATGATCTTTATACTCATACCCTGTTGTGTTACAATCGTTTGGCTGCCAGGGAGAGAAGAGGAAGTGAATCCTTAGGGGTTCTTTGCTTTAATTAATCACAGTAAGTTAGTAGTGTCCAGTAAAGGGATTGTACTGTTTGTGTTTTTTACTCCGCTAGCTGCCTGTTTTTAAAAATTCCTAAAACAGTCATACACACTCTGCTGGTCCCGCATTGGCTCCCATCTGACACCTTCAATCTTTGTTCATATGGCTTTTGCAGAGATTTGATGTCCACATCACCTGTCTGCTGCAACCAATCACTGCGCTCTGCAATCTGTTGCCCTCTGCATCGGTATCACAGGTGATCCTGCTGATTGGCTGCAGCAGCCACATGATATCAACATGTCATCACTATAGCCATGTCAACAAAGATCAGAGACTGCAGTAAGAAGCCGATATGGGAGCCGCAGTGGGAAAATACAGTTGACTTTATTTTTATGTACAGCTAACAGATTAAACAAAAAGTAAACCGGACAACAGGATGTTGATTATAAATTGTTCCCATTAGCTGTAATCTGGGGGGAACATATGGAAATATGTGCTGAGTTTGCCAGCAGCACCACCAAAATAGACGTTAAAGGGGTTGTCCACTACTAGGACAACCCCTTCTTAAGCTAAATGTTTGGCCCCGATAAAATAATAAAGCCTGTACTCTCCTGCCATGCCTGTGCTGTTCCCATGGTGTCGGTACTCGCTCTCCCCAGGGCTGTGATGCGGTGTTGTGACATGTGATGCCGGCACCCAATCATTTCTGGCATCACTGTCTCCACCTTCGGGCAAACTGAACATGAAGAGGATGCCAAGGATCAGCTGCAGCCCAGACTTCCTCTTCATGTTCAGTTTGTCCGAAGGCGGAGATAGTTTTGCCAGCGCTGATTAGGTGCCGGCATCACATGTCATTCCACCTCATCACAGCGCCGGAGAGAGCGAGTGCCAACACCACTGGAATGGAACCGGCATGGGAGGTGAGTATAGGATTTATTATTTTATTGGGGCATAACATTTAGCTTAAGAAGGGTTTGTCCTATCAGTGGACAACCCCTTTAAGCATTGCAGTACACCCATTCCAATAACTGGGGTTTCTCAATAATACAGGACAGATGTTTCACAGTAAGTGTTGTCCCCTGAAGCCCCTCCTCATTGCATCCAAGATCCAGTGCTGAATTGGAAACCCATCTACATTAACTCATAACTCTCTAATGGGATACAATACAATCAGTGTCGGACTGGGTGTCAAGGGTTCACTAGTAACCAACTCCAGGGCCCCACTATTCAACTACATGCAAATGTTACATTATCCTCCATAACGAATGTATATAACAATGACCTGGGCCGATTGTTAAATAAAATAAGATGCTGCCTTTGTCTGTACATAGTGATTCATGTACAGTATATTGTGCCAAGTACTGCTGATAGAAGAGGTAGTGGCCCTCCGGAGGATTCTCCTGTTGTCCTGTGGGCCAGTCCAAGCCTGAATACAATGGCGGACTTACCATTGGTGCTACACATATAGATTTTGGAGAATTGTCATATTTTCATTTTTGACACACTTTTATTTCTTTCTACACACCCATAAAGCATATTAATATAGCTAAATGGCATTTAGAGTACCAACCCATAGTCAAATAAATGAAGAACTTGGCTACTCCAATTGTGATGCTGAAAGGTTATTTAGTTTTTGTAATACAAAATAGAACAAATGTGTCATTTCGGTCTTATACAGTAGACCTTCATCAGGCATAGATTGCATGTGAATGGAAGGAGAAACGCTTTAAGAGGAGCAACAACAGTCAATATGTAGGGGGTGTACTATTTTGAATTGCTAAAATAAAAAAAGCTCTCAGTATCAGTTTGGAGTGCCACGTTTTCTGTTCATTACTCCCATAAAGTAGCATATTTATTTTACTCTCTTTCATAGTTCCATTAATTCCACAGCGCTTTACAGACACCATAGGCATTGCCCCCATTGGGGGCTCACAGTCTAAATTCCCTAACAGTATGTCTTTGGAGTGTGGGAGGAAACTGGAGAACATGGAGGAAACCCACGCAAACATGGGGAGAACACACAGACACCTTGCAGATGTTGTCCTTATGGGATTTGCTAACCACTGAACCTCCATGCTGACCTTGTGTTGTATAGTTGTGTGCTGTTCATATTTCTTATATCATTTCTTCAGTAATACATCGAATAATCCTTTGTCTTCCCATTTTGCATATCTTCATCAATTTGCCTTTTGCACTTTGCTAATGTGGTATCTTTTAAACTATTTTATATGTTTTATGCATGGGAAATTTCTGTAAGGTTTCAAAAAAATCCATCCGTCGTGGAGATGATGGCAAGTGCTATTGTAAAACACTATATGAGCTCCGCTCTGTATTATTGATGAATATCCAAAATAATTATCATATTTTTCATTACTCCATTAACAGTAATGCATTCATTTTGACAGGGTCTTCGAAACCGCTATCTGTAACTGTTACATTTGTTTTTATGGTCACATAGTAATTTTCTATCTTTCGTTGATTTTTTTTTATTACTTTATAATTTTTTTTAATGCCATATATGTTATAGTGATGACACGCGTCACTGTGCTCTTCAAACTCTCAAAAGTACATTTTGTATGAAATAATTTTTGGACGATTTTGTTACTATTAGGAGATAAAAATCAATGCAGTTATTCTCTGCCTGACAATTAAAAAGGATGGTTTATTTCCACAGAGTTTTAATTTTATTAAGTTAATAAAATAAATCTTAAGTACCATTATCTTAATAGCTTAATCTTCTGATTAAAAACTAATAATTTCTCTAGATGTAATTGTAGCTATTCTTTAATATCTGTCTGGCTTGAGCATGAACTTAGAAAGAAATGACCGATGAAGCTTCAGAGGACAGCCGGGCTGCCGAATCACTGGTCACTATGGCTTGACTAATGTTTAGTTCAGTTTAAACATGGTGCAAATTTTTATCATTTTTACTTTCAATAACCTGTATACTAAGCCAAAGTTTTGAAATCTAATAAGGGAGAAATATGTAAGAAATGTTATTCTTTACAAAAGAAATGTCTGTTCCATGGAACAAATGAGAAAAATGAAGAATGTATCACACAAGATTAGGCCCCGTCCTTCAAGTCTCCTGTTTAATAGAGCTGTTTTTACTTGGGAATTGTTTTTACAGTGTCCATTTTGTGGTAATAATGACCTCGCAATATGATTCTGCACATCAGTAGGGTTACGAAAATGCCAAACATGTCCAGTTTTTGTTATTATTTTAGTGGTAAAAAAGAAATCGTAAATTTCAAAAATTAAAAATATCGGGGTTGTTGTGCCATATTCTGAGACCCGTAAAGTTATCATTTTAATGTCAATGGAGCTGTGTGACAGCATTTTTAAAGCATTTTTTTTTACTTTTCGCTGTTCTTGTCATCCCCCTTAGGGGGGACTTGAAGCTGCAATCATCTGATCGCTTGTGCTATATACAGCAATGCCAGAGTATCATTGTGCATAGCAAAAAATCACAGTCTCCTTTTAAGCCCAGCCACAGCCAGGGTTTCAAGGAAGTATTATAATGACAAGCACAGAGGACTTCAACAGACCCCTGTTGTTATAGCAACCCATCGGCGATCCGCGATCACCTCACAGGTGTGCCAATGGACACACAAAAGCAAGTGCTCCCATACCGGCGTACTGTTAATGCTGCTGTCCCAGTTTTCAGAGACATACCAAGGTAGAGTGAATTTTTTGATATGTGCTGCTGATTTAGACACAATCCAAAAGAGCGAAGGAAAGAAAATAGTGGTTTAATGTCAACTTGTTTCAAAGTCTATCTGACTTCTCCCTCAGGACAGCCACACAACCGTGGGGTTGTCCTGAGGAAGGAGTCAGATGGATAAGACCCTATTGGGCTTTGAAATTTTTTATTTAGCTGTCCCAGTGTGACAGCAACATATAACTGGTTAACAATCGTAGGCGGCACTTTGTGCCACCCATGAATGTTAGAGGCATGTCCTGGCTGTAACACACAGCCATTACTTGCCGAGTATGGGGCTCTATGCACCCGCTTCCGACTTGCCCTTTACATGTATGGAGGATGTCATGAAGGGGTTAAAGAAAAAAGGAACAAAGCAATAACACATTTTCTATCTCTAATCCCTGGTAAGCAGGATACTGGATTCTGTAGAGGTTCTGTAGTAGCTGAGGAGTGTATTATAAACACTATTTTTTTTTTACTCCAGACATAAATTGTAAAGAATATTAGTAGATTTGGTGCAAATCAATTCACACATACTATTCCACGAAAATGGTCTGTAGCTGCTCGATGGGACTGAGATTACCGCCTCTTGTCTGCCAGTATCCTCAGCTGTCCTTTTGATTAGCCGACTTGGCGCAGCGTCCTAATTGCGGTGTGATGTACATGATGCACATGTCGCTAGAGATGAGCGAATTTGTTTGTATTCGGTTCCGAATACAATCGGCATTGAATATTGTTTTTGCAATCGTCGAACACAGCCGAACGTCATTGGAGTAGAAATTACCGAATATGTTCGAAACCGATCATCAATCATACATTCGGCACGAATAGTGTTTGAATATGGCACAAATATGTCAAAATTAGATTCAGAGACAAAAACTGAACAAATTCGCTCATCTCTACATCTCACAAGCCTCGGCTAATGAAAAGAAGAACCGGTACTCTCTCTGCCATCCAGTGGCCTGGGACCTACGGAATAAGACTTGCAGATAAATTTGCAACAACTCTAAATATTAGGAGTTACTGTGACCTACTGCACAGCTCTTATGTGTCTTTTAGTATACATTAATAGGTATTTTGTTCCATATCCACTATTTCATTCCTCCATTCTGTAATATGCCCACATATAAAGCACAATACAATACTCCGTTGATAGTCTCCGAATTTGCATTCCTGTGTGATTTCACCTAATGCATAAAATCAGAAAGCAATAAAATTCTTTAAAAATGTTACATAATATGCTAGTGTCTAAGTTGCAGAAATTACTGATTTCTTGGAAAAAAAGGTTTGACTAGATTCAGTGAAAAGTGACATGATGTGACAGAAGTGACAAAATGATTCTCCTAATAACACTATCAAAACATCTCTTGAATATTTTATGGATTTTTGACATCACCTCAAAGATTTCACTAGAAGAAAATCTTTTTTAAACAAGTTTACAGCTATGTATGCAGATCTTGTGTTCATCAAAGGGCCGGGACCACCAATAGGCATGTACAAGTGGTATTTCTGTCATTGGCCCAAACAATAAATGGTCCCAATTCATTTGGGGGCTAAGGTTATCCATCCCACCAATTATTACTTGGAAAATAGCCAACAGCAGTGCAGTTATAAAATGGTGGTAGGGTTTTCTTCAATATGTAACAGTGGGCAAACCAGATTCCCAATATGGTGCCCTTCCTCTCACTGGAGTATGAATGCTCACATAGTATTCTCTTTACCCTCTCCCATGGCCACACAAAATACGAGGGGCGATCCAAAAGTAATGATAATCAATACTAAACACAATGAATATAGTCAAAACATTTTTTTATTTTTCTACATAGTCTCCTAACAAGTCTATACATTTAGTCCATCTCTTTTCTAAACTTAGAATTCCCTTCGAATAAAATTCTTGATTTGACCCTCAAAAAAGTCCCCAACAGCAGTTATCACGTCGCTATTTTCGTCAAATTTCTTGCCCCGGAGGTGTTCCTTGAGCCGAGGAAAGAGAAAGAGGTCACTGGGGGATAGATCTTTCGAATAGGGGGGGTGTTCCACCAGTTCAAAGCCTGCTTCTTGAATGGTAGCCATGGCAACTGCAGCTTTGTGAGCTGGCGCGTTATCTTGGTGAAGCAGCACTCCAGCCCGCAGTTTGCCGCGCCTTTTCTCCTTGATAGCCTCCCGCAATCTTCTTATTTGTTCTGCGTAGTAGGAGCCCGTAATAGTGGCTCCCTTCTCCAAATAGTCCACCATAATAATTCCTTCAGCGTCCCAAAAAACGGACGCCATAACCTTCCCTGCTGAGCTTGACACTTTGAATTTCTTCGGCGTCGGTTCGTTGGCTCGTTTCCATGTCATCGATTGTTGTTTCGTTTCGGGATCAAAGTGGTGGATCCAGGTCTCGTCCATGGTCAAAAAACGTGACAAAAAATTCTCCTTGTCTGCTTGGAACTTTTCGAGATATGCTATTGAAATGTCAACTCGTTTCTTCTTTTGCTCGTCGGTTAACATTTTTGGCACTCAACGCGCCGAGACCTTTCTCATATGCAATTCTTTTGCAAGGATTCTTTGAATACTGCCATATGAGATCCCTGTGACCTCAGCTAAATGCCTGATAGTCACTCTTCGATTGGCCAATACAACTTCTTCAACTTTTTTCACGTTTTCTTCATTGAGGGACGTGGATGGGCGTCCTTCACGATGTTCATCTTCCGTCTATGTTCTTCCCAGCTTAAATTCCTTGGCCCAGCGTGCAACTGTGAAATATGGAGGAGAAGAGTCCCCCAATGTTTCCACCAAGTTGCTGTGTATGTCTTTGGTAGTCATTTTTTTCAAGCAGAGGTATTTGATGACAGCTCTGAGCTCGTTTTTTTCCATTTTGATGTTCACTCCTCGGCAGTTCCTATTCAAATGAATGTAGCTCCCGGGAATCATGGCCTATTTAAGTGATTTTTTTTTCCTGGACTAGTGGGTACCTAAGAGAGAAGAAAATATTTTATTTTAATTTCTGTGTGCAATAGAAATAACCGATTATCATTACTTTTGGATCTCCCCTCGTATATGGCGTGAGATTGAGAGGCTGCAGAAAGATCACAATATTCTATCTTCATGAAAAATCTTGCCTAACCGTCTCATAGTTACATAGGTTAAAAAAATACTTGGATCCATCAGGTTCATCTTTTGTCCACCAGTTATACATTCTCTATTGTTAGATTATTTATAATCCACAATGCCATTTGTTATGAGAAAATCATCCAGCCCCTTTTTTTAGGTGCTGTTACAGTATCTGCCATTACTAACTCCTGTGGTCGGCATTTCAGAGTGTTGACTGCTCTAACTGTAAAGAACCCTTTCCTATTTAGCTGCCAGAATCTCCTTTCCTCCTCCTCTGTAAGGGACCTTGGAAGTAATAAGTCATGCACTAGTCCTTTGTGTTGACCATACATGCATTTATACATATTAATGAGATCGCCTGAGGTGTCTTTTCTTCTAAGCTTAAAAAGCTAAACTTTTCCAAGCTCTCATCATAGGAGAGATCTTCCACCCCATGTAATAAATGTAATAATCTAGTTGCCCACCTTTTGGAATGTCTCTGGTTAGTAGGCAGATTTTTTCACACTCCACCTTCCCTTGTGGTAATGCACTGGGAAGCGCACTTTTTTCTGCTTGAGATGGGAAGTATAATAGTATTTCTCAGATATTTGCCCGATGAATCCAATCAGGTACAAAGGCGTCTGCACAACATAATAATTATGAATTGTAGCGCACGAGCTGCTATTACAGCCTCCATTCATTTTAGTCGTGGCATGAGCACTGGCTTATTTTCTGTTACCGGTTTAGGCAACATTTTGTTTTCTAGTGGCTTCGTGAAAAAAAGATAAAAAAAAATAAAACTATGCTTCATTAAATGTCATGTATTGCTCTGCATACCCTGCTGGAAGCAATTTTTAAGTACTTTTATGGGGTAATATGTTTGGATATAAGGCAGCAAATTTCCAAGACCATTGTCTACATATTGTATTTTGTAGCACACCACGTAATAAAAAAAAATATGCTTCCTGTGAAACATAGAGCCGTTGTAATACTGGCCAGTTTGGGCACACAGTGCGTTAATGTATCACTGTTCATTGGATCTTGTATGATCACATGCATTGGCTAATGTGTAATCTGTACTCTATATGCAGGTGTGTTCTAGAAATTAAACATTTCCATATAGCCAAATGTTATCTTTGAATTTCTTTCGCCATGGGAATGTCCAAACTTGTAAACTCTTAACACTGGCAGACACTTTCTTCAAACATTTATCAAGAGTCTCGACATCAGTTTTGTGTGGCACATCACCATTTTCTATACTTTGAATCTACATTAAGGTAATGAAAGTCAAGAATCCAATCAAACACACACTTACAATTACATTGCTTGGTTTATTGTAAGCCCTCTGGTTAGTACAAAGTTAATTGCCCATAGATGCAAGAAAGTGGATCTAATCTCAACCCAAAATGTGATGATGGTCATTGTAAATGATCATTTTGCTTATCAATGTCATTTTGCAATCACATTCACATGTCATTTGCGGAATGTGTTTGAACATTGATTCTTCATTCGGCTTACGTAATAGATGTTTCTAATTACCTTTGATCTATCAGACATGCTTTAATTCCAATGCGCCCCCTGCAATCCTTCATTAAAGACAGAAAGAACAGTATAGAAAATGATTCCTTTAATGCGAGGCTCAAAATGAGGTTCCATCCCCTGCAGATGAAGGAAGTATAACATTCATAATGGACATTAGAACTTAGGAGGAAAAGTAATGAGACCTATTCCTAAATGAATTCTGCAAGCAATCTGATTCTTGGCCTGGCAATGCCGTACAAATAATAAAAAAAAAAGTATTGTGCTTTATTTACTAACCTATGAATTGAAATGTCTTCCTTTTATTGCAGAAATAAAGCAGAGGCTATGAAGAGGCAATCATTTTGGAAGCTATCAGACTTTCAGTAACATATCTCTTGTGGTTTAAATAACAGATAGTTTAAGTGTTTTTCCATTACCTTCGTGTAAATGAAAAATGCATAAAATATTTTAACAAGGCAAAGTAATCCAAGGAGATTGTTATTTTGTGTTACAAATTAGGTTATTTCTGTCATAAAATTAAAGGGAAAAAAATCAACACTAGGACATTTCTGGTTAATATCATTTACTAGGAAGAACATGTAACAGATTTAATGAGCTAGCAGGTCACCTGAATCCAGCTGTTTCCGACCAGCTTTTATGAAACAGCGAATACAGCTAGCGGTAGGAGGTAAGCATTATTACAAGCTCTCAAGGAGTTACAAAATCGATTTCTGCTTGAATGAATTAATTTAGATTATCAATTTATAACCAGCTACACGAATCCCATCAGCTCAACAATGCAGTGAGTGATCAGACTCAGCCCTTACTGGAGCAAAACAATTAAGGGAGGCTGCGGATAGAAAGTTGGGTGGAATGACAAAGGAACATTTACGGTATGTCATATTTACCAAAAGAGCAGCTCCCCTCTTAAGCATGTCTTGTCGAATTAATTACAAAGTATCGGGAAAATTGTCTGCTTACTTAACAGCTGCCCTTCTCCTTGTGTTCACTTTCTTGCGTCTCTTCTAAATTCAGAGTGACAAAAACAAGTAATTGTGTTGAATATGCGCTTTGACATGGGGCAAGATGTTGCTTCAATTATAACGTGATGAATTGTGCCAGAAGCTGAAGATGGTGAAGACTATGCCAGTCGCAGATACGCTTAGACAAATAAGCGTAATGTGTGTGCAGTAATGTGTGTGCAGTGGTGCGAATGCCTGGATCATGGGCTTGAAGTGAACCACCCAGAAAAACTGATATCTTTAAGGTGTAGTCGTAACGGACAAGCGGCCCATTTAGATGATAATTGTCGAACAAGCCTCCATTGGAACACATTCCCAATTCCAATTATCGGCCCATATAAACATGCTGGAGATCATCTGACAAACAAGCAAAACGCTCACTCGTCATGTGATTGGATGGTTTATGTTGGAATAAAAATCATCCTCATCAGTAGAACATCACCCCGTGTAAATAAGATATACATATGCTGCCGGTTATGGTGATGGTTCTGTCCCGATTACGATTCGTCGACCCATTAAAACTCATGTTTCGTTTGCCAGGCTTAGTGAGGGCCCTGCAGCAATAAGACGTTCTGAATTCTTTAAGAGGCGCACACCACTTAATGCTGTATCTTATCAGTGGTGTTATGTTTTGGTAGCTGAGGAGAGCACGCAAAAACGGCAATACACCAGAGAGGTTGGAATCTATTGGATTGCAGTACCCTGACTAACCACCACAACTAAAGGCAGCCGTGGAGCGTTCCTGCGTTGGTCCTAGACACCTCGTCACAGCCTTAGAGATTAACTACACCTAAAGATAGAAAGAGGAAAGCGATCTGCCCCTGAACAGATCCCCAAAGAACATAGGAAGCCCCCAAACATGTAATGGCGGTTAGACAAGAGGAAATACAGACACAGACAGAAAATAGCATGAGCAAACGCTGGGGCCCAATCTGCCTAGACAGAAAAGGATAGAAAGGATACTCACTGCAATCCAAAAAAAACCCTAAAAAAATGCCAACGCTACTGATTGCAAAAACACCTGAGATCACACGACCTCTACCACCTAAATCAGTTCTCTGGTGTAACAAAACTAAGCCGCAGCCACTGAAAAAACTGGAAAAGGCAAATGAGCACATAACAATGGCTCCAGCGGAACTGAGAAGAGCCCAAGCCCCCGGGGGGGAACCTGGCTAACCTCACAGAAATGCAGAGAAATATGCAAATGTTAAGCACAAAAACAAAAACAGAAAATATCTTATCTGAAAGCAGAAGAGGCAAGACTCAGCAAGCTTCCAAGTGAACCAGGAACCACAGTTGAGACAAGAACAATTGATCACCGGCAACCATGATGGAGGGAACCTCCCTTATATCAAGCCAGTCTGTGACTCCTGATTGCCAATCCTCATTGAATGGTTCAGTACTGTTTGTAACCACCAGAGGGAGCTTCTGCTCAGAATACATTTCCAAAACATTCACAACACAGTGGCATGCGCTATCATGCACCTTTTCAAAAATGTTACTCCAGTCACAGGCATGTCTAGCCTACAAAATGCTGGAACTTTTGCTGAATTTGACAGACGGATCTAACAATGCTCCATCCCACCCCGGCTTTTTCTCAGCTCTGCGCATTTTAGTGGAACGGTTTCATATTGTTATGAAACTGCCAAAAGTCACAACATTATTGTGCAACTAAACATTGAGCAAACATTTTGTGCCTTTTCAAAGTGGCAATACCATTTTTTGAGTCCCTCTGATATAGTCTAAAGCATAATTTTATTACATTACAAGTTAGCTATAGAAGTGGAGTGGGGTGAACTAACAGAAACTATAATACATACAATCAAGCTATTTTGTTCAAATGCTGCAGCTAAGGAGCATAAATAAGATGCATTAAAAGACCACTGTCATGGCTGTAACTCCCATGCCTCCTCAGCGCTGCCTACTCACTCTGTGGCTTCTCCTTGTGTCAGGCTGCCCCGCTGAGTTTTCATTTTGCAGCACCCCTCCGCACTGCTGCATCTGCATCTGGTTTCCATTAAGCTTTAGGACGCATGGCCAGTCTCTGCAATAATTTAACTTTGCTGTGTCCTTAAGCAATTAGGTTTCCTGGCCTATCCTGTGCCAACATGGTCTATATTAGTCAGCTCCTCCCACCAACCCTTGCGTAAACATTGGTTCCTAGCCTGCTAGCACCCGTTTTTCTCCATATTTTGTCTCCCGTTATTGACCTGGTTTACTTACCTGCGAAATTTGACTTCTCCATCTTTGATTCTAGCTTTTTATTGTGAACCCATACTGCCTGCCTCAACCTCGGACCGTCTGACTATGCTTCTGTCTCGCCCTCCTGTATCTCATACTCTTGCCTCTGACCCTCCTGTTAGCTGCTGCAGTCCCAGGGACTGCCATGGAGTGGTACCTGTTGTCTACTGACAGCCCAGCCTATCCTCACCAGCACATGCCCTAGTAAAGACCCGGTAGATGCTTAGTCACACTCCTCCAGAGTAAGCCCAGCCATGGTCCAGTTGGTTCACACCCATCAGCTTTACCACCACAAATACCAAACATTCAGCCACACCAATTTCACATTATAAATCTGGAAAATTAGGCATGTGCACACAACAGTTCTTATCAGGTGGGTCCGCTGTGAAAACTGCCTGAAAAAGCTTTAACTAAATGCTGAAAACAGTGAACATGTTCATATCTATATGAAAACAACTGGCTGTTCGTATGTTGAGTCTTTTGAGTATCTCTTAAATACTTCAGGTTTCCAAAGATTCCAAAAGGTGAAAGCTGACAAATTTTCAGGGGTCTTTCTCTCTGAAGACGTGCTATACTTTACAATACAGATCAATGGGAAGACTGAAAAAGATGCCTGATTTTCTTTTTGAGCATTGTCCATTGGTTTTGCTTGAAAAACTTCTATCAGTTTCTGTACTGTTGAATGGAGTTAAAATAAATGTCCAGAAAATGCCAGTTCAAAAGATGTCCAAAAAATCCTGGAAAACCGATTAAAATATGAAAAATATTCAGATGGCCAAGTATATCAAAGAAGCACAGGGTCAGGAAGCAAAAAAATAAAAATACAACTCTGGTAAAAATACTTGTGTTTCCTGAGGCATATTCCTCTTGAAAAACTCGGCAGGTACACCCACCTGAAAAAAAATGTTGTGTTCACATACTCTAAACTAGTCTTTTCTCAATGTTCCTGTTGTCATACATGCAGCTTTTTTTTTTTAAAGCGCAGTTTGATCAATGTGAGCGTCGATATGTCAACATTTTTTTTTCTCTCTCAACATGGAGGGAGCCTCCTAGGGTAAATGCACCATGAGCAGAGATGGGTGAACCTGAACAGTAAAGTTCACTGTCCATACCGAACACCTACTGTTCGGGCAAGAACACCGAACACGGACTTCACCAGGAAGTCCATGCTACTGTTCAGGTTCGCCCTCCCCCCCGAACAGCGGGTGTTTGTCGTACTGTCACTGCTTCTGATTGTCTGTAAAATCATCACCGCCGGTCAGACAGCTGCGGTTCCCGTACTGTCATTTAACAGCGTGAGCGCGCAGCTATGATCGGAGGTATAAAGCCAGTCATTGGTGTCGGCTGATGGGACTACTCCTCATGAGTTTCCAGCCTGAGAATACCAGCCCCCATCTGTCTGCTTTAGCTTGGCTGGTTGTCAAAAATGGTGGGGACCAAACACTATTTTTTTAAATTGCAGCCCCCAGCTGTGAATTTTGCCTGGATGGTTATCAAAAATACAAGGAAACCCACAACTTTTTTTTAATAATTTATTTACAGCACCAGCTAATGAAAACTCCCATCAGCCAATCCTGCTCTCACCTTTATTAGCAGTAGCTGGTGTCTGCTGATGGGAGCAGTAGTCCCATCAGCTGGCACCAGTGACCAGAGGTAAACTTTACACCTCTTTTGACATTGTGGGAACCCCAGCTGTCTGACCAGCGGTGATGCACATGACAGCGTGGCAAACACTAGATGGTTGAGCCCCCATTCAAGTGAATGGTGTCCAGGTTCGGAACCCGAACCTGCACCCCATTCACTTGAACCGGACCGGGTACTGTTCTGGTACCCGAATCTGAACTTTCTGTAACTGTTCGGCTGAACTCGCTGGAGCCAATCATCCAGGTGTTCGCCCATCTCTAAATATGAGTCCAGTTTAGAATTTAATTGGTCAATTACAGTATTAGTTCTTAGCCATACGACTTAGGTTTTAAAAATGTGAAAAAGAAAAAGTACCACAAATAAAATGTCGATGGATAAACCCTAGAGAACAGAATAAAAATGCTTCTATAGCAGCAGGCTGGATTTAAAAAAATGGATAAAACCACTTGATTAGCCATAGTATGTAAGCCGATCCAATCTTGGCAGTTTACTTGCTGCTTTTTGAAGAATTTATAGAAAACCTTAAAATTGGTCGTGCCTGCAGTTAGGAATGGCTCTGGTCTGTTACATGAATCTGTTTTTCCATTTTTGATTTCTTGTATCATTCCATGATTTTTAGTAACAGTAGTTTCCTTCCTCTCCATTTTGCTCAGTTTCATTTGTGCTGAAGTCCTTTGTAATCCTCCATATACTGTACCTGCTTCCATCTATTTGATTGCCAGACTTTTCAATGTAGCCCCATGTTTGTCTCCTATATACGCCTCCTAGAGGTTGTAAATACCGGTACTCTTTTCAGCTGCATTGCAGTTAGAAACCGTACTTGGCAGCAGGCAGGGATGGGCAAATGACCTCAAACTCCGGAGGGCCTTTAGCAGCGGTGTTCCATATTATTGATAGTAGTAGAGATATTGACAGTCTGTGCTCGGAAGGAAAATAGGAGTTTGATATGACATATTGTGTGTCTCAGCAAGACTCATAAATAATTTTGACAAGTTTTTGTATGCATGGGAAAGTCCTTGATTCAGCCTCCCATAAAAATAAACTTCTATTATGGAATGTATTTGTCAAGTGGCTTTATGATGGATGGAGCTGCGTTTACCCCTTGGCAGTTCGATGAGTTTTAGATGCACAGCTTACCAGAGAGGATTTGCGGGCAGTACAGAAATAATTATTCAGTATGAGATGTATAATACTTCTACCTGAATTTTCATTTTTTATTATGTTTGGTTTCCAATGTGATCCTGGTCCTTAGGACAAAGGGGTTTGCTGTTCCCCACGTAGCTGTTGTTGTGAGTTTGTGCCTTTAGGGATATATTCAATTACCACACGCTAACTGATTTAGGCTAGGCCTTTACACAAACTTTGCTTGTATTTTCATATATTGAATATGTACTTTCAACACACTTTGACAAGGAAGATATATCACTGTGTTTAGAGAGAATGTGTACAAAATCATATTAAAAGGATTTTTAATAAATACATAAATGCTGGATGGGGATGAGTACAAAAAAAATGAAATAGAATTATCTCTTCACTGTTACAATTGAAGTTTTCTTGCTTGCTTGCAAAATGAACCGCTGGTACTTCAGGGTAAATCCTGTTTTGTGATGTTTTCTTTGTACTGTCACCATATTTTATTAGGTATAAAATGATTGAAATGGGGGGCTTTATCCAAGAGGCAGCACATTGTACCTCATAGAATGGTAGAGTTGGAAGGGACCTCCTGAGCCATCTGGTCCAACCCCCTGCTCAAAGCAGGATTCACTAAATCATCCCAGACAGATATATGTCCAGCCTCTGTTTGAAGACTTCCATTGAAGGAGAACTCACCACCTCTCATGGCAGCCTGTTCCACTCATTGATCACCCTAACTGTCAAAAAGTTTTTTCTACTATCTAATCTGTGTCTCCTCCCTTTCAGTTTCATCCCATTGCTTCTAGTCTTTCCTTGTGCAAATGAAAATAAAGATGATCCTTCTACAATGTAACTATGTTACTATGATCCTTCTGCAGTGTGACAGCCCTTGAGATATTTATATACAGCTATTAAGTCTCCTCTCAGTCTTTTGTGCAAGCTAAACATTCCCAAATCCTGCAACCGTTCCTCATAGGACATGGTTTGCAGACCGGTCACCATTCTGGTCGCTCTTCACTGAACTTGCTCTAGTTTGTTGATGTCTTTTTTTAAATGTGGTGCTCAAAACTGGACACAGTATTCCAGATGAGGTTCGACCAAAGAGGAGTAGAGGGCAATAATGACTTCACGTGATCTAGACTGTATGCTTCTGTTTATACATCCTAGAATTGTATTTGCATCTTTTGCTGCTGCATCACACTGTTGACTCATGTTCAGTCTGTGATCTATTAGTATACCCAAGTCTTTTTCACATGTGCTGTTGCTTAGCCCTATTCCTCCCATTCTGTATATGCTTTTTTCATTTTTATTGCCTGGCAGAGTCCATGGACAAAAGTGGCACTGTTTCTGGAAAAAGAAGACCCTTTAGATTTACCCATGTGGCACTTGTTAATGTGATTGGCCTGTGGTTTGAAAACAGTAAGCTTGACTTCAAGCAGCACGGTGGCTCAGTGGTTAGCACTGCAACCTTGCAGCGCTGGGGTCCTGGGTTCAAATACTGCCAAGTACAACATCTGCAAGGAGTTTGTTCTCCCCTTGTTTGCGTGGGTTTCCTCCGGGTACTCCGGTTTCTTCCCGCATTCCAAAGACATACTGATAGGGAATGTAGATTGTGAGCCCCAATGCGGACGGGATGATAAAATTGAAATGAGGAGCTGATCAGCCAACCCCCCTCAAACACATCATAGGTCACATGTATCAAAACAAAGCTGTATGTACACTCCCTGACAGAAGTTATGTCACTTATCCATGTTATATAAATAAAAGCTTATAACCTCACGTTAAATTCATCCATTAGTTGTATAAATTATTCTTTTGAAAGCTGAAACCCTCTGAAATGTTGTTTAGGTTAAGAAAATAAATTGGCAACAATACAGAAATATTGATCATTTAATGGACACAGAATGGTCAGATTTTGGCAAGACAAAAGTTTTGTCACCCACAGAAAGTAATGTGATATTCAAACAAATAATTAACTTAAAATACAAATATATGCTATTAGAGTCATATTTAATATTTTGTGTGACTTCCATGAGCTTGAAGGACTGCATCCATGCGGTTCAACAATGATTCATACAATTTATTAATGAAGTCATCAGGAATAGCAAAGAATGCAGTCTTACATGCCTCCCAGAGTTCATCTAGATTCTTTGGTTTTGTCTTCCAAGATTCCTCTTTCATCCTACCCCAAACGTGCTCAATTATTGTTAATGTCTGGTGACTGGGCTTGCCAGTCCTTGAGCACCTTGATCTTTTTTGCCTGGAGGAAATTTGTTGTAGAGATGGATGTATGAGATGGAGCACCATCCTGCTGCAGAATTTGACCCCTTTTATGATTTGGAATATAAGAGGTAGCTAATACTTCTTGATATTTTAGGCTATTGATATTGCCTTCCACCTTGCAAATGTTTCACACCCCCCATGCTGAATGTAACCCCAGACCATGATCTTTTCACCACCAAATGTAACTGTTTTCTGGGTGTATTTTGGATCCATATGGGCTCCAGTAGGTCTCCTGCAGTATTTGCGGCGGCTGTGGCGTAATTCTACTAAAGATTCATCAGAGAAATCCACCTTCTGCCTCTTTCCAGCGTCCATCTGTTTAGCAGGCTGTGGGACTTTGCAAATGCCACATTGTTTTTTATTTGCCTTTTATTTAGTGCTGGCTTCTGGGCACTGATTCGACCATGGAGGCCATTTCAAGACAGAATCCTACAATCTGTTCTAGTTGACACAGGGACTTGAAGTGACCAGGTCTGTTGGAGCTCTGCTGCAGTGGAAGAGGGGCTTGCTTTGGATTTTCTAACCAACAAACATTCCTCCTGAGCAATTGTCTTGCGGGGTCTGCCGGACCTTGGCTTGTCAAACACATCTCCAGTCTCTTCAAATCTTCTTTTAAATCTTTGTACTTGACTCTGAGACACATTAAAGCTGCCAGCCACCTCTGCAGTGGATCTGGTCTTCAGCCTCTTGATAATCCAGGCTTTGGTTGCAGGGTGGATTTTTGGCATGTTGTCAGAGCTCAAGATGCAGTTCAAGTGAAGGTCTTGGGTGCTGGGTTTCTTTTTATACACACCCACTAATTAACCGATCATTTACTGAGCACAGGTGAGGATGTAAACTAGGATTGGGTGCATTATATGACCAGGCGACAAAACTTTTGTCTTGCCAAAATCTGACCATTCTATGTCCATGAAATGATAAATATTTTTGCATTGATGCCAATTTATTTTCTTAACCTAAACCACATTTCGGAGGGTTTCAACTTTCAAAAGAATAATTTATACAACCAATGGATAAATTTAACGTCAGGTTATAAGCTTTTATTTACATTACATGGATAAGCGACATAACTTCTGTCAGGGAGTGTAGTAAGTAGGGGCTAAGACCCTGAACTAGTGCTTATATCTTGACATCAAGGCATTTTTTTTTACTTAAAATTTATTAGTAAATTGTATCTGTTTTCTCTTGAAACACAGCAAAGAAACCCTTTTTTTTCTAGGTTGACACCCTCTTTTGATTGAATATGTTTGATTTATTGTACTGTGTTTCCAAATATGGATTATGAGGGAGTTAGCCAAATTGTAGCTCTGTATAGTATGATGGCTCTCCATGATTACAAGAAGCCAAGTGTAGGCCTGGATGGAGTTGGGGTGGCTTTTTGGGTAAAATGAGAATTTTAACTTGTGTAGGATTTGGAAGAACATCATAAACCTTAGTAGTGATTGGCAGAGTGATTACATGAGGCAGATTAATGGTTGGTGGGAAAAGTGTAGCTGAAAAATTCAAGCTAGATGAATTACAGTGTGGAGAAAGGAAGGTCAAGAAACCTCACTGTCTGCTAGTTGTTAAACAGTGATACATTGGATAAGAATTTAAGACATTTTTGTACACATGAAGGCTGATTTTGAAGCGTTAAGTGTCAGGTCTATTACCCTTAAAAACAGACTGAAAGTAGATTGAAATAAAAGTATCAGTATCACTTTGTCTTCTCAATGTTTCTATATAATCCAGCAGTTAAAGAGATATTTTTTTTACATAGGCCATCAGGGTTTAATATAAGGGGAATAATGTACACATGTAGCTGAGCCCCAGTTACTTGCAAGAAACCTATCATGCTTACATGTACAGTTTTTTTCTGAGCAAATCCAAGGCATTAGGTTTCAACTTTCTCCAACAGTCAATTATCACCCTGTTAAAGGGAGTCTATCTGCACAAAATGACTGTTCAAACCAAGCACAGGCGCTCGGTGCAGCCTTAGCATGGCTTTGCAGTTCAGTGCATCTTCCTATCTACTTGGTTTCCCTGCTCTGGCTCTTGTAAAGTCAATTAAAGAGAATCTGGTGGCGATAGATGGAAGACAAGTAGGTTAGATAGGTTAGATAGTTCACTGAATGGTTCGGCCACTGCAAGGGTGCACTCGGGCACCTTTACTTTGTTTGTACAGCCACTTTATACTGACTCCTTTTAAAGTATTTATTGTATCTTGTCGTTTACATGCAAACTGTAAGCGGTGCACAATGTTTTGAAGGGAATATCATAATTTTTTTTCGTATTTCTTTGAATTTTTATTAAGTTGTACACTATTAAATAGTGAGGTTTTATTTTTTTTAACTTGACCACTGGGAGCTGCCATTTTTATTTGCTGGTGTGTAAAGGGCCCGTCTCACATAACGAGATCGCTAACGAGATCGTTGCTACGTCACCAATTTTGTGACGTAACAGCGACCCCAATAGCGATCTTGCTACGTCTGACACATACCAGCGATTAGGCCCCTGCTGTGAGATCGCTGATCGTTCAAGAAAACTCTGGACATTTCTTTGGTCGTTGCGGCCCCGCTGAGTCGCACATATCGTCCTGTTTGACACCTTTAACAAGGATCTCTCCAGCGACTTGCTACTAGAATTGACCGCCGACGTCGTCACGAAGATCGCTATGAACATCCGCGTCGTTACAGCATCGCTGTGAGAGTCGGTATGTTTGACGTCTCACCAGCGATCACACAGCGACGCAACAACGATCCTTATCAGGTCGCATCGTCGTCGTGATCGTTGCGGGATCGCTATGTGAGACCCAGCCTTAAATGTCAGAGCATGACACTCGGCAACTGTGGTAGCTCCAGACGATAGGAGACTGCGGACAGTATCTAACCCTGTCTCTCATGCTGTGACCTTATCAGCTGTGAATTGGGCAGGCCCCCTAGGGTGCTCTGGTCACAGCTCTTTGTGGCATCTGGCACCATTTCATTGAAGCTCATTGCTATGCACTGGGCTACAATTTTCATCTGTCATCTAGAATTACTGTGATCAAAGCGGAGCTGTCTTGTCATGTGATTGCATCTATAGCGCTGAAATCACCATAATTACTGGTCAGTCCTCATCACAACCGGGCACCAGAATTGTGGCGGTGCATTCGTCCAGTGATGTGTACTTCATGCTGGATGTGAGTTCTGTAGAGCCAGGCTGCTGCCTTCACAAGCTCTCCTGAATCAGCACAGCTTCTTTCCTGCACTGCTTTCTCCTTCTATAGCTCATGATGCATTTCTTCTTCTGCTGACTGACAATGAAGTGGGTATGATTTACCCCACCCTCCATCTGCAGTTTCCCATTTTTTGCTGTGTAGACTGCATAATCTGCCCTCCTTGAAGACTTAAGTATTCTCCCATTCTTCAAATTCTGACCTCTCCTATTGCTGATAACTAACACTGTGAGAGGTGGTGAAAGGTTAGAAAAGATAGGCAATACAGCCAGAAGTAGCAGAATGGGATTTACATCGGATACATCATGACGTACTGTTAGGTAAACAGGCAATGTGCCCACAATCAGGAATAGTAGTGTTTGCATGCAGCCTTACACTGACTCATTCCCATATGATTCTTTTGTTATGAGTACCTGCGTCACCCATCGGACCGGACCGCCCCCCGGGTGAGTATAATAAAACCTATTTTTCTTCTCTTTCAGGTTGGATCGGGGGCTTATCTACAGCATTATAGAATGCTGTAAATAAGCCCTGAAAGGCGGTGGCAGTAACTTATATCGGCCAAACCTGGTGACAGGTTCACTTTAAAGTATTTAGCATGGTGAGAGCCACTAAAATTTCCCCAGAAATGAATTCTTGACACAGTTTAGGTACATTGGAATGTTACCGGTAACTTGGAAAGTCATGCTTTATTTATCCTTTGTATAAAAACAATCTACGGTAATTTTAAGCCACTTTAGAAAGTGGCTTTGTATTGCAGTGTTCAGATTAGGCATGTAAGTAATATGTGCACAAGTATCTGATACCATGTCTTGAATACTCTAATTGTGATCAGGCGTGACCTGGGATTTTCCATTTTTTTTTACGTGTCTGTTACGTAAATGTGCAATTGGCTACAAATCTCTTAAATATGATGGACACGTGTAAAGACATTTCCAGTTTATTAGAAGCATGAATTCCTTCCAGCAGATATGTTTCCAGAATAATTTCCCGTTATCTCTCAATCCTGTACACGGTGACTGTGTTCTCCAGCCTGCCTGAAGTTAGACATTGAAATCTGAGTTCTGTTCTGTTTTATTGATCTTGCCTATTTCTCTGGCTGGATTGACAGTTGAACGATTCACCCATCCACAATGACTGACATCAGATAATGGAGATGCGCTCTCTCCTAGATCATAGCGGAGAATAATTTCTAATTAAGTACTACAATTTTCATCAAAAGCATCCTAGTAAAAAAAAATCACTAGATTGATCACTTCAATTACTGGAATTTCACATTTAGTTTAAAGAGACATGTTTTTATAATGTGACAGACTTTAGCACTTCAGAACTTCCCCAGCTATCAAAGTAATCGGGAGAGATGTAAGTGAAGGCAATTGTTTTAGTTCCTTAGCTTTTTTTATGCTGTCTACAGCCTAGCAAAGAAATTGACCGTAAACTGATGATCTTTGCCAAGTCTATCAAATCTGTGCTAGAGGAGGCAGAAAGGCTGTAGATCATTTTTCAGGAAACTGATGATGAGCAGAAAACACTCTCACTGGATTTCAATGTTCTATTTATATGAACCTCATATTTTTTGCCACAATAATTTACACCAGATCATCATTAGCCCTGTTATTTCTCTGAAAGGCATGTGTAACTTAATTTGTTTAGCTTGCAAATTTCCTGAAAATATATTGACACTTACGGTACATTTTAAGGTATGGTGAGATAGAAGGGAAAATTGAGGATAGTGATGACCAACTATGACCTTCAGTGTAAGTTTTTTTTTTAATGACTTAATCTGCCCCTAGATAACTGAAAGGGACTCTATAAGCCTCTTCTGATAGTAATCTAAGTACATATCCTTGTAGAGGATATAGCCCCTATAAAAATGGCACCTTTAACCTCTTCCCAACCGCACACTGTAGATAAACATCGGCACTTGCTGGGTTTTGTGCAACACCAGCGTTTGTCTACGGTCAACGGTCTCGCAGCCGCTCAGGAACCCCAGAGTCCTGTAAGCACTGCAATTCTTGTGCGGAGCGATAACTCTGACTGGTGATTATCAGGACCTGATTGGCTCAGATCCCAATGATATTAACCCTTTGTTTTCATCTAGATGCATTAAGAAGATTGTGAGAGGGAGAGGGCTCCTTCTCTGACCTCTCCGGCACCCCCGTGACGTGATTATGGGAGAGCAAAGGGTTGTCATGGCATCCGGAGGTCACATGATGACCTATGGATCTGCCAGCTATGGCAAGCCTGTTAGAGCCAGCCAACAGCAGGGTCTAATAGGCGATCTGCCAGTATAATCTGAGAGGTCTCATGCATTCCAATACATGTGTATGAGACCAGTGATCGGAAAAATAAAAATTTAAGTTCCATACAAAGCCTAAGTAAAAAAATCAAAACTATTTGAAAAATCACAAAATAAATAAAAAATTAAATAAATATATATTTATGTAAAAACAAAGATAAACTAAAAAAGTACACATTTTTGGGAACTCCGGAACGACAGAACTATAAAACTGTCAGACTAGTTATCCGATTCAGTAAATACAAAAAGTGGAGTAAAACGCGATCAAATAGTCAAATAGAAATAAAGATGGTATCTCTGAAAACGTTACCTTATCCCACAAAAAAAAGCCACCATACAGCTCCCATCAGTGGAAAATTAAGATCTGTACATCTCAGGGTTTAGCTATGCAAAACAAATTATATTTTCTATAAAATAGTTTTTATTGTGTAAAAGCGACAAAACATAAAAAAATTATATAAATATGGTATCACTGTAATCGCACTGACCCAAAAAATAAAGCTGCTGTCATGACATAGCTGTCGAGTGACCCGGGACCAGGGGCTCCTTCCCTGTCCCTACCACTAGTGGGCGCCCTAGCTGCCCTATTCCCCAGACTACTTCTGAATGTGAAGATGCCGGAGCCGCCACCCTTGCCTTATCTCCTGAGTTAGCCCTCCGTCTGTTCTCTTCCCCCACACAGGAATGAGGGGCGCTACTGTGCACCGCAGTACACCAACCCGACCAACAAGGCTACACTAACAAGGGTTAACTGAAGGCACCAGGCATACAAATATTCACTCACATATAGCTGAGGAATGCATCAGGGAGTTGAGGATGGGGATAAAAACAAAGTAGATGATGGAAGGGAATTACCACACTTGCAAACCACGCAACAGTCACAGATAACTCCTCCAAAATGCCTTCTCATAAAAACACCTCTCCTCCTAAGCCATGAAGCAAATGCTAGCTCTGACATGGATTTGAATCAGGACCCAGATAATAAAGGGGATGGGAGTCGCTAACTGAGTGCAGCTGAGAGCTCAGAGTTTCCAACATGGCGGATAAACCCCTCTTCTGCCAAAAGAAATAAACACCATTAAAACAAAGAAGTGCTTCTTTTCAGCGCAGGAGTAGGAGTAATCAGATGCTGCTGTGTTCTGGATCCTCTCTGTTGCTTTAACCCCGTGACAGCTGCCTTATCAATTTTACCTTATTTTTATAGTTGCCATACACTGTCAAGAAGCGGCTGGAGCCTTACTTGTAGGCACAGGCACACATGACAATGATTTGTCCGAGAAAGGAAAATGACGTTTGAATGGGGCTATTGGGATTGAATCAAAAGTGGTGAGAGGGGGCAGTAAAAGCGGTGTATAAAATAAAAAATGCAGGAAAAGGGGCCATTCTTGTCTGGATATCTGTAAGCAGAGTCCCACCTTTTTTCAGTAAATTGGGGAATTTATTATGGAGATTTATGTCTTGTTATATTGTTTGGCTCTGGCTTATGTTGAAAGTCAAAATCTTTACTGTGAGTCACAGGGGCTGGGGCGGGTTCTTGGGGTTGGTGGAATTTATAATGGGGGGAAATTTACAGAGATGGTTCCCCTCAGAATGCAATTATTGATCGGCTGATCTGGCATTTAGTGATGCTCTGGCGGTGTTGTAGCCTGGGAGCCAGTGGATGTGTTCTTTTACCACTGATTGTGGTGTGGTGCCCTCGAGCTTGCGGTTACGGCCGAGGGTAAAAATGATTCTATTGAAAAATACTTTGTTCTACGTGTGCCGGATATGCTCTATTGTCTACATGTGCCGGATTAATTTAAATTAATTAATATAGTGGATGGTTTCAGTGGAACCATTTGGGCCATACATTGTCAAGAAAAATTATAGCTCTCAAAACGTGGTGATGCTAAAACTTTTTTTTTTTAAATAAAAAGCATCTTTTAGTGTGTGACAGCAACTAAACATAAAAACCAATATAAATGTGGTACTACTGTAATCGCAACGACCCGAAAAATTGTCTTTTTTTTTTGTATATTCTTTATTTATATGAATATGAACAAGAATACAGATAGCATTGAGAGAATGTCCACTGGACAGAAATGTAACATCAATAACTGAATAACCAAAAATATCTCAAAGTCCATGATCCATCCCATTACATTACATAAACCGGGAACAAATGTTTATGCAAAGAGAAGCAGTACAAGATTACAGTGGAATACCTACATATATCTTAGAACCACTCCGCTTGTACGGGAGGGATATGAATATCGGTCGGCAAACTGTACGGAGTTCTCAGTAAATATCTCGCGCACTGCATCATGAGGTAGCAAGCGAGTAAGGCGAACCTGGTCACCGGTAGGATGGAGGGGGGGGGAACGGAAAAGGGGAGGAGAAGGAACGAGGTTAGGGTACACGGACTAGAGAAGAAGGGGAACAGCTCGACATTAAAATAGAAGAAAAGGGGGGAGGTGAAGGGGGGGGAGGAAAGAGAGCCAACCAGCTATGTCTCGTGGACCAAGTTATCAGTAAACTAAGCAACCGTCTGCTTATAGTGAACCCATGGCGCCCAAAGCTTAGAAAAACCGTCAAAGCGGTTCTCCACTCTCGCCGTCAGCTCCTCAAGCCTAAAAATGTAATCTACTTTAGCTAGCCACAAAGATTTACTAGGTGGAGTCTTGTCCATCCACAACGTGGGGATTACCAATTTAGCTGCCATCAGCAGTTGCGTACTAAGTTTAGATTTCTTGGGCACATATGTGGGGGTCGATAACCACAACAATATTAGTGGGGCCGTCAATAAGAATGTAGGGTCACAAATGGATCTGATACTCGCCTCAACATCTGTCCAAAACGTTTTTATCAATGGGCAATCCCACCAAAGGTGTGAAAGCGTTCCCAGGTCTCCATCACATCTCCAACAAGCGCCGGTCGGAGCCACCCCCCATTGGAACAGTAGGGCCGGAGTCTTATACCACCGGGTAAGTAATTTCAGTGAGTTCTCCTTCAGGCGGACACAGCGGGAGAAGCCGTGTGAACGGGCATAAATCTGGGACACCTCCTCATCTGTAAATGAGCAATGTAGTTCACGTTCCCACGCCTCCAGGTATGAGGTCCTTGGTATCTGTGGTTCCAGCACTCTTTCAGCGTACATGCGAGAGAGGGAGTTTCTTGGAGGGGTAGGCAACGAAAGTTGTTGTTCGAAAGGTGTACAATCCCGAGACAAGGGGTGCGTTCGCAGGAATTGATGACAAATCAGCCTAAAATGTTCAAGTTGAATGAAGTTAAGTTTCCTAGGCAGCATCAGTTCCTCCAAGTTCGCCGCAGAAGGAACAAAGCCTTGGGGGAATCGGAAGGAAATTGGCATGTCCAATCTGTTCCATAAGGAAACCATAACTGGGTCTACCAATGGGATGCCCACCGCCTTAGGCAAAAAAGCGGTCGGCATCAGCGGCGAGGGAAAGGGTGCCAGACGTGGGTCAGAGCTGCACCTCCACCATGTGGACAATGCGCTCTGGACCATGGGATTGTCCACCACACGATGAGGCATCAACGTCTTCGGGATCCAGAAGGAGGCCTTCTCCGCATATGACAGGGACTCCAGGTCAATCGCAGCCGAATCTGATTTGCCCTTCAGCTTGCAGTAGTCCAGCCACCGAAGCAGCTGGTTTGCTTCGTAATAAATCGACGGGTCCAGGAGGTTAATACCTCCCTGGGAGCGTGGTCTACGTAAGGTTTGATGTGAGATTCTGGGTCTCTTGTTATTCCACAGAAAATTCCTAAAAAGGCGGTTAATTTGCCGGAAGTACGTTTGTGGAACACATATCGGAGCCGCCTGCAAAAGATACAGAAGCTTCGGTAAAACGTAGGAGGTTAGGTAAGCTTTCCTTCCCAGCCAAGCCATGCATGGCACCTTCAAAGAGATAAGTTGGGACTTAATGGAGGCCAACAATGGGGAATAATTCCGGTCGAAGATAGTACGTATCTCACCAGTTACCTTGATGCCTAAATAGGTAATCCCGGAGTCCGGCCAGCGGAAAGGGAAGATATCCCGTAGTTCTCTTACCTTTGTCCCAGATAGGGTGACATTCACTGCTTCCGATTTAGCGAAATTAATTTTAAAATTGGATATTGAGCCAAATACGGCAAATTTATCGAGGAGCAGGGAAATGTTGTAAGAGGATCGGATAGAAAAAACAATAAATCGTCGGCATAGGCCGCGATGAGGTGATGTCGGCCACCTGCCACAATACCATGCGTTTGTAGATCCTGACGGACAGATTGCAATAGGGTTTCTATACAGAGGACAAACAACGACGGGGAGAGGGGGCAACCCTGCCTTGTTCCGTTGGCGATCCTGAACGACCGCGAGAAGGTCCCGTTGACTTTAACCGCAGCCGAGGGTTTCGAGTATAGCGAAAAAATCGCAGAGACGAAACTTGGTGGAAAGCCAAACTTGAGGAGAACCGCGCGCATGAAGGCCCAATCAACGCGGTCAAAGGCCTTCTCTGCGTCCGTACCCAGCATCACCAACGGAAGTGATCGGCGTCTCGCATAGTACGATAAACTAAGCACTCTATGGACATTGAACTTGCCTTCACGACCTGGGACAAACCCCGCCTGGTCGCGATGAATTAGGTTGGGGAGGAGGGCCTGCAATCGATTCGCCAATAGTTTTGCCCAAATCTTTAAATCTGCATTAAGCAGTGATATGGGCCTATAGCTTCCGCAGGCTGTAGGGTCTTTCCCCGGTTTCGGTATGACCGAGATGTGAGCCATCAGGGCCTGTAAAGGAAGCTCTGACCCACAAGCTAGGGCATTGCACCATTTCTCCAGATAGGGGACCAAAATCTCGCTAAACTTCTTATAATATAGAATGGGGAGTCCATCAGGGCCTGGACATTTCCCGGTGGGAGTCGACTTAATGGCGTTCAAAATTTCCCCGCTGGAGAATGGCGCGGTTAGAGACAACTTGTCCGAAGCAGATAACGTCGGTAACGTTAAGGAGTCGAGGAAGGATTGGACCGCAGTATCATGAGCAGCTGATTGTACTGAATCTCTGTCAGGGGTTAAATTATACAATTTCTCGTAGAACAAACTAAATTGTTCACCAATCTGTTGTGCAGTGAGGACCAGAGCCCCAGAATCATTCTTCACCCCCTGGATGGTACAATTATCCTGCGTCATTTTCGTATAAGATGACATCATACGTCCCCCTTTGTCACCGTATGCATAGAATTTCTGCTTGGTGTACAGCATTGATTTCGCGATTTTAATATTAAGAAAGCTTCGGAGAGCAGTCCGTGCTTCTATCAATTCATTCAGCGTCTGCCTGGCTCTCGTTTCCTTATGGGTCCGCTCCAGGGAAGTGATGCGCTGTAGGAGGGTACCAAGTTCCTGGAATCTTTTCTTCTTCATATAGGAGCCTAAGGCTATGAATTCGCCTCGGATAAAGGCCTTATGTGCCTCCATTAATGTTGGCAATGGCATATCGGCATTATCATTCTCACTAAAAAAGGTACGTAGCTTCGCGGCCAGATTAGTTACCGTAATCTTGTCATCTAATAGCGACGTATTTAAACGCCAGTTGAAGCTGCAGCCCAGCTCCGCGGGTAGGGAAAGGGTCAGGTAAACTGGGGCGTGATCAGATACCGAGATACAGCCAATACGGGTTGCCGAGATGAAAGGTAGTGAATGCCGTGAAAGCAAGAAAACATCTATGCGGTGATAGGAGCCATGCACTGCCGAATAAAATGTATAATCTCTCTTGGCTGGGTGCACGACACGCCAAGTGTCTACCAGGGAAGCATCAGCTATGGACCGTTTGATTTTGGCCAATTTGGGGTACGACACCGAAGTACGCTGGTGGGATGTGTCCAGCAGAGGGTTCAGCGAGACATTGATGTCGCCCCCAAGGACCACAGTACCCTCAGCAAAAGCAGACAGGTAGATGAGTACTTGAGGAAGCCACAAGGCCTGATCTACATTGGGGGCATAAATGTTAGCAATCGTTAATTTCATCGCACCCAGCGCCACCTTCAGAAACAAAAACCTACCCTCGCTATCCATCTGGTGTGCAATCACCTTGAAAGGTAATCCTCTTTTAAAGCCAATGCTTACTCCCCTGGAAGCGTGGGAACCATTACAGCTATGATGCCAGGAGGTGTACCGGAATCTAGTGAGGTTGGGGATCGCTTGTTCCTTGAAGTGCGTTTCCTGAAGGAGAACCACATCAGGTTTCTCTTTTTGTAATAAGCGAAAGACCTGGGAACGCTTCTGTGCAACGTTTAGGCCCTTGACGTTGAAGGTACAAAATGTCACCTTATCTCTAGACGCCATCAGAATGGCCGGTTACTGAGCAAAACTGGTGAAACAGATCCGAAAAAACAAACTGGTGGCTCAGTGAGGAAGGAAAGTATGAAGGAAGAATAGGGAAGGGGTGAAGAGAAAGAGGAGTAACCAAAAGAACTCTGAACTTGAAAAAAGGAGCTCCTCAAAGATGGGATGCCAAAATGGGGAGCCCGCAAGCCCTGAAAAAATATCCAGAGCCCGAGGCATCTCCACTGAACATGCCTGAGGAGTGTCTGGATAGGTCTGATGCAGGCAATGGGCATCAGCCTAGTCAAACCGGGGGCGGTATAAAAAGAAAAACCACCCATAAGAACCTAGTCGCACCGCACCGTCTGCCTGAAGCAGGGGTGCTGAGACAGGCAAACAGACAAGCTATGTTAGCAAACAAAGGAAAGATGGAGGAAAGATGGACCCCAGCTAACACTTGTAACTGAAGGCAGTTCATCTTCCTCCCGTCTCCACAGGGAGCGCCTGCGCGAGAAGGGAGGAGGGGGGGAGGGAGGGGAGGTGCGCGAGGCCGTCCAGTAATCTAACAGAACTGGCCAAGAGCACCAACCAAGGCACTGTAACACGGGGAGGGGGCGCCGTCTGGAGATGCAACCTAATCAGGGAGATCACGTCACGGAGAGGAAGGGGACTCGCGCATAAATGCAACTGAAATACAGGGGAATCAATGTGCGTGTGCAGTCATTAGTCACTCTAAACCAGTTCAAGCGGCTGGTAAAACGTGATCAGTTCACGCGCAAATAGCAATAGTAGGACCCTCAGTATCTATGAATGTGCTCAAACAAGTAACAAACAAGAAAATGTGAACTGTGGGCTGTGGCGCGCCCAAAGATAGCAAATGGTCCCGCGCGTAAATGAACACGTGGTTCACGTTATGCGCGTGTAAATGTGGCTCGCGTTATGCGCATGCAAATTAGGTGTAGCAATAGGCACACGGTAATGAACCATAACACTGTGACAGCAGTAAAACAACAGTGAATAGTTAACCCCTAAACTGTAAAACACATATTGCGCACTCAGTTAAACAGCAAACCCCAAAAGAAAAATAACAATAACAACCACTGGTAAGCAGCAGTACTAGCAGGAGGATGAAGTCCATGGCATAGATAGGAAGAACAGCAATGAATGTGTGTCACTCACCGGGCCACTGCAAGCAAGGCAAATAGACTTTGAGGAGCCCTGCAGCCCCAGTCAGGAGAAGCAGCAAGCAGCCAACTTCAGGCTGATGCAGAGGGTCCTCGCCTGCCGCCAGAGAATAAGAGGGACCTAAAAGAAAAACTCCTCTCCCTGAGTGTCCGGGTCGATGGGCTCATTGTGAGTGAGGCTCACCAAATAAAGAGCAGCACAGCAGACGGAACTAATGCCGGCAACCTTCACTCTATTTCAGCGGTGTCCCGTCGCCGACTTCTTGCAGACTTATTCTTCCTTTTGGGGGTGCTCCAAATGTCCACGGCAGGCAACTGTGGCAGGTCCTCTTCATCAGGAATCGGCAGCCAGGACGGAACTTTTACTGGAGGGATGTCAAGCTTAGTCCAGGCCTGTGCCAGATCATCAGGATGGCGAATTGAGACTTTAAGAGTTCCTTTAAGCACCAGAATCCCAAAGGGGAACTGCCATCTGTAAGGCAGGTTGTGGGTCCTAAGATGATCCAAAAGAGGTTTAACCAGACGCCTCTTTGCTAGTGTCGCCGGCGATAGATCAGGGTAAAAGTCCACGGTATATTCACCCAGAGTTGGGGAGCCCTTCTCCCGTGCAGCAGACAGGACTGCGGCGGTATCCACATAGCGTAGGAGTCCACATACTACATCCCTGGGAGGATTACCCTCAGCTGGTCGTGGTTTCAGGGCACGATGGATCCGTTCTACTTCAATATTCTGCCCCCGTTCAGTGCCAAGCAAGGAGGAAAAGAGAACTTTGGCAGTGGATTCCAGGTCTTCACGCTGCACAGACTCAGGTAAGCCTTTCAGACGTAGATTAGATCGTCTGTTTCGGTTCTCCAAGTCCTCCAGCTGGAGGATTGCAGTATTCAAATGTCGATGCTGTGACTGTAGCTTAGTCTTAGAGACATGGCTGTAATGCAGGACGGCCGCATGGCCAGTTTCCAGGGCTTCCACTCTGTTACCCATCTTAAGTAATTCCTGCTTTATATCTTGCAAATCTGCACGGATCGGAGCATGTGTCTGAACGAGCAGCTTCTTTAAGTTACGCATCGTCAGTTGTTCTGAACCTGATGAACGGTTCTTCAGGGCTCTCCCATCATCAGTGGAGTCACCTTCACAATCTGTGTCAGTGGCGGGAACCGACGCCATGTCTGGTAGCTGGGAGCCTGAGGTAGCTGAGCCTTTCAGCAGGAAAGCCTCCAGTCCCCGCTGTGTTTTTGGGGTCTTAGTGTTCCTGGGGGTGCACCCAGTATTAATCTTGTCAGATTTGCCCATCACCAGCAGTTAGAAAGCAGATAGACGCTTAGGCAGGATACAGTGTGGAGAGGAGCTGTGGCTCAAGCCTCCTTCTCCATGCACGTCCAGGCTCCGCCCCGAAAAATTGTCTTTTAATCACTTATACTGGACAAGGAATAGTTTAAAATTAAATACAACAAATTATTCTCCTGCTTCTGATTTGTTCATTCCGCCTACGTAAGATTGCAGTATCCTGTGCTCCACGCTGAGCGCTTACAGTGGGGTTTCCATGTAAATTTCTGAAATACGTGATTCAGACGGAACCGCCTGTGGAAGATTCCCTAAAATGAGGCAGATGGAGGCACTGTGGAAGTTGTCTGGCCTATGATACGGCAGTTGTCCGTCTTTTTAGGCGTTTATAAAAGTGCCATCAGCCACAGTTTTGTGCACTTCTGAAAGAGAAAGAAACCACTGAACAGAAGCCAGACAGAGTCCAGAGTAACTCTGCTGCCTCAAAATGGACCCCTCGGAAGTTTCATCTGAATCACGTCATTCAGAGATTTAGATGGAAACCTCGATGTAAGTGCTCAGTGTAGACCGCCGGATAAATATGATGCAAAATTTTATGTAAAATGTTCCCAATAAAAGCTTCAACTCAGTCCACAAAAAATCAAGTCACCACTCAGATCCGTCATCTGTCAATGGAAATAGGGGGGGCTTCCATGTTACTGGCAGCACGAAAGCTCTGGAAAAACAAAATGGCTCCTTGTCCCCCCCAAAAGAAATCCTGCTCTTCTCAGTCCCAGTGTGCCTAAACCACATTTAGCGTCCACATGTTTGGCATTTCTAAAGCGACGAGGGCCCGCTTAATTTACAGGTGCATGTCTCCAGAAGCACCTTTTGAAAATTACAAACTTGGGGTCAGAGCAACATTTTAGTGGAAAAAATTGTATTACCATATATGCTCGTGTATAAGCCGAGATTTTCAGCACATTTTTTTGTGATGAAAACGCCCCCCTCGGCTTATGCACGAGTCATTGTCCAGAAAACCGGAGGGGATCGGCGGAGCAGCCAGAGGCAGGAGCCTGCGGCTGTAGCTCAGTGACTGCTGCAGCCGCCGGCTTCCAGTAGACATCATACTTGCCCTCCTCGCGACGTCGCTGCATCTCTGTTCCACATGACCGCTCAGCACAGGAGAGCTGCCACGCTGGGGCAACGGAGATGCAGCGACTGCGCGAGGAGGATGAGTAGGATGGGAGAGAGGGTGAGCCATGCTTATAATGATGGGACGGGGGGAGCCATGCATACAACGACCGGGAGAGCCAAGCCATGCATACAACGACCGGGTGAGCCTAGCCATGCATACAACGACTGGGGGAACCTTGCATACAACAGGGGGAGTCACACATACCAGGACATGACAGGGGAGCCACACATACCAGGATAAAACGGGTGAGCCACACATACCAGGACAAAACGAGGGAGCCACACATACCAGGACAAAACGAGGAGCCACACATACCAGGACAAAACCGGGTAGCCACACATACCAGGACAAAACCAGGGAGCCACACATACCAGGACAGGACGGGGGAGCCACATACCAGGACACGACAGGGGAAGGCACATACCAGGACAGGATGGGGGAGCCACGCATAGCAGGACAGGGATGAGGGGACAATGCATACCCGGCTTATACTCGAGTCAAATAGCTTACCCAGTTTTCCGTGGCAAAATTAGGTGCCTCGGCTTCTACTCGAGTATATACGGTATTTCATTTTCTCAGCCTAATGTTGTACAAGTCTGTAAATCACCTGAGGGTTAAACATATTAACTAAACTGGGTCACTTGTAGGGGTTTCTGCTATTTTGGCATGTCAAGGGCTTTTCGAATGTGACATGGTATCCTCAACCTATTCCAGCCAAAATGGCTTCCCTTCTGAGCCGTGCTCCCAAACAGAAATTGCGCAACCGATTTTGGGGTCCATTTTTCCTGTTACCCTTGTTAAAATAAATTTAAAAAATGGGGCTTAAATAATATTTTTGTGGGGAAAACTGTGATTTTTATTTTCACTGCTCAGCGTTATAAAATTCTGTGAAGCACCTGCGGATTTAAGGTGTTCACCACACCTCTTAGATAAATAGTAACAGGCATTGTTATTTCATAAATCCATAGTACACATGAAAATAAGAAGTTTTGTAAGATATCGTATCACAGAAATCTACTTCTTTTACCTCCTGGACTGATCTTTCACTCTCAATTCTTGGGTTAAATCTGTATTTAGTAAAGGCAGATTTTCCCATTACTGAGATAGGAGATGACAGTTGGTGCTTTTTAAATTCTGTGCAGAGTGTACAGGGGAAGAGGTAGGACAGTCCTGGCAGAATAAGAGCCAGATTTCTCTAATAAGACATATTTACAAAAAGTCTTATTTTCTCTTGTTGATCTACAAGAAAGAATAAAATGATGGCTACTCTTTAAGGAAGTGATATCAGAGTACTCCCAAGGAGCCCTTGAGAAAACTTTGAAGACGTGAACATTCATAGGCTGAAGAACTCCACCTGTATATTCATGGTACCTGAACTGACTTTTTGTGGAGTGGATGTGACCTTTTTTCATGGTTTCATGGACTGAATATATGGCAACCAAAGTTAATTTTGGGTACCATGTGTTGGGCTCATAAAATAATATAATACTAATGAAACTATTTTGTTATTGTGGTGACTGGGTTACACAACTGCCTATCTTCTGTCTCATTGGGCCATGTCAGTCTAATAGATTGATCCTGATTAAGGGTAAACCAATCTCTATTTGTGAAAGCAAACAAGTATTCCTTCTGGATCTGGAAGTTTTAGGTGCCCACTGGAAACAATGGTGGACTATTTTCATTGCTGTGCCCCAATAGCAGCTGATGGCTAACATGTTGGCTCAGTGGTAGTACTATTGCCTGGATTGTGTTATGTTCACCTAT